>VWZK01016061.1:72597-132399 GCA_013396935.1 Baryphthengus martii
CAGATTTGATTGCCGAGCATCTTCTTCAGCCCAGTTTCTGCTGTCCTCACATAATCATTTCCCTCTTTTTTGACTACAGCAGTTAAATTTTTCCCTAAATCTAGCGAGGTTTGTTTGTTTCTAAGACAAAAATACAAGTAAGTAAAAGTGTCACAACTACACCGGGCCCGATTCTCAGCCAATTTCATGTGTCAGAGTAACTGTCACTCACACGTATTAACTCCTCCAGTTTCATACAGCAGAGATCACAACTGAAATGAAGTTTGGTAGCATTAATGTCTTGTGGACACAGCAATACCGTTGGGTAATGATTTCACATAAAATATAAACTCAAAGAAATGTGTCTACTCGCCAGTTTTGTTAGAAGCTTAAAATTCATCAGAAGGCTTGACAACCTTTCCAAAGTATCCGAACTCGATTTTTTTCTTGACTTTTCTGCTTTTGTGGGATACTACAACACATAGAAAGATCTTCATAGTCCTGAGCTATCCAATGCTAAAAAATGCAATGTTCAAGAAATTATATTTGCTAGAATTTGGGTTTGTGTTTGGAAAGAACATTATTGATTATCCCCAGCAGACCTCAATGACTTATATTCCCTTTGCCGAGAGAGAAGGTAGACTTATACATTTGTATGTATGAAATCTTTACATTTAAATGCAGCTGCACATAGATATCAAACCAAATGCACTGCCTTTCTTTTGATCCCATTATGGGTCAAATTTGTTGAGTAGAATTAGACATCCAGAGATTTTGCATATTGGCTTCTCAGAGGAGTAGCATCTCTGGGGAGAATAGGGGGGGTTTTACACCTATGCACTAATCCTGCAACAAAATGACTAAAAAGCATTCAGTACAATAATTTATTCATTTGTCCACAAGATTAATTTTAATAGGATCATAAACACACAATCACCCCGTCACCACACTCTCAATGCTCAACAATCCTCCAGAAGCAATTCTGCCTTAAGAATCCATTCTAGTCAAGAACAAAACTGACTGTAAATCCTTCCAACGAGGTCTCATTCCACAGTTGCACATACATCCTTCCACACAAAAGCAAAATCTTTGCAGAAGTCTGAGACTGAACCTTTTTTTATGCATTGACAACAAATTTTTAGAAGTCTAAGGAGGCAAGACCGTTTGGCACTGCCTGCCATAACGTAATGATTTAATGGATATTTTATAGCAGTACATAGAGGCCCTAAATGATATCTGAGTTTCTCTGTGGTAGGTGTTATACATACTAAGAGATGATCACTGCCCCCAGGAAGTTTATAAACCAAATAAACAGGACAAAGATCAAGCCAAGAGGAGCATTATTATCTTTAGTTTACATATGGAGAACCAAAACACAAAGAGATAAAAACCTGGAAGTCCCGCAGCAAGCCTAAGGCAAAGCAAAGTTCTCCTAAATCGTAATACATTGATAGCTTCCCCCTCTCAAACACATCCTTTGCAAAACAAGGAGCTGCTTGAATTCTACACGCAAAGCAAAGCTCGGGCATGACAGAAAGAAACAGGTATTTATAACTGACGTGTGCCCTTTTTCACCACAGATCTCAAAGAGCATTACAGAGACAGGTAATTCTCTCCTTTTCATGGAGTGGATTGCCCAGGCAGAGGAAATCATCTGTAGCTTCACAGGAGAGTTTGAAGGCATAACATGGCTGAAGTCTACTGTCCTCTGATCCTAACTAGATAGTCATGATTTTCCTAATCTTGCAGATTAGGAATAGCAATAAAATAGCTTAGCCATGGTGGCTCCTGTAGTGCTTTCAGTTGTCACAAGATGCAGACCAGGACTAAGGAAAAGGGAGAAGAGAAAGTAATTTTTTTACACCTGGATGGTAGGTCCACGTCTTTCCCCATTACAGTATAAATTAGCACACCTCAGAAAGGCTTCTCTAATTTACTGCGGCTTTGAACGACTTGTGATCAGCCAGAATAGTGAAGTGGTCTGCCCTCTCCCTCTGTCCCAATCAAGGGAATAGTGTGGGGTCATCCTGCCAAACATATGCTACATCCTTCTTCTGAGGTGTATTCCACACGGGGTGATCAATCTAACCCCGTGGCTCCTTTCCAGCAGCTGAGCCAGCACAAAGAGCCCTACCAAAATTGACTACGACGTCTCTCATTGCGGCCAACTACCAGTCAAAGGGACATGACAAACTTCTAGATTTTTTGTCTCTGTTACACAGGGGCCTGATCTCATCTGCCTTGGACAGTCTCTATATTTTAAGTTCACTATATTGGTATTGCCAGAGGCAGACACGGTAGCAGCCATTTTATTTACTATAGTAGGGATGAATTAGGAAAAAATCCTACAATTTTGTTTTTAGAATACTGGGTATAATTGCACGTGAGCTGTCATTTTGTTTTAAGAATTCACTATTGTGAATATAAATATCTATACCTTAGGATATATACATCAAGCACAGTTATCAGATCAGAGATGTCACCTCTTGGTTTATTTTCTTTTCTGTTTGTCTTCCTTGTAAAGAAATTTTATGTTTTGCATAACGCAAGAGCAGAAAAAAAAAAAAAAAAAGAAAAAAATCAGGAAATAATAGCAGCACCACTCCATATTCTTTCCTCGAAATTAGCTCTAAGTCACACATTAGCCATTAACTCCTTTGACCTGTCCCTCTTTGAAAGATAGGTTCCACTTTAGGTTTCAACCTAAGACTTCAGTATCTTGAGCACTGACATAATCTTAATTCCGTCTATATTTCTAAAAAGACATAAATGGGAGTTAGAAAGTAGATTATAGAAAAAATGCATTTTCAAGGTAAGCCAAATGATCATAAAATCAGCCTTGACAACCCCCTAGAAATAAAGCAGCACTTGGTAGCTGCAGTAGTAATGATGTAAAACATTTAAATTAAATATATGCACTCGAGACATCACTGTATCATGTGCTTAAAGTGTTGAGTTCAAATGCTAATTGGAGTATAAGACGAGAAATCCAAACACAAGTCAATTTTGATAAGAACGTGAATGCATTTATCAAAAAGATTTCAAAATGTTGATGTGAAGCCTCCTGAGATTGTTATGGATACACAGAAGATATGAACATACAAACATAATTCATCTGTTCAAATTCCAATTCCATTCTGTTTATTTCAAGAGGAAACAAATTTTTGCTCCTTCCCACTCTCTTTTAATTTATTTTTTTTTCAGTGATGAACAGTATCTACTTTTAACTGACCCACACAGACTTTCTGAGTTCTGCCTCAGTGAATTATGGCAAGGAAAAAAAATCAGGTAAACAGCTGAGAAATAGAGGCTCACTTCTCTGCTGGAAAGGTTACGGAAGTAAAACATATCTAGACTGCAGTCACTACCAGCACTGTGATCCCAGAGAAAGGCAAAGTTTGGTCACCTGCCAAGCTCTTGCCTCCAGGAGAGGTGGCAGCTCACAGCTCTTGTTGGGTTTGGGACTTAGCCCATTTGTCATCTTAAGGTGGGCTGCTCTGATCACTGACCGCTGCAGTGGACACGCCGAAGCTTCAGTACCCGTGGCAGCATCACGTGGTAGCATGGGTTCCAGCAAAGAGCTTGTGCTGGCTTTTATGCTACCAATATCAAGACTGATACTGTATGTAAGCTGGTAGTAACTCCAGAGTAGTCATATCCAAATAAAATCCTTCATGAGACAAAGGTTTCTATGGGGCCCTATGGCCACTCTTCTAAACAGAGCTGCTTAAAAATAGATTTACTTTCCTCTACAGTATTTTACCGCTCCAGAATATATTTTTCTTTCAGAATGGGACCAAGTATCAAAATGGCTACACTTCTCCTAGAACAAAGGTCATCCCAGGTTATTTAAGCTTGGACACTAACTAATGTACTTCATCAGGAAGATCACCTCTAGCTGAAGAGGTAAGCAGACAGGGGTGCATCCTAAAAGCTATATAGTGGTTGTGCAAAGGCAGAGAAATTTTACTTCAGTTTGAATGAAAAGCTTACCTCAAGATTTCCTAGTGGAAAATTCAACTGAAATAATAAGTTTTTGCTGTAGTAAAAAGAAAGGTGATTAATATCTTCAAGAAAAATCTGTTTTTCAATGAAAAAAACATTTTGAACTTTTTCAACTAGTCCTACTGGTATGTGAACAATGCTCGGTACCTTTGTTTTCTTTCCATCAATAAAGCAGCAAAAAGTTGAGCCCAGATCTTAAAGCCATGATGGTAATTGATGTAGTTTCTGGAACTACATATAGCCCCCAACTCATCTAAAGGATATCAGCTACAGACACTAAGCAATGCAGAACTACCTCCCTATTGAATAAAAGAGGAGATGGTATATATCAAAAATCTTTAGGATATGGATCAGTGCCTTCACGTGAATATTCATACTCATTCAGTGACTGCAGTACATTATCTCCGGTGAATGAGGGAGAGCTTCCATGCAAAAACTGATGTGATCGAGCCCATAAAGGCCATATCTTCGTGATATCCATCAATTAGAGAAATTATGACTGCATGAATTTTCACTGAGTCCAAACAGAGAGGATATGATCTTGTAGCTTTAAAGTTCTTTCATACAGGGTTGAGGTTTTATTTCATCAGTGAACATGTACACGTAGTTTTCACAGGGAATACAGGATATAAGGGACAGTAAGTATGCTTCAGCATATGGTGAAACCATATGGTTGGCTGCTTTTCTGCCTATATCATTTTTTTTTCATTTTAAATTATGTGATTCGCATTGTATGTCGAGACCTCTTTAATTTACATGGTTATAAATATGACAAATTAATTATGCTTAATTTAAAAAATATTATTTATTATTATATGAGGTTAAGGAGTGTGTATAGAATGGAAAAAAATGGGCTGAATTTCCTACTGATGTAAATGTACAAAGCAGTATCAGTCCTTCAGATGAAGGAACTACAATTTATATTGTGCAGAAATCTTTGATTTGTCACACACATTCTGAGTCTGGATTTCTCCCAGTATATTCTGCAGGAGTTAAAAAATAGGAAGCAGTGAACACAGAGGTCTAGGAAATCTTGGCATCTAGGTTCCTTGACCAGTAAGTCATCAAAGAGTGAAGCAGTCCAGAAATCCCATCAATATGCTGCTGAGAAGCTTGGAGAGGGTGGCGGCAAGAAAAGATAAAATGGAAATTCCAGGGGAACCAACATGTTTCTATTTAATTGGCGTATTTTGATCTAAAACATTCCCATCATAAGCTGTGAGAACACCGACGCAACAGAAACTTTCCCCTGATTTTGAAGCTTCAATTAGAAATACACTCTAAAACAAGAAATAGACACGTAGCAAATAATTACCAAAAAACAAAAAAAATTATGCTAAGTGTCCTTATTTACTATTTTACAACAAACGAGCTTTTTAGATCACAGTCCAGTTACTAACACACTGGTGTCAGCCACCTCAAACTTTCTCTGTCTTGATTCTGGTTTTTTTTCATTGTTTCACTCCTGAAAGGCCAGGGACTTGATCGAAGAGGGAAATCTCCCACGGTTTTTGATCAGAGACTTTCTGGCTGTCATTGCCTTTTCTGTAGGAGAGAGGTGACAGTTCCCATTTGGATTGCTACCTAAGGAGATCAGATGCTGGTCTGAAATCCCTGCTTCAGCACAGACTTCTAATGTGAGCTTAAATATGTCACTTTGCCTTTTTTGCACCTCAATTCCTTAACAGTAGCAAAGGAATCAGAGCGCTTCCCCACCCCTGAGGGTTAGACTGTGGGGTGCTCCAAGGCCACGGGGACATGTAAGTAGCTCAGCCAGGTGTAAGACTTTGATCTCCAGAGTTATCAACCCAGCATTTCAAAAGCACTTAATTCACAATGGGAGATTTAATATTTTCAAGAAACAGTTCACTTTTTTTTTTTTTTTTAAATAGAAGTTTTATCATTATTTCTTTAAACAGCTTACATAATCCCACATACAAGTTTCGGGACTTGATCTTATTATCTGTCTTCTACTGTAAACTCTCTATTTTGGTGCAACACGAAGTTTGACCAAGAGGCATTACATCTATGCTGGCAGCAAGTCTGTGGATGTTGATATGCCAGGCAGGAGGTAGGTGATTTTTCTGGAGACACCTCTCACTTTCTCTAAGGGAAAATATGAAATAAAAAAGTATAGAATGACCTTGCACTAATAAGCCTCTGCCTCGAGACAATGATTAAACCTGTTAGCGCAAGGGTTGGTTCATGAGTAATATCAGCTAAGGCACTAATGAAAGTATCCCATTAAAGAAATGTATAACTTAGGGACTTGGCTGCACTGAGAAATTTGGTTACTGCTGTTGCTGCATTACTGTGGTCTGAAGTACAAACAGGAAAGTATATCCAGATATTGCAGCTGGCTCCTATTCCTAACAAAACTTATCAGCCAGAGGTCCTGCATGTGTTACCAGGGGTGAACTCTGGATATGAAATCTGCACTCCAACCTAGTTCTAGTTCAAGGACTTTAGTTTCTCATCACCAATGTGACTGTGATACTCCTGACAAGTACTGCGACTAGTACACTGTGACTTGAACTGGTTTGTCCTACATAAATGTCAACGCACTCCTTCATGTTATTCTTATACTCAGGAATATCATAGGAAAGGCTCTATTTGAAAGTGTGTGCACCAGCCTGGGTCACACATGAAGTCGTTAGTTTGTTTTCTTCATTAAGGTTATTCTGAAAGCAAATTAATTTTCCTCATTTCATGTAAAATTTCCATAAAAGAATAGACTTGGCTACTTCTGGTAATGATTAACACATACCCACAGATCTATTCTGCATGCACAGCAGGTGTGATGGGTCCGGGCCGTGCCAGGGTTACTTGTGCAATGTGCAAAACAGCTGCTGCGCACACGTGCGGGAGCTCTGACACATTCAGTACCAAAGCTATTACCTCTAAATTGGGAAATTCTGCCAGCTTGTAGGCAACCAGCAAGACAACAGTAAAATCAGTCTGGCTGCAGAGAAGCAACTTGAATGGCAACATACTTGTACATGAGAACAAGACCTCAAGAAATGTAAAGTACAGTTCCTTTGAGGTTTGGTGGCACCATTTTGAATTGTAGTATTTCAGTTGTCCAGTTAAAACTTTCAGGGCATGATTAATAAAAGCCCAAGAAAAACATAAAGCTATTTTCATATATTCAGAAAATCAGGAGTATTTTACCTGGGAAATTACTTTTTGCAATTTTAATATTTTTGAGAACCTTTTTTTTTTAATTAGAAAAAAATTAGTGGGAAATTCTAAGCAGCCACAACATAGGCCCTGGCTAGAATAGAGCTTTACCAGTGCCTCTAAAAATTGCTATACAACAAACAAAAGAGAAATAAAATAAAACCAATAAAAGTAGCAGTGGTCTGTGACATAATTTAGGTCAGGTACCTGTTCCTTCTCTATTGCAGATGTTTAAAAGGATTGCTATAACCATCAAATACCTTTTTATTTTCCAAACTATATTAACAATTGAACACAAGGTTACAAGAAGGTTACTGAGTGGTTATTTCCCACCCCTTGAAGACTCAACCATGAGCATGTCAAAACTATGTTTGGAAGGGGGGGGATAAGAAAACAAACATCGGTTGGAGGGAAAAAAAGGTGCATTAAGCTATTTTATTTTTAAGGAACTTGATTTTATATACAGTACAGTTCATATATTAATTCCTTTTATCAGGGAAAAATTGATGTTATCTATCCTTTGCTACAAATATTAAAGCCATTTTTAAAATGACCTGAGACACAGCAGAGTGGAAAGGCATCTATTTGAAAAAGTAAATGAAAGGCAAAGAAGAGTTCTCTGTATAATTCTGATTCTTACCAATGAATTGGGCATATCTTTTCAAACAGTGAAATGAAAGAATCTGCAGTTTCTGAGATTTTCTACATTCAGTTAAAGTACCTGAAAAAATTGCTAAAGGAGAAGAGTATCTAAAAGGAAAGAAGCTCAAATTCATTTTCTGACACAAGGACTCTTTTTGCTACTGGCCATAAAAGTTAAAGCAAAGCTTCAACAAAATATCAGAAGGAGACACAAACAGCCACTACAATTCAGGTCAATCTTACAAACCAAAATCCGCTATTTTCCTACAACCATGTAAAACAAATTGCAGAATGTGGATTTTCTGTGTTCAGATTTGATTTGCAGACACTTCCTCATGCTCTTCTACTTGTACAGGGAATAAACGTTAACTCTCCTTTTTTAAACTTAGTTCTCCACAAGGTATGACTTCATGTTTTTATTTCAACAAATCAAGGGACAAATTATCACAGAATCACACAGAATCTCTGTGGTTGGAAAAGACTTTTAAGATCATCAAGTCCAAACATTATCTACTCTGCCAGGGCCACTACTACACCGTATCTCTGAGCACCATACCTAGATGGCTTTTAAGTACACCCAGGGATGGCGATTCAATCACTTCCCTGGGCAGCGTGTTCCAGTCTTTGAGAACCCTTTCGGTAGAGAAGTTTTTCCTAACGTCCAACCTAAACCTCCCCTGACGTAACTTCAGACCATTCCCTGTCATTCTATCAGTTGTGACTCGTGAGAAGAGACCAACATCCACCTCTCTACAACCTCCTTTCAGGCAGTTGTGGAGAGCAATAAGGTCTCCCCTCAGCCTCCTTTGCTGGACCTGCTCCAGCACCTCGGTGTCTTTCTCACACTGCAGTGCCCAAAACCGAACACTACTCAAGGCGTGGCCTCACCAGTGCCGAGTACACTGGGACACTCACTTCTCTAGTCCTGCTGGCCACACTATTCCTGATGCAGGCCAGGATGCCATTGGCCTTCTTGGCCACCTGGGTACACTGCTGGCTCATGCTCAGCTGGCTGTCAATCAACAGCCCCAGGTCCCTTTCTGCTGAGCAGCTTTCCAGCCACTCAGGCCCAAGCTGGTAAAATTGCCTGGGGTTGTTGTGGTCCAAGGGCAGGCCCACCATTATCAGATAAACGTGTTAGTCAGCATTCTTTACAAATACACCTAGATCACTATAAAATGTATCTTTCTACAAGAAACAACTATTCATTTACCAGCCACTGCGAACACACCAAATCATCCTAAACTAACCTTGGAGGCCAGGCAGATTATTTGAGTTTGTGTCATAGTTTTCCCATTACCTTCTACTCAGCTCCATTGGTAGCTGGCAAAGATTTTATCAGTGGAACCGAAGTGGTTAAGAGCAGAGCAAAGCACTCTGGAGGTTCAACACCAAAGCTGAGCCTCCAGATTACCAAACAGGAATCACATACTACCAAGTTCAAACAGATTCAGCTGCTACTGGCTCCTGCTTGGCTGCTCCAGGGACACCCATATGTCTCTTCAGAACTTGGCTTTCAAATATAAACCTTAGATCTGTGAGAAATTGAGTTTCCCAGCCCAATATGGGCTGTCTGGTTAGAAATCTCATCCAGATAACCTGCAACAACAGGAAGGAGAACCCTTAGCACACATCACACTGGCTGCCAGCTGAGGGATGGAAAGGTGCAGGCAGACAAAGGAAGAGAGAAGCCATGACGCGGCCCTGGCTACAGCACCATGGGGATGCAGAGCTGTGGCAGCTGTTCGCTCCGTCTCTGTCACCCACATGCCCTGCTGCAGCACCATTCCTCTGGCCCAACAACACAACGTGGACCGCACACTGTTCATGCCTAGTGCCATTTACAGTGCTCTAACCTCACGTACATTTGAAGAGATCTCTGGTGAAATACCACAAAGATCTTTGCACCTACTCACCTTCAGGTCTCTCTAGCAGACTATTTGTGCTGTGCTCAACAATAGTCCATGCATTGTTTGCCACATGGTCACGGCCTTCATATTCCCACCAACTTTCATCTGGGTTGCTTTCATTTATTTTGATTTCTAGCAGCATAAAAGACTGTGCTTCAACTTCTCAGCACGCAGAAGGTCATTCCTATAGATGTCTAGGGAAATTTCTGCAGCTGTAAATACTCTCTTCCCTTGTCTACACATTGTCACAAGGGCTCAACTCTTCTGGCTTCAGGTGTTCTTCTTTTTGGCCTGGGACTCTCAGGAAACAATATTTTCACCTAAAATGACCATGACAATGAGAGCGCTCTTTTGCAATCCAGTATCCTTGTCCTTGGAAAGCACAGTCCTAAGAGTTACTGCCCTGAAGTAAAAAGTCCTTGTGATATAAGGGTGTGAGATGGTTTCAGGGGTGTTAGGACACTACCGAAAGACTAGGTTGGGTAAAAGGAGCAAGACTTAGTGCCACCATATCCATCCTGTGTATTGGCTCAGCCCCTAAATTAATGTAACTGTCAATCCATTCCCAGATTTTCTCCGGATAGACATCTAGTTGATTCAGAAGGGATCTCAGGAGCAATCTAATATGTACATAATGTAGATAATCAGGGGAAAAGATATAGAGTGAAATGATGTTCTTTGAACAGGCAGCATAAGTACACTCTTCTCCTGTGATCAAGGCCTGAACAGTAGTCAGCTAATAATGTAATACTCTGGAAGTGTGCTATTGAGAAGAGGAATCGCATGTCTCCTCCCACCCAAATCTTTTAACTGCATTTGCACATGGCTGCTCTGCTTGAAAGTTGTGGGACTTGTCTCGGGAAGTCAGAGAGAGTCAAGGAACAACTAAATCAAGCCCACAGCAACTAGAACTGGGAAAGTATATATACATCATGCAGAAATCTCCCTGATGGCATGTGCTCTGCTTCAAGGGACCTGCACCCCATTGCAGAAGTTAATTTGAAAATGAAAAAAATAAAAATAAAAAATTGTTGATATGGAAACCGATAACAAAAATGCCAATTAGGAATTTTCAACACGTGATTAAGACCCTGGAAATCTGTGTGTAAACAAAACACGCCTAATCCCAGCAGGTTATTAGTCTTTGTACAATAATCTACAGCTCCGTTAGATAATTCTTAGAGATACACAAATTATCAATATTTGAAATCCACTGAATAAACATGATTTTGAGAAGTCAAGCATTTTGAAACTCTTCTCTCTACACTACTGTTAAATACAACAAATTTTAAAACTTTAAAATATACCTCTTCACAAATAAAAACTTTGGAGCTATTGATGTGAACAGTAGAATTCCTCCTTGCCTTCAAGAGAGAAAATTACAGCCTTACAGTTTCTGGCCTCCTTCAGAATGCTTCAGGTTTTCCATTTTTTTGAGGGTTTGTCTCTGTTCTGTTTTGCATACATGAACATCTCTAAGAGGACACATAGGCAGTAGGTAGATGTGCATGTTAGAAGGTAGTGGTAGTTACTATTTCAGGATTTTTGTTCTCATGTCTTCTGTGGCCTTTTTGTTTTGGTTTATAATTTATTGTCTGTATTTAGCTAACAGGCCTAGAGGTTTTTGAGTCTCCAATGCTACAAATCTAAAATTATGGTATATTTTAAATGCTTTTCCATTTTGATAGTTTAGTATATCAGAGACAATGGTGAAGAATGATTTGTTGCTGAGAACAGTAAATTCCAGCCTTGCACAAGGATCAGCCAGCACTTTGAGACTCCCATCTGGTCAGAAAAGTCCCTGAGACCTTGCTTAAGGAATATAATTCCATATAATGAAATCAATTCCGTTAACAACCACAGCAATTATTTTTGTATTTGAAAACATGAAACACTGTAGCCTCTCTGCTAGCTGAACTGCAGCCACTTTTGCAGCAGGAATATTTTTTGTTTCAAAAGAAGAAACAAAAAATGCAAAAGGGAGTGCAGAACTATGATAATTTATTATTTTGTTGCATCCAAAATGACAATGTTATGTGCAGGCAGAAACAAACGACAGCCCCTCTTCTCCAACCCCAAATTCTGTCTTAACGGTACACAACAGGTTAAAACACTATGGAGAAAATACTACATTATTCAATTTTGTAATAAATTTCTGCAGGCAATGTTCTACCACTGGCCCCACTGGAGAGTTTTAGTGCTCTGAAGATTAAGATTAAATTCAGAAATAGTAAAGCCAAATTTTCTAGTTTTTCCAAGGGGCAGGAGGAGGATCATATATCCGCCTTACACGTACAAAACAAGTTTCCACTATTCAAGAGTTGTTCCATAGATCAGTCACAAAGACAAGTGTGCTTTTTCTGCAGTAAGCAAAAACACTATCTTCGTGACACAATGAGGTTTTGATAAACAGAAGCCTTTTAAGTAACATTAGAGAAGTAACCATTTTTCCTTCATACCCTTTCAAAGGGGCACTGGCATTTTCAAAATGGCACGCGTGAATTACGTACCAATCTAATGATCATACAGCACATTAGAAATTTACTCCTAAATGGCTTCTATTGTAAAAAGGTAGTCAATTTACATGTCAGCATAAGGAGATCTGAATGGAAGGAGAGCCTGAATATCCTCACCTACACCAGTTTAATTCCACAGACTTCATTGACATTATTCCTGATTTGTGCCACTGCAAATGAAAAGAGAATCAGATATGAAGCAGTGTAATGAATGATGATGTATTGGTGATCAAAGTAGAGTAGCCTTCCATCAAAGAATAGTCTGCATTACTAAGCTCATTTTGTTGCACTAAATGACTTCTTTCTCAGAGGATAGTTCCAAGCTGGAGAGCTAAGATCAGTTCAAAAGTACACAAAATATGAACATACACAGAAGAAAAAGCAAAAAAACAGATAATAAAGAGTTGATATTTTTCTCTCTATGTCTAAAGATCTCAATGCAATTTACCACCTTGAATTATGTCAGTCTCATCACATTCCTTCAAGGAAACCGTTATATCAATTTGATGATAATGAGAAGGAGAGATATAGAGATTAAGGACATCATTTTCAGAATCATGTAAATTATACGGGAGCCTCAATTCTTAAAACATTTTGAAAGAACTAGAATTTCAGAAGTGCATTACATTAAAAAAAAATTCCAGCAAATTAATGGGAACAATGGACATCCAGAGTTTCTGAAAAATCTGGCTAACAATTCCCCTAACTGGGCATCATGAACTGCGGTGGATACTCCGGGAAATAGTAATTAGATCAAAATAAGTTGCATCAGAACCAGGATGAGGGCCTGGATCTTTTGATTCAGTTTTGCATCTTAATCACAATGTCTAGCTGGGTAGATGAGGAGACAGTAGTGGATGTTGTCTACCTTGACTTCAGCAAGGCTTTTCACACTTTTTCCTATAACATCCTCATAGGTAAGCTCAGGAAGCGTGGGTTAGATGAGTGCACAGTGAGGTGGATTGAAAACTGGCTGTACGCTAGCTCAGCTTGGAGTCTTGTGATCTGTGGTTCAGAGTCTAGTTGGAGGCCTGGCGCTAGCAATGTTCCCTGCGTGTCAGTATCGTGTCCAGTCCTGTTCAATATATTTGTCAATGGCCTGGGTGAAGGGATAAAGCAAACCCTCAGTAAATTTGCTCATGATACAAAACTGGGAGGAGTGGCTGACACACCAGAAAGCTGTACTACCATTCAGCAAGATCTGGACAGGCTGGAGAGTTGGGTGGAGGGGAACCTAATGAAGATCAACAAGGGCAAGTGTAGAGTCCTGCACCTGGAGAGGAATAACCGCACGCCCAAGTACAGGTCAGGGGTTGAGCTGCTGGAAAGTCACCTGGGGGTCCTGGAGAACAAAGGGTTAACCATGAGCCATCAGCGTGCTCTTGTAGCCAAGAAGGCCAATGGTATCCTAGGGTGCATTAAGAAGAGTGTGACCAGCAGATCAAAGGAGGTTCTTCTCCCTCTCTACTCTGCCCTGATGAGGCTACATCCCGAGTACCGTTTCCAGTTCTGGGCTCCCTAGTTCAAGAGAGACAGGGAATTACCGGAGAGAGTTCAACAGAGGGGTAGAAAGATGACTAAGGGACTGGAGCATCTCTCTTATGAGGAAAGGCTGAGACACCTGGGTCTCTTGAGCCTGGTTATAAATAGCTAAAGGGTGGATGTCAAGAGGATGAGGCCAGTCTCCTTTCAGTGGTTACCAGTGATAGGACAAGGGGCAATGGACACAAGCTGGAACACAAGAAGTTCCACTTAAACAGGAGAAAATTCTTTACTGTGATGGTGGCAGGGCACTGGAACAGACTGCCCAGAGAGGTTGTGGAGTCTCCTTCTCTGGAGACTTTAAAAACCTTTCAGGACATGATCCTGTGCAACCTACTCTAGGCAAACCTGCTTTGGGAAGGGACTGGGACTAGATCATATCCAGAGGTCCCTTCTATCCCCTACCAGTCTGTGATCATGTGATTCTTTTATCATTCTTGTTCTAGTTCAGGTATCTAAATAAGGCCATTTTATAATTCAATGGACAGTTATCACACAGGCACAAACCTTTTCAGCAATGATAGTTTGATCAGTAAATGGCAAACCAGCTACACATTTTTCCAGTTAGCTATTGCCATTTTTACTTCTCGTATTATGAGCAAGTTCATGATAAGCTCACAGTATCAGCATGTACTAGTCACTCATCCTAACAAGCAAAACTTCCTACTGTGCAGAAATAGGTGGCTGGACAAAGCCTCTATTCAGGCAGTGCCAGTAACAACTGAGGAACTTATTTGCCTCACACTTTGCCCTTTTACCAGAAAACTCTGCTGCCTCCAACATCATGCAGCTCTTAAATAGAATCCAGAAGTACATGACGCTATGGGGTTAATGGACTCGGTTGCCAAGATCCAACAGCCAAATAGAGATGGGTGTTAGATCTCTCTATCTAATTTCCCGTACATCCGGAGCTGGGAAATGGAATCTGTGCAAATGAGAGAGATATAAACCTTAACCAAGTATGCCCTTAATATTAAGGCCCTCAATCAAGACAATAATACCTCCATTTTGTAACTACAGGTTTTTATTTACTTTAGGACCTGTTTATTAAATTCCCTGCTTCTCATATTCTGAAATGGAAACAAGCCAATTTTTGAATGTGATGGCAAAGAGTTTTGCATCACTGAGGAGCTCCAGGCATGGATGAAGAGAAGTACGCTGATCATGTAGCTCACATTTTCACTTTGTATTTTTATGTGCTGATTGTACCCCTCTTTCCTGGTTTTGAATGCTATAGGTGCTTTGGAAACGTTTGATCCCAGTACCTCTGAATATTAGGCCCTGAAATGCTGCCACCTCTCTCAGTTTAATTTATCAAGACATTAAAAATAAAATCTGTATCTGATAGGGAAATAGAAAAATCCTAATCTTTAAGTCTTACAAAATTACACTGGACAACACACTGAGAAAGATTACAAAGGAACAGGAATAATTCTTTGCTGGCAGGGAGATGGACTAGGTAAATGAATCAGTCTTCTCTGTATCCAATTTCTGTGATGGCAAGGCATGAACACTCTGACCAAGCAATTTACATTGATTTACAAGTATAATTTATAAATCTGTGGGTTCGTACATCAGGATTTCAGATCAGCTTATATAATGTGTATAAATACATTTTCGCTTTATTTGTTAATGTATTGCAAACGAGGATATAAATCTGACACGAACACAAGTTTACCTAATTTTATTCATTTAAAATGACAATCCCTCCCATACAAATGGGTAGCAGAGTACTACAGTGCAGGCTTTGCTCTGTTCTTTACTCCAGGGTTAAACTTGCAAACTAAATTTGAATCATTTACTTGTCTTCTGAGATATTTCCTCTTGACTGCTATCTTACCCTAAGAAATACAGGTATTCTGAGGGCCAGATCCTCAGTTATAATGCAAATAGAGCATCCTTCAGCTTAATTCATCATCTTCTATAAAGTTGCGGCAGTTTTCAACATTTGAGGATTTGAGGTGAAACTTTTGTTCCAATTAAATCAATAAGTGTTTTTCTATTGATATCAAGAATTAAGAGACCCTTGGCCTTTCTGTGCATACACATTTTTTCAAGACTAAAGTGATATACAACAGCTCTGTATAACATGCATGTAGCAGTTCCTTTTATGGAAAAAGGAGAAAGCTCCTCAGACAGTGGACATCCTGCTTCCTTGCAAATAGTTTCTGAATGTTTATAAAACAAAATATAGGATGAGTTATGTCAATGATTCATACACATTTTCACCATTTATAAATATCATGGACATATTTGAAACATAAATTAACATTTAAAATTTCTTAAAGCCTATCAAGCCAGCCACAGTCTAGCTCTATATCAGAAAACTTTTGTATTTTAAGAGTCCTTCTTTTCTGTGATCATATTTTTGAAAGAAGGGTTTCACATAAAACCAAAATGACAGTGGACATTTAACAGGAAAGGACTGAAGCAATAAATGTCCAAAGAGCAGCTGGATTCTGTTTCAGCCTGCATGAGCTGTACCAAATAACTGACAGTCTTATTGCCTTTCCATTTTACACAAAACTACAGTAAAAAAAAAAAAAGAAAGTAGTATCTTCTGGAAGCTATTCCATGTGGAATGAAACTCATATTCTGGGCAGAGTGATACTTTATTTGAGCAGCTGATAGTGGATCCATAGGTGTATATTTTGAGAGAAAAGTAGTTGTGGAAGTTAAAGACAGCAAAATGACATGTAGGACCCAGCTCCACTTAACTCCATAACAGTTTTTTCTATCTACTTCCATGAGAGTTGGAACAGCCCCCCTGGAGAGAAATCCTGGTTCCTTTTAGCTTCTTTTAGCAAAAAAATCTCCAGGACTATACTCACAGAGTAAAAGCATGTCACAGTCATGGAGATTTAAAAAGAAAGAGTTATGTATACATAATTGTTTATCAAGGAGTATTAACTTGAAGTTATTTTTTAATGTACAAAATTTCTTGGCTGATACCTTGCGCATTTTATCAATTTTATATCATTTCTCTTATTGCAAAGTGCTTTTTTCTCTTCCTTTTCTCCTGCTCATATTTCTAAGGGTGTAATGTAGTAAAAGTAAGGACTTGAGCCTATATGACCAAGCACGTGGAAGTTTTGCCCGAGATCACTGGGTGTTTAAGATCTGCAAACATTTAGATATGCAAGCACCTCCATAGATTTAAACAACCTCCTCTTTCCCTAAATTCAACACCTGGCAGAATCAAAGCAAGCTGGAGAGAAACAGGCCTCACAAATTTTCACCTTTGTGCTTCTGCTTATATCCTATTACTTCTGCTAATTTTGCTGCAAAGCATAAAGTAAACTCTTCATTCCGATGTAATATAAATGACACAGTTTAATGTGAGTAAGAGATATACAGATGGCACTGCATTTCCTTCGCAGTGTGGAGAGGTCAGACAGCAACTGGCTATAACACAAACTAAGCTAATACAGACCTACAAGCTGACAGATCTTGGTCCCTCTTACTAACAGCCTATACTATGTGAAGTAACCGAGCATGTAGCAACTTTCTCAGCTGTACTTAAGCAAGGGACAATGTTGGAAAATGTCAGTGCTGTAACCAAACAAATCTTCACATAAATAGGAAATATTTTCAGAGATTGTAATGATAAAAGGTTGAGAAGGAACAATCTTTTTGTTCAATGTGCCTAGATGTGCAGCTCATATTACAGCAGTTTAGTCTTACGTCCTTTATAAAGCTGCAAAAATAATTCTTCAAATTAAATCCAAGCCACCTCTATCGTTCACTTTGATACACAAAAAAAAAGTTAACAATACTTTATGATTATGGTTTCTCTATTTTTTGTCTACTTTTAAGTGACCAAAATATAACCAGTAACCCTGTTACAAAATTACCCAGTTGCTAGCATACAATTCCCTCTTTAGCATTGATTCTAAGGAAAGCGGATTTCAAAACTTTCAATGTAAAAAAATCTATACGAATTGGACTGTGACTCCACAGGCAAAGGATCCTGACTAGTTTATTTCACTTTGGAAATGTAAAAAGAGGCTTTAGAGCTGTCCCATCCATGTAGCTAAGGGAAATTCTACCTCATGACAAGCTGTCAAGCAAGGCAAGTCCAAGTAGAGGGAAGGAAAAGGGTCTGACAACACAGACGATCAAACCGCACTGCTCTTCCAAGATCCTTAGTGCCATTAATGTGCTAGGATGGCCTTAGGAGATGCTGCAAAATACAATAATGACCAAATATTTCCCTTAACAATATAACCAGCAGTGCAAGGCCCCTCATTCCCAGGGAAGGTGCAAAGACATTTCAATGTATGCATATGGGCAGCTAGATTATTCGGAGTTTGTACACCAGCTATTCAAATGTTAAAACAACTTGGCAACCTATCTTCTACTGATTAATCACTAGTAATCACTCTCTAATCAGTAAAATCCACAAATATAAAAGGATATGAAGAGTGCAACCACCCTCTACAGACACTGAGGTCCGAGAATCCCTTGGAAAATGTGCTGGAAAAGACATCTGGGTTTGTGGCTGTGACTGAGTCTCAATTCACATGAGATTAATTTCTGGATCCAATTGGGAAATAAATTGCCTCTCTAACACGCCTATACTTCAGCAGAAGACTTCGAAAGAATACACGTCCAAGTACAGCCATTCAGCTGAGATGTGGTAACTTACAATGTCACTGTGATGTCATCACATACAGTTGTTTTCTGCATTACTATTCAGCCACCTGAAACCCTATGGAGGCACGGAGTGACAAGCTGAACACTGTTGCCAACACTTGGATTTTTTTGCATGAATCTTGAAACACTTAACATGTTTCTTAAATCTTTAGATCTCTAAATAAAAAAAAAATTAGTACAGAATATAACATTTATTAAAAAAAAAAACAATAGTATTTCTAGACCTGGTTGCCTCAGCGAAAATTTTAAAAGTTTGCATAAAAAAGAAGACAGTAAAGAGCATCCAGATTAATAATTTTAAAGGCAATCTAATAATCTCTTGATTCATTCTTTTCAAGCCTCTGGAGTTGTAGGAAGATCTCACAAGACCAAATGACTGTGCAATAGAACGGTAGATGAATACAAAAAGTTGCTAAAGGCAAAATAATGCACAAAGTAAAAATAGCAGTAACTCTACATAGAAGAACAGCAAGTTCTAAATGAGTTATTTCCATTAGAGGAAGAGATCTTGAAGTTACTGCGTTTGCTCAGAAATGTCAGTTTAGTGATCAATACTGGCCAAAACCATAAATTGAACATCAGGAATGACTGAGAAAGGAACACAGATTAAAATGGAAGGTATCGCAATCTAGACTCAGTGCAACCACATTTTGATTACTGCTTGCAATCCTGTTTCCTTCCACGACACATAGTAGGATCAGATTAGACACAAGGAAGGATACTTATTCCTGGAGTTACAAAACTGCTCATTTGCAAGATAAGTGAGGTTGAATAAATACTAGGTGAAATTAAAGCATTTTCCGAAAAAGTTAGATGAATTCACAGTCACATTTGCAACTTCTTACGTACAATTTCGTAAGCATCGACAAACACAAGCAGTAACTACAAAGTTTTTTAGATAAACACCGTCAAATACTTCCCTAATACTCAAACTCCATTCTAGAGTTATGTACAATCTATTCATGCCAGGAGTACTTTTCATGCTCCCTTTAAAAAAAGAGAAGCCCTTCCACATGATTTTCCTGACCCATCACAGCTTAGACAGTTCCAACTTTGAGTAACAGTGAGAAATAAAAATATATTTTCCAAGTCAGTCAGGCAAGATGTGTGGGCAGCGTTATGCTCCTGAAGAGTGGGTGGCAGATGAAATTCACAAACGGAACATATGCTGCTTTTTCTAAAAGCAATGCATACTGCCGGCGGTAGCGTTCCAGACCAAAGCCTTTTTGGCACCTGGGCTACCAAACTTCACAAAGGCCTTCACAAATACCCTTCGAAGATACAGCTGTAACAAAGCACCACCCCAGCTGGCCCCATGGTCATCATATTAATAATAGATGTATAACCATTAAGAGAGACAGATTTTATCCTTGCCTTTTCCTAACCCTGCCCAAATCCACTAATTTCTTTAATCCTCTGCCCAACCTCTCAGTCAGTCCATACCAAGTAGCAAATTGGGCTTTTGGATCTCTTTTTGATCCTCAGTCTTGTTGGTCATTGAATACGAGATTTCAAGCCTCTACCCCTTCGAAGGTTTCATTTTGCTACTGTGATCTCCTGGTGCCGCAGTTTCATCTTAAACCAGAAGCTACTCAAGCTAAATGACAGTCTTCAGTGTTTCAAATTTAGTATCTTTTTGAGGTGCTTGCTCTCAGAGTGCATTAGCTGGCTGCACTGCTTGATTAGCAACGCTCTCTCTGAGTGGTATATTTACTCCCAGGAGCACTTTATCATTTATCATACACATGCTCATTTCACTCTTATCCCAATCATGGCAGCTTTCATGTAAAACGTTAAATATAAAAAGAAAACAAGATTAATACCTATTTAGTACACCTTTAATACCACCTTTTATGAACACACACTCACACAGACATAGACACACACTTTTCAGAGACAAACATTTTCTGTCATTTCTTTATGTTTGGCTTTTGTATTTTATCAGAGTTATCTGAATGTAAATACTAGGCAGAGATGTGAGAACATATAAAGCAATATAGAAATCTAGAGAGCCAGGAGGAACAGTGGAAATTCAGGTTAATCATCTGGTCGGACACAACGCTCCATTTCAAAAGGTATCTCTTTGAGAATCCTGCTACCGAAGTATAACACGATTTTGGATCACAGTCATTCTGACACCCCTATTGCAGAGACTGCCTATGGACAGTTGGGGCAGATCTCTAACTCAGACATTTTCTTTTAATCTTTTGTCTTACAGGAACAATCAACATCATCTGTTTTTGTAAGAAAGTGCCTTAGCTGGTCTTCCATAGGTGGTGTGGTCCTCAAGGGTGCAGCTGGAAGTAAGAGGAACTAAATTTGTTCTATGTTACAAGACACAGGAATCGCAAAGCTACTTAAGCACCACAGAAGACAACTGAGGAGAGGTACCTCTTCATACAAATGAGTATTTTAGAGGGTAGGTTAGAAAAAAGCAATAATATTAATTTCTCAGAAATTCCACTAACAAAAAGAAAACAACACTTTTATTATCCAGAGAAAGATTCTTTTTCACTCTCCTGAGTCCCTAGAGAAACTTTTAATTTGGAAACTTCTCATCAAATAAGTTCTTGAGCTTACTTATTATTTCAAGTCTGAGCTTTCCAAGATCTTCTTGTCTTGTGCTCTGGGCTGACAGGTTCTTGGAGGACTATAATAATGACATATTCTTCATTTACAGCTATCTAATTACATAAGTCATCAAATTAGATTTCAGATTCCTGACTTACTATGACTAGCTTCAACACAAACTGTGTATCTTACTATCTAAAATAATGTTGTGAAAAGGTCTTTTTTATATATAAGAAAAATAGAACAAGCACTCAGCAAATAGAAGAGAGATGGCTGCAAAATATCTATTTTAGGGACGTGGGTTTTACATTCTATTAAACGTAAAGGGCTAACCTAATCAAAGTAGATCAAGAAAAATTTGTCACAGAAGGGCAGCCCTGTGCTTAGGAGAGTTAACAGAGCCCATAAAAAGAGTAGTTCTGTGTTTGTAGTAATCATTAAAATAGTCCAGCAACCATTGCCAAGGCGGTGTTTCAGAGTGAACTTCACTAAAGCATTTACCCTTTTCTGGTGAATTCCAGCTATTTCAAAAGTTGTTGAGAAACTTCACCAGAAAAGAGATTTGAAAAAGCAGTTAAGACAAGAGTCAGAGTTTCCTCTTCAAAAGACTGCTGTTACACAAAAGGACATCAAATAAGATATTAGGCCCATTTCATGGGCCCCCCAAATTATGTTCCATATCAAAGGGCAGAAATCATCACAATTCCATGCAAAATCCATCACAGAGTGTACACCAGTTATACCCCTTCAAGTCATAACTAATATCTCTACTAAGACATGATCTGCACTATGGAAGAAATTGTATTTTCATTCTACTTCATCATTCTCTTCCTCTTTCTTCTAGATGCTGTCATACCCACTCCAATCAATTGCTCTCTAAAGTTTGCTTGGCTTGTTTAGTTGCCATCCTCGTAATCTTTCTTCTAGCCCTGAGGTCTACCTTATGTATGAAACGTTATAGAGACCCAAAAATAGCAGGAAATGACAGAAGACCCCCCCACTAACACGACCAATTTCACCTTTAGAAGAGAGGTATCCATATGGGGAAGCCTGAGTGGCTGCTGAGTGAACCAGCACTGGAGGATAAATACACAAGTGGGCAGTCATCCTCATGGCACCTTTCAAATGCCTTCACTGGGTTCCTCAGCCTGCTACTGAATAGAAAGCACCAAATGCGGATATTGAACCATACAGAGAAGTCAGTAAAAAAAAAAATAAAAACACCCATGACAATTTACACCAGATGAAAGCTTTCGGCTTTCTAAAAATACTCGGACTTTCGAGTTCTGAATTTGATATATCTACTAATGATCGAATATTTCATACTTTTTTTTTATATATATATCTAATAAATGATCAGGTGCTTACATGTAAAGTTATTCACAGTTATTTTTATGCATGCACAAGATTGCTATGTCACATAAAAGTCACTATTTTAGGAATTACGCATTTTAGATTTCCATCTATAAACTAGCAACTTGGCAGTATAATAGACCAACAAGGTCACCAAAATATTTAGAAACTTTTCCCTAGTAGAAGAGAACAAAAAAAAAATAAAAAAAAATGGAATGGATATTTCTGCTCCCAGAACACACTATTTATCTTCATAAAATTTAAGTCACTGCAGCAAAAATTATCTTAAATTTTGAAATAAATATTTTGATATTTTTCTAATAGCAACAAAAAGCACTCTGATCTCAGATTATTTAAATCTGTTAAATTCTGAGACATCAAATACAGCTCAAGAATTTACACGATAATGGCTTGTTCAAGGAAGTGAGACAAAGACTGTCGGTCGTACTAAAACGAACACTAAAAGTGAATCTGCTACGCAAAATTCAGCATACCTGGGCTTGATCACTCCATATTTACAATCATAGTGCTCTGGATCATTTAGATCCATAATTTTGTTCTGTCTATTATGAAAAAAAGCAAATAATCCCTACCTGGCTTCAGCTTTACAACACCCTCACAACAAAACACAAGTAGGGGCTAAAGCATAAAGGTTAACTGAGATCAATAGGAAACAAACACCAACATACATCTGAAAATATGGGCCAGAGGGAGGCTCATAAGAGCTTATGTGAATTTTCAAAATCATCCCAGTAGCTTAACTGACATTGCAGTGGCTACATTTGAACACTTAAAAATGTCATCTTAACTGATTATGATTTGTAGTAGAAGTCGTAGCAGAGCAGAGAACTAAACCTGAATTTCCAAAAGCCTATACATAAAACCCTGGACCTTCCTTTTCTCCAACAACAGTACGAAACTTTGCTTTGGCTTGGTCTGCCTCCAATATTTAGTAATGACAAACGAAAAAAATTATTAACTTAGTTAAATTTGACAATGGCTCCATTTAAAATGATTGCTAGTTGCAGGAAATTTCAGTTCTCACTATGAAGGAAAAGTAAAGAGAAGATGAAGCTTGGCAAGCTGACAGTTGCTGGCCAAAATGAATCTACATTCACACACTGATGGTCCATGAATGCAGTCCTTGGACAACGGATATTGGTGAAACTTCTAAAGAAGATGCTGGGGAATTGATTCGAATGCCATAACGAGTATATCTGCCCAGTTCTCTTAGCAGTTAAAAATAAAGTTAGAAGAAAGAGCAATGGAGAAACTTTAATAATAATATAAGACAATGGTTTATGTTCAGTTTTGTTCTTGTCAGTTAATGAGTTGGAAACAAAAAGAATAAAATAGGACAAAATATGGTAGCTGAATATAAAATGAATCCTTCATTTAAACATCATTTCTCTTTTCCTCATATCTTACTCAAAATAACTTTCTTAATTCTGACAAATCTTTACCTCTAGATTAGTCACAATGTTATGCACACTAAAAATGACATCAGGGGATAGAGATGCCAGATTTTTCTGAAGATTTTCACATCACTAACTTCAATAGAAAATATTCTTGAATAGAAAATTGTATTTACCCATGTTTTGCTCTTTCCATGAAATTTTTGGTCAGCAAATGACTGCAGTCATGGGGATATTTACTGAATGCTAGCACAGAAAAAAAATGAAGTTTAAAAAAAATTAATTAAAAAGTTGGAGAAGGATGATTAAGGTACCTAAAATTCACAGGACTACAATGTGTAAGTCGGCTTTTTCACTCTTCCTCCTCCTCTCAATACTCAGAAGGACCTTCAGGACCACTTGGAACGTAAGAGTAGTCAAAATGAATCAGATATAAAATATTGTTTTGCAGTCATACTCAGCTGTTGAAAACTACCAGCGCAAGAATCAGCTGTTACTGCTGCATTTAAAGCAATGTTTGATGATTCTGTAGTTGCTAATAGTACACTGAGAGCTTTTTGTAACTTTTCTTGACTCTATTTGTATGGTCTTAGTTCTGCATTAAGCTTATATGGCCCTAATAGACTTGGCAAGAACTTTGCAGGTTGAACTGTTCAGCTGAGGTCATTTGCTCAAGATGTTTCAAATTTTGCAAGAACAGACAATCTTACGAGATGATTCCATTATAGTGGTCAAAAGACTCACAAGAAGGACAATAGGAAATACTTCTCTTTCATTGTCCCTAAAATACCATGTAAAAAGTATGCAGCAACGTGAAGGGAGTCGAGGGAGGGGAAAGATAAGCAGAATTTGTCTTTCCTTGAACTTTTCCCCACACCTCTCACGCCTGCTATTTAACGCTGCCGCAATTTCTTAATGGAAAGGCTTAATGTTTCTTTATAAATTGTTTTGGAATCCTAGTGGCATGAAAAAAAAACCACACAAGAATTCTGCATGGGAGGAAGCATATGGAACAGGGAAGAAAGTTCCATATGTACATTATGCTTTTAAGAGAACAATACAAAACTCGTTTTGATTTTGTGGATGAATTCAAAACTGAATACACTCAGCTCCCAGATCTGAGGTTTCCAGCACTATGCACAGAGGAAAAAGCCAAACTTTTTTTTTTGTCCAGGTTAATAACGTATCAATTTATGCATTACATATACGTGCATAAAAGAGGCAGAAAGCATTTTATTTTCTTCTGAACGATCAAAGTGTTGGCCAATGTTATGGCCAGAGGCCAAACTAGACTAAAGATGATTTGCTCATTATGCATACTGCTGTATTCGTATCTTGGAATGAGAGCAATTATTCTATGTATTTTTAACTGTATCCTTCCATTATGGCAATAAATGGCTATTGAAATGCCATCAGTTTCAAATTACTACACTGGAAAATACAGCAGGAAAAGTATCAAAGACAAAGAACTTTTAAATAAATCTCATCTTCCCACCTGTCATATGAAGCAATTTTTATGCCAGGTGGCAGATGTTTATAATGGTGCTTAAAATAAGTATAAATTAAGAGGATTTCAAAACTTTCTTCCTTTTTTATATATATTTATTTATTTTTTGTATATATATAAAAAGGGTTCTCAATCAAAAGGAATTTTATTTTATTTCTTTTGGTCCCAGATCCTATCAGAAACGACCTGAAAATCCAAAGCTCTTTAACATAAAAGAGATGATAGAGAGATCAGAATCTCAAGCATTCAAAGAGAACCTTCTTTCCTCAATGTAATTTGATGCGCAATATCTCATAATCAGTCTGTCATGACAGAGAACTCTTCATCCTTTCACTTAGACAGTACATGTGGAAATTTCTTGATGCATGACATCTTATATGGGATATAGATCAGACAAGCTTTTCTCAGATTTTCTACAAAAATATATGAGTAGAACACCATATTCAAAAATCGCTTTTGAAAACTACGTATCTGGTTATCAATTTCACAAGTGATCTTATAGGTTATACAATACTTAAGTCCTCTTCTGATTAGTATAATTTCTTATCTGAAAAACTGTAATTTTGACAGGACAGTTTTCACTGAACATTATTTTTGCCTATATTTCATATATAAACATTAGCTATGTCTCTTTTTTAGGGTGTGTTATCACTTGTAAACACGTTTCTATACCTGAAAGTGACCATTCCCATTAAGCCCTTCAGGAATCAATGCCATGTCTTATATCGGTCTGTCTCTGCTCTGTCTCAGAAGCTGGTATAGAAATTATCTGTTAGTAGCATGTATTTTTGTTCCACATGACTTCTCCAGGATGACAACGCTGCCTCAGCTGTAGGAATGACAAAGGATTTATGTGTTGTTCTTTTATTCATTCTCTGCATGAGTTTCTATAAAGTACATGTGGGCCTGAGTAGGAACCTCACATAAACCATACCAACTGAATTGTTGAAAGAGAGAGGAATTTCAAGAGCTGGATCACGGTAAATATGCATTAATGTGAATCCTTGAGAAACTGAGATATAGGGAAAAATAGTTACCATCTCAGTGAGGATGACATATAGTGGCAGAAGCCCGGAGAAAACAAATTCCTGACAAGGCAGCAAAAATATCATGAAGCACTTTTACACCTGTAGGACAAGACAAAATATTTGTTTCTGTTGTTATAGCTGCAAAAAAAACCCAAAACCTGGTTGAACTATCTTACACTAAAAAACAGCTTATGTCAAAATTCAGGAGCATATTTCTAGAAAAGGGCTGTGTGTGCTCTTGATGCCTGTACCCTTTAGGATGCCTGGTATCACTGATAAGAAGTACATCCTAGACTACAAAAACTGATCTACTGCTAAATTTTAAGGAATAAACCTTTACCGTAAACATAGTTATGACAGTTGTGCATAGATACATGTTAGGCATTTGGCTGTGGAGTGTTAATAAGACCACAAATTCTGTAGTACCGAGGTGCCAAAATTACAGTTTGCGTTTTGCAAGGGGTATTCAAGTCAAGGAGCATGTAAGGGTGGTTGGTAATCCAACACTGCTGCTTTCAGTTCTGCTACAGAATATCATTGCCAGGGTTGATGGCATTACCGCTCTTCAAAAGCATGTGAATCCTTTTGATAGGAAGGAAAGCTTTTGCTCTTGATAAGTAATTTTATCTAATGGCAATGGCTTTCACCAGTGCCTAGACTAGGCCTAGGATACTGCTAGTGCTTTTCATTACTTCATGAATGAATTGCCAGTAGGATTGTCTGGGATAGTATGAAACCAACAGCTCCTTAGGTAGCAAAGAGACATAATTTATGAACATAAAATACCCTTATTATGGCTCTTCTACTATCGTTTTGCTGAATATAAAGATGGCACTTTCCAAATCCCAAGTTTACTCAAAACTATTCAATTAGCACAATAGCATTGTCAATCAAGTCAACCAATATTGGTTGATTGCTCATTTAAAACCTAGTATGGAGAGAAGGGAGACAAGCTGTACTGTATCTAGGGCTTCAAGGTACTAAAGAAGATTGCAACAAGCTAAAGTCAGGACAAACTGTCACGATTTAACCCCAGCCAGAATAGAGCACTACACTATCACTTGCTTACTCCCCTCACCCCCACCTCAGCTGGACAGAGAAGAGAATCGGGGGAGGGGGCAAAAGTAAAAACTCATTAAATAGTCTTTATCTTGACCCATAAGAAAGAAAAGGAAAATAAAATAATAATAACAGAATATACAAAACAAATGATGCACAAAACAGTTGCTCACTACTCACTGACATATGCCCAGCCAGTCCCTGAGTTGTGGTGTCCCCCTGCCAATTCCCCCCGGTCTATATACTGAGCATGACATCACATGGTGTGGAACACCCATTTGGCTTGTTCGTGTCAGCTGTCTTTGCTGTATGAGAAGCGGAAATGCCCTCGACTTGGTATAAATCCTGCTTAGCGACAGCTAAAACATCAGTGTGTTATCAACATTTCATCCTAAATCCAAAAACACACACTATACCAGCTACTAGGAAGAAAATTAACTTTATTCCAGATGAAACCAAGACAAAAACTAAGTAAGATAGTAGATATAGTGAAAGCAGAGATAAAGCACAAAGGGATATACGAGAAATTTAGTCAAAGATATTTCTGTGTTTCCAGCCATGCCATACTTCAAACAGTTCAGTTTGTGCATCTTCTTTCCAAGTCACAGGAAAAAAAACCTGTTTTGCACAATCCAAACGGGTCTGCTATCTGTCTTACTAACCCCTTCTGTTGTGTTTACTTTCTATTTTATGTAAGGACAACCAGTCTTTTTTCTGGTCAATGTTCTAATCTCTACATTAATGCCACAGAGGTGCAGGAAACTTGAAGGGAGGTGAGGACGTTTAGCAGGTTGACCACTAAACTCCACTTGAAAGTTCCAAATATATATAAATTATAACCCCACTACGTGTCTGTGTTCTTGAGAGATGACCTTTTGTCTGAAACCAACTAATAGTGAACATATGTCACAGTAGAAAACTCCTTGGTGCCTAAATTATTTCAGTGCGTCGTAGTTAAACCAATTGTAATTCCAGTGACATAGTTCCTGTGCTCCTAATAAAGAAAATCTGTCACAGAAAAAAAATAATCTTTCTTTCCCACAAAAAGACTCATAGTTAAAACATATAAGATTATCATTATGCAAGCTCATTAGGCGTACACAAGCTATACTTTTCCCTGTACAACTGAAATTCATTGATAAAACAATGAAGTGAACTAACACCCCTCCTAAATAAAGTTTCACCAGTAGCACTGTATGTTAATGGAGCTATTTCATTGTTAATGTGACTGACTGCTTATTGATTCTCACAGTAATCCAGCAAGGGCTTCAGAGTACAATTTAGTTTGGAGAGCTACGGGTCCAACATCTATGCTCAATTACAACTTTCAGAAGGGTAGATCAATAAAATTTAAATTGCTTATGGTAATCACAACTTCAAATCATTGCGATCAGCATAAGCAATCTGCTGACCCCAGACAAGCTCCTAAATTGAAACTTGTAATGAGTGGTCATTTAGTTTGGGTCCATTCATATTATTTTGGAGGCAGGTGATGAACAATTAAAGATCAGTCAGCACCTTCCCTACCCAGCATTCCCATCTGAATTCCCAAAGTACTAATATGTAGTAACCCTAGGGTATAGGCCTTTGCACTTCTTTAATGGGTATTCTGTATGAATAAGCAATTATATTTTCTATTAAACAATTTCAGTGTAATTGAATTAGCAGTTATAATATTGCTCGGGCAAGCAGAAGCTTTCCTAGGGAAAAATTAAGTGATATTGGGTAATTCAAATTAATTTATAAGACTGAAAAATGTAACCATTAAATGGAATTCTTCACCCTCCCAAAAAAATTACAATTAATGAGCATATTGTTTCAAAGCATAAGTTTCTAACAATTTGTTTTTTGGTCATAATAGCTTTTTCCCAGTTCATTATAAAAACCTGTCTATTATAATGAAAATTTCATAGGCTGGTTTCTTTGACAAAGCAGGTTGCAAGTTTAAACAAAGATAGCCTGCAGATTACTTTCACGATAAGGAGTCACCTTAGAATTACATTTTAATAAATCATTGACAATAAATCTTCTGCATTACAGCACTAGGGTTTAGAGAAGGAAAAAGAAGGCAAATACAGAGAAAACGATCAATGAAAATCCCCTTCTGCCAATATGAGAATAGATTGACCAACTCTAACGTGAAGTTTTCTACACACAAAAATAAAAGCTCAAAAAGCTTTAATCTAAAAAAGATGCAAAGCAAACAGCAATAAAGTCTGCACACAGATGCAGATTTAATTAACATATTAATTTATTAATACTCACCTAACAGCTTTTTGCAAGTGGTCTGTGTTCAGGGTAAAAGTTCCTGAATATTTAAACAAGCTAACAGACACTAATTTGGGAATATTTTCATTAATAAAATGCCAAAGACACGTGATTCTAGTCCATGAGATTACATATTATTCACAAGTATTTGAAAAACCGATGAGCATTTCTACTTGAGACTCATAAAACGTTGCACGGGCTTTGGCACCAACAGTGCTTTGCCTGAAGATTGTTTATACTGGTTTAGTCATCCAGCCAGGGAGAAATAACAATTCCTCTATTTTTACTTAAAACAAGAGGTCTTAAGGCCAGGATCATCTAACCTACATGAAATATCTCTTGCCATATTAACCAACAGCGCAAAAGACATCTTAGTTATGGCAGTGTTTGTACAGCTACATAGACCAAAATTTCAGTGGCTCCTATTTTGACAGGGATGGGGAGAAGAAATTTAAGATCAACTACCCAGACAAAAGACTTCTATATGTTTTATGCAACGCTTGCGTGGTTTTCTGATCGCAGAGTCTAATAACATCCCTCACTAGCTTTCATAATCACAGTACCATGAAACATGAAAGTAAAATGCAAAAAAAAAAATCAGAAGCGGTAAATTCGGAGTCCTTGATTAAGCAGAATCCAGAATAAACCCCATGCCTCTGCCTATGAGTCTGCAGGTTACACCGGAAAGGGTTTCTCCACTCCGTCTGGCCTGTCATTTTATATGTAATGTAATGCTTCTTAAGAACATCAATCTTCTTAAAAAGTATACTGATGCTTTATAGCTGTGCCTGTTTTGCAATACAAATGATATAATTACTTGTTTCTCGCTGGAGGGGGTCCAGTTCTTTTAGTTCATTTTTTAAATGCAAATCTTATTAAGCATTTTATCCTAAAATGGTTACTGCAAAGAGGGAAGTATGATCTCAGACGAAGATGGACAACACACCTCCAAAAATAAATACTAGGTAAGGAATGAAACCTGAATTAAAGCAGCATACCAAAAACTGAATTGATTACACACTGAAATACGTTAACATGATGTAATGGGTAACTACTTAAATCAGATGTACAATAACATTCCATGAATCACTGTTAGGGAGCCCACAATGAGCAAAGACATAATAAAGAGCCCTGTTCACCAAAAATCTCAAATTTTATAATAGTTCTGAAATGTTCTGTTTATATAATATAACAAATTTCTCACCACCTACAGCTTCACATTTGTTACTGTGGACAGACTGCAAACTTTCTTACAGTGGCGAGCAACGCATTAACTCATTCCTGTGAGTAACTGCTCACTCGTTTCAGCTCCCTCATGACCCCCTACTCTTGAGCTGGAGACCACAACCACTCAGAAATTCCTGGCAGCAACTGAGCTTGAAATTAGATTCTCCTGACCCAAAAGCACAAGTCCTTACTCTTTAACTTAAAGCAGATTCGCCATGAATTGTGCCCTATGAGACATGACAAATGACTGAACAGTTCTGATTCCATCCATTAGAGGTCAGTGGTACTTGTAAGTTAGCCAACTCATTACAGAACTGCAGAAAAGGGATTAATTAGTGTCCTAGCTTAGCTTCAATTACCGAACAATCCATATTCAAATTGTCTGTTGAATATGGTGTTCACTACATGAGAATTTTGGAAATTTAAACAGAATGACGGCATTGCATTTAGGGAAAAAAAAAAAAAATGCAATCCAATGTAGGGATTGAAGTCCGTGCTGTGCCCCTCACATAAATACTCTCAGGTCAGGAAGATGTCTCCAGGTCCTCTGCTGGGAGGTAGGTTTATCCCTCTGTGGAAGAGAACAGGGGCAGCATTGCCCTGTTTGTTCCAGCACACAAAGTGATCTCTCTGCAGTCTTGGAACTGTTGAAAGGCTAAAGCCTTTTCTCCCCTGCTTCTTCTAACATGAGGAAGAGCACAGTGACAACCAAGTGAGATAAAAGTAGGTAAGAGAAGAGTCATATACAGACAGATCTGTCCAAAATGGATCTAAAAAGCAGAATTCTGAGACTATATAATTAGCTCATAAATTAGTCTTTAATTATCGGGGACTCATTGTCACCACACTAACAAATTCCTAACGTGTAAATTTTCTTTGAGTTTTTAAAGTCCTTCAGAAATCACAGCTGTCTTTTTCTTCCAGTAATTAGTAGATTTAAATATTTGAAGTCAAGATATATAGGAAAGTCATAAATAATATGCATCCTTTCCCTAGGTAGATCTTTAAGACACTTTAAAGTATAAAAGCAACACAACATTTTAAAGGTTTGTGAATTTCTTGAAAGAAAGCTGCAAAATTGGCCTGACAAATCCTTAATCCATTTATCCATAGACTGAAAATGTAACATTCCTATTTGAAAAAGAGTAGCAGAAATTATCAATTCCCCATGAGAGAAAAATGGAGAAACAAGTGGAATATTCAAGGCTAGGTTCTGATCCAAGTTTCATAGCTATATATCTGAGGTGGACTGATTTTAATAGTTATTTCAAGTTTTGTATAAAGAAAATATTGATGAGAGTTTTAGGCTTCCTATCAGCATTGTTTCTAAATGGATCAATTTTCATGTTTTTAATCTGCATACTTTTTTGTACCTTTTCACTTGTCGTGAATCCTGCAGTAACATCATCTTAACAGAATTCTTGAAGTAATTACCTATGAGTTGAAAGCCTTACATCGTAACTGAGTGCACCTAAATCGGGTCTTAATAAACCAAGTTAAAAGCACAGTGTCATTACAACTGTGAAAGAACATAACTTACTGCATTTAAGGAATATCTAACAGTGAAAGATACGCTCATGGGTTCGGTACTATTGCAAAAATAAATATGCAATAGCATTGGCAGCTTATTAGAACCTCTTACGGTTTGAATTAGGATGTCAGAAGAATGGGGGGGGCCTATTGACACCATATTCTCTTGCCCTATATAGGTGGAAGAACATGAAGGAAAGCAACAGATGAACCAAGGGACATAATTTCGCCCTCACTATAAGGCTAACCCTGAATTATGTTATAACTGTTAGATGAATGAGCTGACCCACAACAGCTGCGAATTTGCATGCTCTGGGCCCGTGCAAAACTCAGAAAAATATTACTTATCTTAAAATTCCCTCACTGAAACATAAATATTTTCACACTACTTTACATTTACTTAGAGGACAAATTTGTTGCAAAAATATAATTAGCAGGCTCAGGTGAAAACAGTAACCCTTGAAGAATGCAAGGCTGAACTGAACGGTTTAGCCTTAAAATTCTCCTTTTTACAAAGCTCTTCATTTCAGCAGAAACTTATGGATAGTACAGGAGATGGTGAACAAAGAACTACCAACTGATTGCCATAGAACAGGAACATTTTACACGTACTTCGATATGACAGGACCGAGTGGTACCTACTAAATCCCCTACATCATGCAGCCAATTCCCAAGACATTTGTCTTGCAGATTGCGGTACTTAGTGTTCTACATTAAGACGTACCGGAGTCATCTGCAAAACGAACAAAAAATTAAAAGGGAGGATCTTGTGCTCTTGGTTATAGAAAGTAATTTGAAAGGTTTGAAAAAAATTGAGACAAATATTCCGCGCTGTGGTCTTTTTTCTTGTCCCTTTAAAGAAGTATGATATCGAAAATATCACGAATCTTTGGGTCATGTGAATTTTTTGCGGACGGAGGTTGGATTTCAGCCTCAAGACACTGCATCTGATAGTCCATCCCCTTGTATCTGCTCTATTAAAAACTACCCCATGGACAAATCATGATCCTAAGAGTTAGTTAAAAGTAACCTCAAACCTTTCACCCTTTTTGGACTCACAAAGTAATCTAAACCCAGCACATTAAGAGAGACATCAAAGAATCCCCACTGGATTTTGCAGGTGAAACTTCTGAGTCTCTCACTTCCTACTTTAGAGATAAGCCATCCAAAGACTTCATTCTGGCCTTCTGCCCCCAAAAGAGTTTTTACTGAAATGTGTGTTGCAGTAGAAAGATAAATAGTCAGAGTTACAGAAATCAATACAGCAAAATTCAATAAATAACAACAAACATCTACTGGACAAGACCTAAACTTTTACTATGAAAGAAGTTGTTTTACTTTCCTATGCTTGTACAATACAAACACTTCTTTTGTACATTCCCATTCATAAAGAACATAACATCTTTCTGATTTTAAAGACTCGGGCAAAATGGGAGGCATGCATTCCATTGCCTTCTTCAGAAGCTACTCAGATGACTGTCTAAGAGCTCTTTTGGAATCAGAATGAGAAACTCAAATGATATTAAACTCCATCACACATATAAATTTAGATCTCAAATTCATTTTAAACTATGGATGCAAGCTACAAAATACAGATCCAGATCTCATTAGCCTCAAGGCCTGCAGCTATCTGAATCTGACATTTTGACTTGGAGCTGTTTCTACTAGGAGTTAGAAATTTTTTTTCTCATTTTCCATTTAGTCATTCCCAGCATGTTTTGCTTATGTCTTTTTTTTTTTTCCACTCTGTCCCTGCACTATGAAGCCATTGAACCATCTGTAGTACTCAGATAATAATTTTCTTAGCTGTAACTATATAATTCCACTAATGAGGGCTACTGGAGAGCCTGCTATCTTCCATTTCCAAAGACATTATTATAGTTTGATCTTTTGCATATGCAGGCATCACTCCACCTTATAGATGTGGTTAAATGCATGAGAGACTATATCTTAAAGAAACACTGTATGGGAGCAATGTGTATAAATATCAAATGGCATAACTACCGAGAAATACCATTTTAGAGAGTCTGAAACTGTTTACCAGCTGGACAGAATTCCGACAGCAGTTTTGGTTATGAGAAAATAATTTTTAAAATAGTCTGGAAAAGTTTAAAAAATATATTTGCTTTTAAAATTTTTCAATCTATTGTTTAAAAACTTTGTTTTCACTTTAAAATCCACCAATATATAATAACTGAAGGAGTTAAATTCCATCTTGAAAATTAAATTGCAGGTTAAATGCCTCCTTAATTTTTCCTTTATAGTAGGAAAGCACAAATAAAATTCCCTTTGGTAATTAACCAACATTTGTTTCCGTTTTTTCAACTGAGACTGTGAACCAAAAGACCACCTTTAGATTACAGCCATCCAAAAAAGGCAGCATTATTAATCACAGCAACAGGTCAGACTCTCCAAAGGCCCAGACCTCAGACTTAGTTTATGGAAGTCCCTAAGAACTTCATATGATCTTGGGCCACAAGATCAAGATAATTATTCAGCTAGTAGCAGCTGGACAACCTTCAGATTGTCTTCGCATTGGCCTTTTCAAGATTTGCATGGTGCCCCTCTGCAGAAAGAAGGTGATGCAATAATCTGCTTTGTAGCCTTCACATAAGGGTCCTTATGCCGGCACTCTACACCGAGTTCATGCTCACCATCTTCTCAAATAAAAATTACATGTTACATGAAAGAGATTCCTGATAACTCTTCATAATATGACCAGTCTGTGCCCTTTTTAAGCACGAAGCCCCTGCTGACACAACAGCCTCTCCATTCATGTCTGAAGTCCTCCAGAACAGAAGTGCCTTCTCAAACGGAGAGAGCATTTTGAAAATGCATTCCTTAGTTAACTGATGAAAAATGAATGTGAGAATAAAAGAATTCCTGTCTTTCGCTTGTATACAAGACTCTCCTCGCAAAAATCAATCCATGCCATTTTGGAACAGTATCACTAATGAAATTATCCTAATCAAGAACTGCAAAGGCATCGGTTACTAAATACAAAGCTAGTAACGGCCTGCAATGAGACTCTCATGCCACTGAACACATCAGAATCTGGCCGGGATTTCTCTCTTGATCATCAAATAATCCCACTGAAAAGCTAAACATCTCTAACTATAAGCAGGTGATAAATCCAAGGTCGTGGTTCTACAAGGCAACAGCTCCTAATAACCTAACCAAAATGTTGCGCTCTCCAGACCCTAAATGAACTTGTCTTGCCAGTTCAGATTCATTCAAAAAATTGTCCCAGTACACTTCCTGCCAGATCATCTATCCTCTACCCTACAACCAACATGAAGCACAAACCTGGCAGCTCTCGCTATTTTACCAGAGATAGCACTAATCATAGCTTTGTGATGAATTGAGATCACATCTTTAAAGACAGATGATTCAAAGACGCGCACAGTCAGTATGGATGAAGCTGGAACTTTGACCTCATTGACTTCACGGAGATGATGTGTGATGTTAAAGTAAAAAAAAACATAAAATCTTACTTGGATTATACCCAAACCACTCTGTAACTTCATCCATGAAGGAACATGAATCAATGATCCTTCTAAGCAGTTCAGTCATGCAATTGTGCGTGTGGATAAATTTGTACTTAATTTTCATATGCATCTCCTAGATTCACCTGTCAGGTGCCTGACAGCTTGAATTGCACAGTGTCAGTAAATGTGCATGTAATTATAGATGCAATGTTTTTGCCCAGTACACTTGGAAACTTCACAGAGTCAACTTGTTTCAGTGTTCTTGGAAATTTCAAAGGTCCGAACCGTCTAATTAAGCATTCCTGAGTTTTCACATACATTCATTCTGGGAACCCATAATGATTTGCACAGCTGAGGCCCCTCGGCCCCACACTTAATGGTCACGTAGTAAGAGCTGCACCTCAGTTCTCTTGATTTAAAGCCAGAGCACAGCTAATGTACGTGGCTTCACTTGAAGGACCAGGACCGTATTGGGCAAAGCAAACAAAATAGAGCAAATAATTAAAAGAAGGATGTATCAAATGAGACCCTACAGGTATTTTCCATCTCCAACAGCTAAGAGTCACTCTCTTTTTTTTTCCCCAATAAGATCTGAGGTAATAAAAAGCCTCCAAAGACCTCGCTTTTTTGCTAATGTCCAAAATGGTCTTTGTTTGCGTAGAAACAACATAGAAAAATATAAAAATAGGCTTAAATTAGCATATTGCCAAATTGGTCTACTGTAACGAGTGCTTTGAAGTCTGGCATGCTGACTGATTCCCCACAGGAAGTTGAGTACTCTGAAAACAATTAAGAACAAAAAAGGGGCGGGGGGGAGGAGAGAGGGAGCAGTAGTTAAATTAAGCAAAGTGAGCCTTGGAATAGTCAAGGGACTAAACAAGCCATCGAATCACTTAATAACAGCACTTCTTTAGCAGCCAAGACAGAAAACACCAACTGGATTTTTAGAAACGGAGACATTAAGGCTTGAAAAAGCGAAATGACAAAAGTTTAAATTAAATAAATGAAAATTACTTCAGAATATAATAAAAGGTAATAAAACACCAAAACTGCCAGTAGTTATAGTAGCTAATCCTGTGCTCTAAAATTGATCCTAATGTAAAAGCATCGTGCAATTTAAAGGTAATAAACATAATAAACCCTGCCATTTTACATAATAAATAAATCTTAACTATGTTTACCATTTGTCTAAAGCCTTGTGAAATGATGGTTTCAGTTGTTAAAAAAATCCAAATGTTGGTTTCACAAGGATATTATAGTGATGCAGTGGAATATATTTTGAGGGGGAAGGTTAAAATATATTTTATAGGCAGTACCGAGTAAACATACCTATATCTGAGAAACCGCACACGCCACACAAAGACAGACCTTTCAGATTATACAATAAATATTCTACACTGTGGAATACCTTCTCTATAACATTATCTCTACCCTGAAACACATAATGGCCTACTGAAAGATGGTTACTATTAGTATTACTAATGTTATGGTAGCATGCAGGGCAACTGCTGTATAATTAACAACAGCACCTCTCCTAAAGATCCCGTGATGCAGATAAGCAAAACAGGTAAAGGTTTCACCATCTGTGTGTCACCAAATAGGACCGAGGTGCAGAGAAGACTAAAGGATGACTCCAATTAAGTAGTGAACCTGCATGTTACCAATAGTTTCCAGATCAGGTCCCAAATTATTGGTATAGAGGAACAGAAGGCTGTGCTTCAGGTGGGACCTGAACCTACATCCTTGTCTTCTCTATGCATGGCTTAGTGCAAACTCATGAGAAATTAATTCTGTTCCTTGGGACCCTCTCTTTAGAAGTCTCCCCTATAGGCGTTCCGGTACCTCCACGGCGTGACACCCAAGAGGTATTACAAGGAGCATAGCTCTCTACCTCACAGCAACGCATCTCCAAGGTGCAAGACAAGTCCTTAAGCTTCAAGAACTTCCCTGGCTTTTCCCAGTGCTTCCTTCTGCCTCCTCCTTTATACATGCACAGAGGCGCCTCTATATTTTGATCATCCCCACTACAAGTGTTAGGACAAGGTTACACTATTTTTAAAAAACTTTGGTAACTATCTTTTGATAGCAAGACTTCGGTAACTAACCATTATTGTTGCCAAGAAAAGCTGTGGAATCTCCACCCTTGGAGCTGCTGAAGACCCAGATGGACAATACCCTGAGCTAGCTGGCCTGATTGGACCTGCTCTGAGCGGGATGGTTGGACGAGATGATCTCCAGAGGTCCCTTCCAGCTATAATTTTTTTATGATTGTTATGTATTTTTATTTCAGGTGTCTTCCTTGACATGCAAAAGAAATTCACTTCTTTCAAGCCCCTTCTCCCCATTTCTTACCTTACAGAAAAGATTCCACATGTCCTTCAAGGTACAGAGGAGTACTATGAAAATGAACTACATATTTCTACAAAGCATGTCTGCTGATAACATGTAAGTCCTGTACCCCTTCTAAGTCTTTCTAAAGTCCTAAAGAGAAAGACATGCATTTATCCTTTATTCTCTTGCAACTCAAAGCCCATGCATTATGTGAGAACTCTAAACACTGAGGTTGTAGGACAAGCCAGGAGACCCATGCTGACCTCAACAGCCTAAAGAATCACCTTTATTGTACAGTAACTGTTCTCTGAGAATGTGTTATTATGGATGCCACTATAGAAGATCAGTAAGCATTATCCTGTCAGAATAGCAGCTTTCAGAAAATCCAGCTGCCTTGAATACTGATTTATGTTACTGCATTCCCAAATTTAGTAACCAAAGAAAAGCTGGAGAGCTTGATACTGACATTCGCACTTCTGGCCAAAGGAACATGTATCAGAAAGAATAATTTGAAGTGGGAGATCTACAAAACTCTCTCAGAAGAGCCTTCTGCACAAGTCTTGATGTTTCAGTTCCTCTCCGGACTATCTAACCACTACATAGATTTTAAAATAGTATAAAATGAAAGAAAACTACTTTCTGTACTTCTTTGTAAGTAAAAAAATACAGTATTGAAATGCTGAGTGAGAAGGAAACCGGTTCAAGATGAGGCTGGAGAAGACTATGGAGATTAAGTTGTGTCTTATGGATGAGACTCCATTCAAACTTCTCTTCCCTGCCTCTATCAAGAGCCTTCCTCATTTTGAAAATTATCTGCTAACTTTCATGTCTTCTCTCACGACTTTCTGGTCATCTTGGAACAATCCTTTTGTAAAGCGCTCAAGTTTCATCACAGACATTTATCAGGTGAGGAGAAAGGAGCAGGGTGTGAGCCAGCCATGGCTCTGTGAGATTTGGTGGAAGAGATCAGAAAACAGAGTAAGTATCTCACAGGCTTGCACTACTTAGTTCAAAAGCCACCATACGAATGTCACCACATCCCCTTCAAGCTTTAAAATCACCCCAGATAGAATTCTCCCTAGACAGTGTGAAACACTGACATTGTTTGCTACCACTCTTTTTATTGATGGTTCTCACCATTTTATTATTTCCTCTTCTTTCTTTAACATCATGCATTAATTTACAGTACCACCTATAGCAACAAATCAAAACTGCAGCTTCTATCAGAAATATGATCCTGTTATGCTAGGTTCTGTATAAATTTCATCGGTAAGAAGATACAGTCCCTTGCTCAAAGCATCAAAAATAAAGGCAACAGAAACAAAATCAAAGCAAAAAGAGGCGGCCCAGCTCACATCACGTGTCAACACTAGAACAGATTTCCTAATTCCAAGTCTGAGGTATCACAGTGTTTTAGCTCCTTCTTTGGCATTTTGCCTTTTGTCTCTATGTGTCTTCTTCTCTTACCTTACAGCTGAACATTCATGCCTGAGAGTGTGTGTGTGTGATCTACAACTCGGCCAACTTGTACATAGTAATTTCAGGAGTTAGTATTTGTTTAAGCTTAATTTATTTTACTAATAGAAGTTTGGAGACTGGATACAGTAGTACAGAGATACTACCTTACTTGGTCAAAAATAAGATTGGGCCCGAATACAGGCCTTTTGGTGGTCTAGTTAAAAAACTATTAGTTTTTATGAGCAGAAGCAAGTAACCACCGCTCTTGGTCTGTGCTATCTGTAACCACATTGTCATGATATCAAGGCCCTGCTAATAAAATCTACGTGCCAGTATTTGGTGCCTCCCTAATATGACTACCTAAAACAGGTCCATGAGTGGGCCAAATGAGCCCGTATCCTGCAAAGAATCAGCAAGTCCCAAGTGGACAAGGCTTCTTCATTCACTAAAGTCAGTTACTGTTCTACTAGGGAAAAAAAAAAACAAAACCAACAGTCAAACAAACAAAAAGAGTTTCACTTTGTATGCATTCCTGGTCAGCACTAAACATCTTTCCGGGTAGCAAGTGAGAATATAGGAGATTTTGAATGCTTTCTTTGAAAGCAGAAAAATATATCTTTTAAGCAATCAGGCGTTAACTGTGAGAATTAAAAATATCTGTTCCATATGTTCAAGTCCCAAGTAAAGTAATATTAAGTACGTACAAGAAAGTTCAGGCAGGAAAAGCAAATGATTAAAATAAAAGTCCCTTGGGTCAAAATGGAAGAGTAGCGGACATAGATAAAGTACCAGGGAAAAGAGATGAAATATAAACAGGATGTGCTGTGGTGTCCAAATGAGACACATTACTAAAAAAAGTATTGCATCATTAACCACTCCATCAAATGGCTCTGCCAGGGCTGCAGTGGACTTTCTATTGCCAACACCAAGTCCACTGACAGCACAGAGACCTTGGAGAATACGAGAATCTCAGATCACTCTCTGGCCTGTTTGCTAGTCTTAACTTTAATACTTCAAAACAGAGGAGAGAGAAATAAAAGAGAAACAGCAATGATATTAGCAGCTGAAAAACAAATTCAGTTGTGTGATGGGCCTCTCAATACAGGACTGAAATTAGTGTTTTCTGCATTGGTATCTCAACGGTCAATTAGTCCCTCATCTTCAGTGGATGCGACGTGTTGTCCACAAGTTGCATTGCTTTTGTTGCTGGTGCAGCTCTCTAGAAGTTGTCTAGTGCTCTGAAGAGAAAACATCCCAAGAGACTTTCAACATCCCAAATCAATAGCTTTGACCTGAACCCATACACTCAAACTGAAGCGCTGACTAGCACCAATCTGACCTGCAGTCCATGGAAACTGATGATCTTTGATGCCTCTAAAAATCAGTCCCCCAATGATGAGCCCAGTCTGTCCTCCCTGGCATTCCCCAGTACATAGCCCACTGTGCGATCAAACACAGACTCACTCGAGCAGCTCCAGACTCCAATTCTAAGCGCTGTTGGAACAACTAATTCAGAGAGAGTGGTTCTAGAGAAAAGGTAAGTTTGCATAAGCATAGTTAAATGTTATCTGTAGATAAGTGCATAGAAAACACATTGCACCCATTGCAAAAATAATTAACTGCAGTGTTTTACAGAACAAAATATTTTGATTTCTCCAATCAGAGCAATTTGAATTATTTTTTTCAGTTTATTTCAAAAAGAAATTTAAAAATGTTTATTCAGATTAACAAACTTTATTCAATTTTTAAAATTACTATTTTAGAGGTTGCCATAAAACCACTCATTTTGTCTATTCTACTGCTAAGCTCACTCCCACATAAATTTTCAGACAAAATTCCTAGTAGCTGAAAGAGTTAAAGCAAAAATACCTTTTATTCTCACTTTGTGAAATACACAAAGCAAATGTGAATTATTTACTTTGTGTACTTTGGGTTTAGTCACATTCACCCTTTCATTTCCACGTCAGTGAAGCAGCCAGTAACTCCTTTAGCATGGTTTATACTTACACACGCACAAAAGCCACCAATAAAAACGAGAAAAACATGATTAAAAATAGGATACTCTTGATTGCAACCCCCCAGAAACTGGCAAAAGGACTCGGGGACATGAAGCTCCTATTAGCCTGTTTGTTTTTAATTGACTAGATTTCAAGATGACAGTGGCCCTTTTAGCAGTGTACAGAACAAAACAGCACCACATGGCCAGCAGGATCCATTTTAAAGTGGTGCTCTCTTATGTTCCCTGCTGAGGATTGCACCATATGAGCCATCAGTAACGTCAAGTCAAAGGCCAACCATCAATAAAGCTCTTGCTGTGATCAAGAATATGTAAACAATGGACCAGCCACTTCTAGTGGTAGTTATAGCAGAGTTAAAGCCGAAGCAGGGTGGCACCTACTTGACAGTTTTCTTCTCTGAAATTTTACAAAATAGAATACTTTATCCGGACACTGTTGCTAGCAGGAAATATTTTAGCTCAGACTGCATTTTGCATGCACTTAATTAAACGAATGGAATACGATAGGGACTACTTCTCTAGAGACAAAGCCTGTAAACTTCAGTGGGAACTTTTCCACTCACTTCACCGGTCTCTGAATTAAGTCTATTGCCAATACCTTGCAACCCAGATACAGCGATGAGAACTAAATAAATAACATACAGATGTGCCCGCTCTTATTACATGCACTCTTAAAAGTACACTCCTATTTAGACCAGTTCAACATATCCAGGCTAAGTTTTTCTGTAGATATGTGCCTGGAGTTAAAAATTCCTACAACGGAAGTTCACTGAGAACTGGTTATTTTTTCAAAAAGAGACCCATAGAATTTCATAGGGATTGTTGCTTTTCTCCATCCTTCTTACATTCCTGCTATCTGATGGATTCAGCTTTCTGTTGGAAGGATTTACTTTTATATATCCCGGACTAGTTTCCCTAGATCCTGTTAGCTTCATTTTGCAGGGGGGGTTTCTCCGTAATTTGTGCACCTATAAGACTTAACTGGACAAACGAAGACAAGCCTGTAACTTCCCTTGCAAGGACATACTTTCGCTGACCTTAACCAACTGTTAGTTGCCATCCGTGCCTGCACATGACTCATCCCATTCTGTCACATTACCATTGACAAGGACATACAAAGCCACAAAAGAAGTTGATGGACACCCTCTCCAGAGCATTAGCTACCTTGCTCCATGCTCCTGAGATCTGACTATGCCTTTTGACAGCTCTCCAAGCACACTTCCCCATTTCTAGAATGAAACTGAACCTTTGCACTTTATTATTATTATTATTGTTCTCTTTCAGCAAAAAGGTAATTGGGCATGAAAAGTTCAAATCCATTAAATAAAAACTCAATTTAAAATATTTTCCATCCAGCAAGCAAGGTCTTATTCATTATGCTGACACTGTACTCCACCTCTGTGCCAAGTGGATCACTCAAAGATGCCCCCCACCACTTTCCTGGCATTTTGCGTGACAAGTAAATCTGCTGTGCACACACTGCTTTATAGGGCATCCCAGTTTTGTACAAATACAAGCAACATTTTTTTTTTTTTTTTTCACAGCACCTTTATATTCCCAAATTGAATTCTGTAACTATTGGGGTATTTTCAAGTAAAGTATTTGCACCAAGACTCTCCTCTGGATATCGTGGCAGACAGGCACAGCTTCTGAGCTTTATTCCTGTTTCTCTACTCACTTCAGGTTCCTGGTTAATAGCCTTAGTCCTGTTCAGATTACCATATTACTAAATACAAATCATAAAATGTATTTACTTATCAAAAACAATTGCAGACAATTAAAATATAAAGTGTGGAGTTCTCTAGGAACTTCAGAAAAGGAATTCAGATGTTGCATTCACCTGGTGCCTTATTAATTTAAAAAGACAAAACAAATCAAAACATTCTAATGCTTCCGTCACAGGTTAAACAAATATTCTATTTTCACAAAGGTCACTTTTTCCCATAAAGCTTTTTTTTAGCACAGGTTTACTGTACAGAGACACTATTTCGCCTTAATATGCATTACAAATTTCTTCTTTAACACTAGCAAAGTATTTTCCCCCTACAACTCAAACTGCCAGAGATGCAGAGCACAGCTACTTTATTCTTCACAGGCCAAATCCTAAAACTTAGTAAAAAAGCCAGAGAGGGACATCTAGTGGTACCATGAACGAAATTAAGAACGCGCAGAGGGAGGGAAAACCTCCTGCCATGCCTATGGATCAGAGAGAATGAGGAAAGGTTTAAGGGAAGGCCAAAATTAAAGAGAGGAAAAACTCTGCTACATTTTATTATTTTCTAATGCATAGACACTTACATTGGTAATATATTTAACACTAAAATCCACCTGGGCAAAGCACAAAGAAGAAACGAAACAAAAGGAGAGCTAACAATCACTGTTTTAACTAAGTTCAAAGCGTCTGAAGAAAGTTGGATTCCTCACAATGAACTGAATCTAAATGAAAGAACCATAAACAAACAACGCTGCTGCAGAGCTTCAGACACAAAGAAGGAAATTGCACCCCGGCTTTCACTTGCAGAACATTCCCGAAGAAAATCAAGAGGACCCACAGAACTAACTTTTTCTTATCTTCAAAGCACAGAGCTCTATCAAACTCTAGCTGAGGGCTGAACATCAACAAAGACTAAATTCCAGCTTGACAAACCTTCCAAAAACTCATCCAATGAGCAAAGGCTAAGATTTAGTGTTTATCACACGTATCAGCAACGAACATTTCATCACAATCATGACATGCTCATGAAATATTAGTGGCATAAGCCATCTGTCAGCTAGCAAGGCAGATCCACAGCGCTGGACCCTCCTCCCAGCTGAAGATATGGGGAGCTCCTCAATCCCCAAACTCCAAATTGCCAGAGACAACGGAAGAGCTGAGTAGCACGAGCTACGCGGTCCCAGCTAATTTTAGTACCAATGAGTATATGCATTTGTAATAAACTGGGTTTTTCGTATGAAAATACCCCTTTAATAGTATAGAAGGGACACTCACATGAAGAGTACGTAAGTTGTCAGCCTTGCTCTCTGAGAAATGCAGCCTGTAAGATGGGCTACACCTGCCCACAGGTTTGATGTGAAAATCCCATAGTAAACAACTCTGTGTTGTATAGCCACCTGGTATTAAATAAAGGAGGCAGTTGTGCACATTAACAGTTAACTGCAGGCTCATTAACAAAAAATAAGTTTTTGGTGTCACTTTATATCAGAAAAAAAGGAAGCAGATGAAGTTCTGCTTTTACAGCAATTAAATAAAGGTTTCTTAAGACCCCTAGAAATGAAGAATTTTAGCTTACCTTGAGCACTTCTGTGGCAGCTCCACATACACCACTCCCCACAGCTCCTCTCTAAAGTGAGGGTTAAAGAGACGAAGCTCATAAATTCTTCCAAGAACTGTGGGACAGGCTACAAAGCCGAACCCTTTCTGCTCAACCCCCAGACACTCATCCTTGCCCTGAAGGTCCTTTCTGCAGTGAAAAGGGATACTTTTCCATGAATTCGAAAACAGGTGTCACATATGACCTTCCATGAAAAGGTAGGAGGTACGTAGGAGGTCATTTTGGGGGCAGTTCCATGGACTCTTCTTTGTATTCACACAAGGCAAACTCCTCCCTCCCACAGCACTGGCCTGTGTGCTACAGGTGCCTTAAGGGGCAACTGATTAAACAAATTAGCTCTTAAGTTGACCCAGCCCATGGGTCATCCATTCTGATTTGAGATATTCCGAATCCTCTTTGTGGCTATTTAATGACTGGATGCAGAAGGAAAAAAGTATTCCTAAAAATGAAATAGAAATGAAATAACAATAGTAAAGTCAGTTTATCAAATAAAACCACAGAGGCAGAAAGATACCTGCCGCTCTTATAACGCTTCATCTATTAGTCTTCATCCAGCTTACTGCTTGATACTTTGCTAAGCTATCAGTAAACTATTTCCCTTCTTTCAGTACGCTCTTTCTTTTTTTTCCTCCCTACTGTTTCTGCAGGACTGACACACTCTTCTGAACTTATTCTCCCCCACTGGATGAGCAATACCCCTCAGACAAACACTCTTCTTTTTTCTTTTTTTCTAAAGACAGGTTTCTTGGAACTTCCTCTTCTTAAACTCTCTCAAAAGTCCACCAGTACATATGAGATGTAGAACAAAAGAAAGATTCTGTCAGTGGTGATGCACATGGTGATCAACCAGCAGAGAAGAACTAGATATAAAAGCATTCAATTGTGGAGATTATGTGGCCACTGCTAAAATAATGTCCTTTAATGCATAAAAATAAATTACTTTTATATGTGTTTCCATGGCAAAAGCAGCCACTTGGCAATCAGGTCAGTACTTGGAAATGCTGTGTCAAGGAATGGAGGAATGACTAGTTAATAGAAGTCAGCCACCATTCCCCTGCCCATATTACAACCCAGTAGGCTTTGAAAAAGAGAGTGCTAGAGATGTCATTTTCCACTCTTTTATAAACATCCACTTCAAGATGCTTCACTCCAGGCTAGCAAGGGATACCCTACATCACCGTAGTACTACTTACAGAATTTATGATATAGCATCACGGTTACAATTTCATACATCATGAGCGTTTGTGCAGAACACAGTAACTTGTGTGCATATTCAGCGTAAGATACGTTCCTAAGAATGCTTAATTAGCACTATTACACAGAGAAAACCCCAACTTTAGGCATTACAACTCATACTTCTCCCACTTACTTTTAAAGGAGAGTAGCATTTTTTTCCCCTGTGGAAGGGGGCTCTAAATTTTTGTTTTGTCAAGAGCTTACAGGAGTGAAGAACAGACTGCTTTATAGGAGGAAAGCACATTTAAAATATTTTATATTCCTCCTTGCACCGCAGTAATTTAGTAATAACTGCCTTGATCAAAAAAAACCCAAACAAAGTCAACATATACTCCAGAGACAAACAACGTCATACAAAAGAGTGAATCAATGCCTGTGTCCCAAAGTCTCTGAAGGAGCTCACACACCTTTCTGGAAGTCATGCCGTGATTAAACTAACTTCAGCAGAAGGGCAGCCATTCCATGGCGTATTTTCCACTAGAGGTCAGGCTGAAGGAGCTAATAATCTATTTTAGCCTTCAAAATCTGTAAGTGGGAGTTACTAATCAAGATTTGGAAGCCCGAAAATCAGTATTTAATTAATACTGCTTTGCTTCACTTAGAATGAATCACAAAGATGTATTTTTCTAAGTGTTCAACAGCTGGAGGTATTTAATCATAAGAGTATTTTAGCATATGTCAATACAACCTTTCACAAAGCACTTGATGTGGCATTTCAGTGGGCAGGACAAGGTTTAGAAAAGAGAAAAGTTACTCCTAAACTTCAGCCTTGAAATGAAAAACACCTTAGTTTGAATGACAACATTCTAGTTACTTTTAAAAGGGCATTTTTAAAGTTTTGCTTTTTATTGTTTTTTTTTGCTTCTAGAAAGGGCATACATTACAAGGATTTTTCATCAAATATCCACATTGAATTTGTTTCTGTAAATTCCTAGGAAGAGACAGCATAAGCATGGAGTATATCACCATAACAGGATTGAAATCACCAGGAAATTGTTCAAAACCCCAAAGTGATTTGAATTAGGAGCCTAAGGTTTGTAGTTTTTTCCATTTATTCTGATGACTTATGCAGCTCCACTGCATAAGAAACACGTACCCAGCTTCTTGAAATATGTACCTCGAAAGCAGTGAAGCTGAGATACATACTTGCTTCTGAAAGTTCAAGGAAACGTTTAATGTATTGTTTCTAGTTTTAAACCATCTGCTTTGTTGTGATGGGACACGAAGTCAGACTCATCCTAGCTCAGGGCTCTTTGTCAGTCACCAGCCCTCTCAACAACTCACTGCCTTCAAGCGCATCCGTCGGCAGACATGAAAGTCCGAAGAAATTAACTTTGGCCAAAGCCAAAGCATTTACTCACAGAGTCGAAAACCAAACTGAGGAACTGCTCACGTTTACACTTCTGAAAACAAAGCAGCCCATTAAATTCACTCAGAGATGAAATCAGCTAGATAGGTCAATCTATGTCAGCTGGTATTTTGAAGTACCTCATGGTCAACTATCAGAGCCACTTCAAAAATAGACAAAGTACTCTGGAGAAGTAAGAATACAAAATGTCAGGAATAATTGCCAGAGAGAAAGAAAACTTGATAGTTTCTCCAGTTGCCTAAGATCAGTGGCGGGAATAACAGGCATAAGGAAGAGAAATGAAGCCTAGAAAATGTTGATTGATGTCTTTTTATATGTCTTCCACAGACTAGCCTTTCTGTACTTTGACCAGGCCAAAAGCAGCATACCTGCTGATAACAACCCGTCATTTCACTAGTTACTTACTGTTTATTTTGTAACAGAACCTGATAGCATCAGTCCGAAATCCACATGTGCATGTTTCAGAAGGTGGAAATTCAATTTAGCTCAGTAATGTATTCAACTACTACATTCTTTTCTCCTTTACTAGTTCTGAAAATAAACTAACCCTTTAAAATTTACAGCTGTACAACAGGTACAGTACACCTCTCTAAGGGCATGGCCTGGATAAATGAAAAGAGCTGTTTAACAGCGATCACTCCAACACACTTCCTGGGAGCTGGCAGCCGAGTTTGACTGAAGCTGGTAAGGCAGATTTCCCAGATTGAGCACGTACCCCACCCAGATGCACAGATGGTATTTGTGGGAGCACAGGAAAATAAAGTGTAGGTTTAAAATAAATGCAAGAGAAACACAGAATAATATTGAATCACTCTAGGTATTTCTAAGGGTTTCTGTTGAACTTTTCTACTTCTCAGCACATAGGGAGTGTACGTTCAGAGCTTTGAAACCACTGAGCAAATGGAAGGGATTTAAAATTGGTTTTGTTTCCAGTGCAAGATCACAGAAATAAAGACAGGCTCCAGGTATTTCTCTTCAGAGTATTTTTGTACAGAAGTTTTATGCAAAAGGAGTTAAAAATACTGTTCCGGCTTATGTCTGGCAATGACAACCAAGCTTGTCAGAAGAGCCTTTTTGATGCTAACAGACTTGCTTTGCCGCTGAACTTCAAATGGGTCCCGCTACGTGGTGGCTACTTTCCCCTTGTTTTAAATGTATAGAAAGACACACAGCTGGAAAGAAAGAAGAGGCATGCTACAAAGCAACATGGGAAATAACAGCTTTCGATGCTGGTATCACCATACAAGGTGGCAAGAGTAGCCACTGACAGATCAACCTGAGTTGGCAGGCTGACTCTGACAATTATTGGTTTAGGCCACAGTCTCACCCCTTCTCCCTCCATCGCTATCCGTCTCAAGCTAGGAAGAGTTGATGGCCAATCTTACCTTGTTACCAGCAACACCATCTAAGGTAGGTGGTCTCAAGACCCCAATGAAAAGTTAGCAGAAAAAGAATAGGAGGAAAACTGCACAGGTAGAAACTGGTGGAGGAAGGTGTGAGAAGGAGAAATACGAAAGCCTGTATTCCAGGAAACTCTCCTGTGATAAGACTTGTGGTACTACAACTACTTCTCCTACACAATGAAAGATGATCAAACCCTTGGGCATATGGAGGCAGCAGAGAGAACTCCCCAGCTCCTCTCTGGGTTATCCCTTAGCAGCACAGCTCCTGGGGTAGGAAAGTAAACCAAACATGTTGCACTCTGACTTCTGCCATTTAAAACTTAGCAATGACCAGCACACTGGATAGAAAGACTCATCTGGGTCATTTTTTTCCCCTCGAAATCTTGTGATATTATTTCATCCGCAGCTACAAAACCAACCAACCAAACCAAAAAAAAAAAAAAGGCCAAGAAAATATTTCAAACTAACACATCATAGAAAAATACAAGCAAAGAGCAAAATTTTCTATCAGCAATGGATTCATGATGATATGACAGAAAAATTAATTATATATTCACATATGAATTACTTGATACATACATTTGCAAGTGTCACTCATTTTATGCAGAGTTTATTAAAAAATGGGGGGGAAAAATGATCTTTTACAAAGGTTCTACACTTCATCCAGTCACCAGACATATGCTTGGAGTAATTTCAACAAAAAGAATTACTTCTAATTTTCAGCAGTGTCACTAAACAGAGTTTAGCCCAAATACATTCTTTATTTTTAATCTATTCGATTGACAGAAACGGAGCTGCAACGGTTTGGGTTTTTTAATCCCAAAGTGGATTATACAAATAACAATTTCATCAAAGATTTTTTTACAACAAGCCTAGTGTTGCTGGTTATACCTTATTATGAAGGTAAGCATTCTTCAAAGAACCGTATGATTGGAATCTCTTCCCGATACACAGTGACATGCTGTTTGCTGGCTGCAGTGAGAAGAGTCAAAATGAAATCAAAAACACAAACACACTTGTTTTTTTCCCTCTTGTCTTTATTGATTTAGACTTCAGAGCTACAGCCAAAAATAGTGCATCTGTAGAAAATTACCACACATACTATCAATACAGCATCATTGCACGTTTAGAATCATAAGCTCTTGACAAATCACAAAGGGAACGTTCAATCTAATATTTTGGCAATGCAACCCATGAATAGCAAATACAGTGAGAAGGATTTAGAAGGATTTTTTTTTTGTTCCTCCAAAAAGAAGTATTTCTGAACAGGAATGAAAAGCCTCTGTTAAAAAATGAACTCCAGCCACCATGGAAAACTCATGCTGGTTCACTCAAGACATCAACAGACTCTGCATGGAATGTTGAAGGGTAACACAGAAGCTACGACTCTGCTACAGGTACAACGCCGTCTTCAGCACTTTGTACGCCATCGAGATGGTCACTGTATAACCAACTGCCCAAGACAAACCTCTGCTGGGTTGGGGAAGAGGGATCAAGTATGCCAAAGTGTGAAGGATCCTAGCCCCAACGAAGATCCTGAAATGCAGCAAGGCTGTGGACAGCTCAGGGCCACTAAGAGCGTACAGCAGTCCAATGCCAAGAAACGGGACAATATTTTCAAGGTCATTCAGGTGGCCTCTGGGGAAAGAAGCAAAGTTGGTTTACGGTGTTACATTCTGTTGAAGAAACCACTCCAAGACTCATTATTTCTCAGCATCTTCAGAGCATGCTACTGTCAAGGCCCTAACGCAGCTTTTGGCTTCCTCTGCAGTGAGGACTCGATTCAGCTGCTGAAATGATTTTGACATCACTCTGGTCTCTCCTGCCACACCCCACGCTTTTAAGCTTCTGATCTTCTGTACAAAGGGTCTCAGTTTTTTCACCAGGATCTTGGTAATATTAGGGACTTACTTGAGGTATATGAGTGCAGGTGGGTGTGCAAGCATACAAGGAAAGGCAGGGAAGAAGACAGCAGGAATTTTCTTGTAGCCTCTCTCAACTGAACATGAATTGAGTGACTGTGACTGCAACTACACGGCCCAGATGATCTATTCAGATCCCATAAACTCAGTTTGTAGTCTCCATAAAGAAAATATTAAATATCCTATATGTGAACCACTGTATCAAATCTTCATGAAGTTCCATCATCTTGAAAAACGTTATTTTCGAGCATCTAACATGTTTGACAGTTACACTTTTAGTTCATTTTCTTCACTACTAAGCACTAAAATAGCTGAAAAATGTTTGAAATTTTGAACGCATAATATAATTTACTAAAAATATGTTGAGACTGAACTCCAGATTTTGAAGTATTCTTTCACGCCTCTTCCTAAACCTTCCCTGCTCCCTTTAACTCTTTAAATTGTATTTTCAAGCCAAATTTACTGATTGAAACAAGATCTAAGCCTTAGTAATTACGTCAGATTTCACGGTCAACTAGAATCAGAACACGGTGCTGTTTTGCAGCTGCTTTCTGAACTCTTCTACCATTAAGAGGAAACATCCTCCAGGTTTGGGGTTTTTTCCAAAAAGAAAAAAGAGCACTGACAAAAGTAATGTCTTTTCTACACCCATAAACAGAACAAATTGCAAACACTTGTAGAGAAGAGAAGCCATGCTAAATCCACGTGGCATTATCTGCTGCCATGAAGCTTGAAAAGAAAATACTGTAAACTTCCATTAAGAATCATTGTTGGGAGGAAAACAGGGATGCTGCAAGACCAATGGAGTAACTAGAACCGAGCTGACCAACTAGGCCTGGCGAAATCTGAACAGCAGCAAAATAGAAACACAGGATTTCATAATATAGCGTTTTAAAAAGCTCATCTGCATAAATGACTCTGTGAGGTGGCTGTCATTTGTCTAACGTAACAATCTGAGTTGAAAGCGCAACTGGTCATAAAGTCAGTATTGATTTAGTTGTCCTCTTAGAATTTACAAACAAAGGAACGACTCAACACCAAAAAGTGTCCTTTTTTATAAACAGACAGAAAATTAAACAACTAACTAATCACTCAGTGGGAAGAAAAGGAAAGTTCAGAGCAACTTTATAGCTCACTGAGATTAGACTCTTCTTTCTGAGACCTTTCAGAAGAGACATGTAGAAATATATCAGCCTGCATGGAATCACAGCCATCTACATTTGCAGGGATGCACTGTTCTGAACTCAGAGCTGAAATTTATTTTCAAGCCATTCCCTAATGATGGCTTAAATGAGAACTGTTCATTCACATTCCAGTTTTTTAGTATAAAAATATCTACAACAAATAAACCGTTAGCTTCATTAAGAAATAACAATATGGAAAGCATTCCATTAAAGTTTTCTGTGTTAGCGGAGGTGTATCAAACAGCATCTCGTAAGTTATGATTTTGGTGACAGAAAATTTGGCCATTGGCTAAATAAAAATAAAGAAGCTGCAACATTTAGCCTGCTGAAATACATCTGACATTCTGCCACAAGTCTTGCAAAACAAAATACACAGACCGCAGGCTGCGCACTGCCGTATTATTAGTAGCACTGTTCCAGAAGGCTGGTCAACTTTCCTATACGGTTGACACATCAGTGAGTAATGTTGATTCCATCCAGCAAAACGAGCACGGGCTTTGACTCCTGCTCTGTACAGTTTGCCAGATTAACGTTGTCATTACAACTCTGGAGTTTCATGACTTGAACATAGTTTTACTCCTCTGCCCCTGTTACTTTATACTTTAGAAAAAGAAGCAACTATTGCAATTGGTGTTCAAGATATATAGAAAGCTGATTTACACTTAGTGGATGCTGCTTCATACTAGATCTACTTAAAATCATATTTTACAATCTTCCCTATCACTTCCCCCGTGCATACAGGATACTCTCCAAGAGGTAACTACTATAACCAGACGACGACTTAATTTCAGGATGCATGCTGACCATTTGAATGCAGAATGGTTTGTTCATTTCAGTAAATTAACGTATTGGATTATTACACAAAACAACACAAAACACACCTAGGCTTGCCAAAGAGATGGAGTGAAATTATTTCCTTGATTTAGTATTATTCTGCTATTTAAAAAAAATATTTGAAAACTCCTATGCATTACCTGCGTACACGTTCGACATCTGGATCAGTCCGCAGGTATTTTTTAGCGTTCTCACCTTTTCCAAAGGACGCTGTATCTTCTGGGTTGACAAATGCCTAATTCAAACACAAACACATGAGACAATTAGAAGCCAGGACGTTTTTCCTAATCAAGGCAGTTTGCTTTAAAGGTCACTCTTTTTACTAATGCCTCTATAACCTCACGTAACTTACCTAAGTTTAATACAGGCAGAATAATAAATTGTTCCCTGCATTACTGTTTTCTTGAGCCTAGCCTGCACGTAGCTCACATGCTGACAAATTAATGTCATTTACGCACCTGGATAAAGCCTTCTTTTAAGATGGACAAGTGTGACAGACGACTGACTGATACTCAGCCTAAAGTAATACTAGTGGTCTGAAGGAACACAGGGACCTGGAAGGTACTTACTGTCTGTACTGCTTAAGTCTCTTTTTCACTATTCTTGACAAATTATCCGAAAGCCCTTTTGGAACCCTTCCTTCTTCAGAAGTCTACACAGCAATAGCATCCGAGAGACTTACTCTCATCCTCATTTACAATCAAATAAGTTTTCTTCTTTTAGGTACAAATTTTTCTATTTCCATGACCTGTTATTATCTCCAAATATTGTAAGACACTACTTGAAAATAACCTTTGATTCAGTTAGTGTAGACTGCAGATCTCTCCTCTCTGACACGTGTAGTAACACGTCCATTCCACGCACCATTCAGGCTACGCAGGCATAAGTCAAGAAACCTTTTAATTTTAGGAGAGCCACATGATTGCTTTCTGATGGAGCCTCAGTCCCTTTCTGTGAAATATTCTTGGCCTCAGAATTTTGGAGACATATTAATAGCATCATCATCAGCAATATTTTATCTTCTCTCAATCCACTAACTGCTTTCCTCCATTTTTAATCAACATTTTAAAGATTTTTTTCATATTAAATAGGAAATAAAATTAACTTTACTAATTTATCTGGGTTTAATACTACTGTCTGTCATAAAACCCTCAAATATTCCAAATTAATAACGCCTCTCCTGGCATCTGCATACATATGGATCACAACATGGTACAAGCATTAGTACAGGGCTCCACTGGAACCACCTATAGGACCAGTACAGCTGATGTGCTTCCACAAGACCAAAAGAAAGTAAGGTTACAACACAGACATCTGGGTCCTGTTTTGAACATACATAGTAGGCCGTGTGCTCTACCATACCCAAACCTCAGGGCTCTTTCAGCCCAGGACCATGTTTCCAACAGTGGATGCCTAGAGAACACTAAGAACAGTGCAAATACAACACGTTTCCCATGAGAAGTCTCTCCTAAGCTAGATGCAGATTCTGCATCATTTAGTAAGCCTCAGTGGATCTTTCATATACTTATTTAGCCTACACATTAATCCATGTTATTTTTCAGCCTGTCTCTCATTTTAGACAAAAAAATTATTTATTTTTTTTTTTAAATATAATGACCTACAGTGGGAAAGCTAAAACTATTATGGAATGTGAAGAGCTTTAGAACTACTGGATGAAAAGGTTATAGATGCATAAAAATTCACTTCACACCCCCTCTTCTGGTCCTACTAGTTGCTTTTTCATGCAGCATCACTTAGTATCACATTTTATTTACTTTATGAATTGGGTACCCTGGACACCAGCTTTCTGCAGAAGACAGTGGGAATTACAGTTATGAAAACTCTTTTTAAAAATATAGAAATGTTTTAGAGGGCTAGAGTAAGTCAAATGCAGCTGTGAGATAGTCTCATAATTATCTCGTAATTAGGTTAAATACATTGTCCATTTGAGACCAACAAAGCACCACGTCAAACTCAGAGTATCACTAGAGGAAGGAAGAAGAAGGAAAAGAACAGCACCAGTGTTTGAAAGCTGAAAAGAAAAGAAACACCAGTGATTATCTCTGTACTTCAATGCAAATTTCAATCTATTCTACCAAATAGTATTCCAAATTTCTTACCTTTCTTGTGATTCTGAAGTACGCTGTTATAAGACTCATTGACATCATTTTTAGAAGAACAATAGTTGCGTAAGTAGCGTAAGCACGGAAGGCTTCATTGTCAAGTAATTGGGTCAATTTAGCCATTTCTCCACTTCTCATTGACGACCTTTAAAAAACATTAAAGTTAGTCTAACATCATAGCAACCCAAAGTTCTGACAAGATTGTCAGAATAGCTTTTTTTTTTAGCATCACTGCAACGACAGCACAGTTTTGCCACTGTGAAAAGTTCATTTAACAAAATTATTGTTCCTCAGTTTAGCCTTGAAGATGAGAAAATATATCACCATTTAGTATTTCGCTTCCATTATACCTGCTTAATAAACTGTCAAAATATAACCCACCAAAATATTTCGTATATTTCATATAATTGCAGAAACAAAATTTAGGCACAGAAATTAGTACACTTTAGAAATAACACAAGGAGTTAGACCAATTTTGGACCAATTCATTTGAGTTAGTGAATCTCCCCAAGCAGTTACCAGGGTAGAAAGAGTGTGGTGACAAGCCACACTCACTGTAAAGTTTAAAGAGGAAAATTTGTATTGCTGAGCTTTTTTTTTTTTTTTTTTTTGGTAAAGTGACACAATTATAATTGCACCTCAGCTTTCAAACTATCCAGTATCTTCCCACTCAGCAATAACTTGGGATCAAATTGAGTTAAACATGCATTTTTCTCCTTCTGGGACCTTGTTCTTAAAAATTGCTTTTTGCATGATTCACGGGCAAAGTTTAAGAGTTGCAATGACAAAAAGCAGAGAACTATTTATGCTTTTATCATGGGAGGTTTAAGCTAATGAACTCACTTTGATACGAGACCATATCAAACCCACAATGCTATGGAGGTGGTACCTTCTATCAATATAATAACGCTAAGAATGTGATGAGATCTGAATGCACATTAAACAAAAAGCATGTCCCCTTGCACATTAAACCTGTGCTCTACCTTGAGCAAGGCTTTTGTCTCACCAAGTGCTTCCATCATGCACTTGGTGAGTTGAAATCCACAAAACTAGTAGGTCACAGCTTCGTTCCAGAAATAAACGTAGTTTTTTCTTACTGTTAAATTCATCATTTCCTGATATAATTGTAACAGTAATAAAAAAGTTAATAATCGTATTAATTTGCTTACAGCTCTAACAATCCTCTCATCTTGCTTTCAGCATGGAGTCCCTGCCAGCTATAGCCAAAAAAAGAGAAACTGGACGAGCCAAGAGCCGAAGACTGCTCCTCCTCTGAAGGCACACTCTGGGTGAGGAGATGGGCAGGATGGAGGCAAGCAACTGTTTGCTCAGTAAAACAAATCTAGACTTCCCTGGACCTGTCCGGCTGGAGTGATGGGATTTTGTTCCCTCTTTTATTCTTTCCAAAATAGTGCTTGGGTCACTAGGCCAAGCACTGGGTCTAAGGGATTACAAGAAATTCAGTATAACTCTTCCTCCTCTGCCATCTTCTCTCACATTACAGTGCAGCAGTTCTCAAGATAACGAGAGATTCGGCAAAGGTTTTTCTCAGCTACAAACAGAAACTGCAATTTTTAGCTTTGTATCACAGCAGAAAGCGTGTGTATAGTTTCACGCAACAAAAAAGAAAAGTAAATCCACAGCATCAGACCATTTTCCCCTACTGGATTTTAAAGCTATGCCGAAAATACATCCGAGAACTATGCAAAGTTCTGAGAAACTGTTCAGCTACATCTCTGTGTTCCTGTGTGTACACCAGATTTATCCATTTTCCCCCCACTTGTAGGATTGGCTTCTCCAAACTCTCACAAAGCCCAGGCCCTGCCTTCACCAGGAAAGGAAAGTGTACTGAAAAAAATCATAAACACCAACAGAAATGCAAAAATAATCCCCGCATAGTAAAAAAGCACTGGGCTCAAAGGTCAATGCTTAGTAAGACTACAAACAGCCCCACGTGAAAACGTACAATAATGCCTCTCGTCGGTGCAAACGCGAATCCCCGGGCCTGGTTAAGTGCACAAGTGTAGATCCCACGCAAAGGATCTTAAGAGCCAGTAGGTAAAGACAAGGCCTGAAGCTGTGCCCTCGGAAGGAGCGTCACTGTCCCAACGGTGGCTGCCGGTGCAGCTCTAACCACCAGTATNGAACCGGTGTGGTAGCGGGCCCGCCGCCGGTGCGCCGGAGATGGCTCACCCGGGAAAGGCAGGGTTCAGGCCCAGACCTCAGCGAACGTTGTGTGGGAGGAAAAGTAGCAAAACCAGGAAAAACAAGCGAGGAAAATCCCTCCTGTCTGAATACCACCGGATGGACTTTGAGAGGCAGGGGAAACAAAGTTCGTGACCCAGCCAGGCTTTGTTAAAGACATGCCGTATGCAGAGGTTGCACAACCTCCCAAGCTTACCTGAAACACTGTGTAAAACATCAGAAGGCTCAGTGCTTTGGGCCTCGATGTTGTCTTGGTGGATCTGATCTCTTACCAAAGGCAAAAAAATCTAGAAATTCTTGCATTGCCGAGCCATCAGTGCTGTTCCAATCAATGTACATCATGTTACTTTGTAAAGCACAAGGGAAAATAAAAGGATTTCAGGGCTAGCCACAGACTTCTACCAGTGCGCTGGGATGTAATAAAAGGAGGAAATCAGGTGTCCAAGCTTCGCACTGCTTCTTCAGAGAAAATTATGCTATCCCCGCAGCACTCCTCATAACTGGAGCAATGCTTATGACTAAGCAGCTCGTGATAAGACTGAAGAAGATACAGATACATGTCCTCAGGTGCCCAGTAAAGATTTCAGAAAATAATCCTAAAGATGTGTACAAAAGCAGGAAAGGGTACAATTTCTAAAACTGCATCGTTATAGAAACACTAGTCTTAGGAACATACATTCAGCATTCATTGATGCTCCTTCTGTGCTTCATGTCATGTTAAATACCTGTGTGTGCAGACCTTTGTGACTCCTAATAGTCATCCAACACAGCAAAACTTACTTGAGCAAGGACTATAGTATCAGAACTGTTTCTAAACAATGCTCAAAGTTGGGTTCAACAACCTCTGTTCTTGCTAAGGGCACAACAAATAGTATTTCCACTGGGGTCAACAGAACAACTCACATGAGCATGGGTCCATCCCAGGGAATGGATTTATTTACAAAAAAAAACAAACAAAAGGAAGCATTTCTGCAGGTGATAACTTCAAGGCAGGAGTTGTATCTTCATAAATTTGTGTACAACACCTAACACGTAATATATCCCAAGTACATTGTGTAATTAGTGCTATTGAAATAAAACTACAATTATTTTCTATTACCATAGTTTTGTTTGGCACTCTAATCCTTATATGAGGCCAGTTTAAAATGAAGGTAAACCTATTAAGTTAATAGAGTTAAACTAAACTTACCTTATTATACTTGAGAAGAAAAGCTGGTAGTTGATTTATACACAGTTCTCAGAACAGACCTGGAAACATCAGAAAGCCAGAAGAAAGGCCTTTTTCATTAATTGTAGCTAAGTTATAAAGAGAAGCAGAAATGCAGCTAGAAAATCTAAAAAAAATCACCTTCTCCCTTGGATTTCGCATTTCTGCTGTACAGATTCTGGAAGTTTAGATTGATTTATGTGACTGTAAAAATGCTTCTGAAATTGGGAAAGTTTGTATGTTCCCAGTCTTTGAATTGTGAGGCCAACACATTATATTTTTATACCATCATTGAATTCCCCTGATTCTAAGGAAGGTACAGAAAGAAGATATCAAGAAGGGTGGAGGACAAGAAGGGAGGTAGAAGAAAAGAGAAAGAGGAAAAAAAATAAAAAAGAAAAAAAGNTCCCCTACTGGATTTTAAAGCTATGCCAAAAATACATCCAAGAACTATGCAAAGTTCTGAGAAACTGTTCAGCTACATCTCTGTGTTCCTGTGTGTACACCAGATTTATCCATTTTCCCCCCACTTGTAGGATTGGCTTCTCCAAACTCTCACAAAGCCCAGGCCCTGCCTTCACCAGGAAAGGAAAGTGTACTGAAAAAAATCATAAACACCAACAGAAATGCAAAAATAATCCCCGCATAGTAAAAAAGCACTGGGCTCAAAGGTCAATGCTTAGTAAGACTACAAACAGCCCCACGTGAAAACGTACAATAATGCCTCTCGTCGGTGCAAACGCGAATCCCCGGGCCTGGTTAAGTGCACAAGTGTAGATCCCACGCAAAGGATCTTAAGAGCCAGTAGGTAAAGACAAGGCCTGAAGCTGTGCCCTCGGAAGGAGCGTCACTGTCCCAACGGTGGCTGCCGGTGCAGCTCTAACCACCAGTATCAGCACCGGGGCGACCTTCCACCGTTTGCTTGGTAAAACGCGGATGGAAAGCGCGCTCAAAGGACACTGAAACTGCACTTTCATCTCCCGGCGAGGCCCCTGCGTCCTGCTACAAACCCCCACTTCTAAACCAGCGGCTCCCGCGCAGGGCAGGGCCCGGGCCCCCTCCGCTGCTTATCAAGGCAGCCCGGGCTGCGCGCACCTGGNAGCACCGGGGCGACCTTCCACCGTTTGCTTGGTAAAACGCGGATGGAAAGCGCGCTCAAAGGACACTGAAACTGCACTTTCATCTCCCGGCGAGGCCCCTGCGTCCTGCTACAAACCCCCACTTCTAAACCAGCGGCTCCCGCGCAGGGCAGGGCCCGGGGCCCCTCCGCTGCTTATCAAGGCAGCCCGGGCTGCGCGCACCTGG
>VWZK01016061.1:135713-169885 GCA_013396935.1 Baryphthengus martii
GTGAAAATAAAAATATTTAAAAGAAAGAAGGGGAAGGAAAGGGAAAGGAGGGGAAAAAAAAGGGAAAAAAATAAGGGAAGGGAAAAGAGAAAAAATATATCAAAAAAAAGAGAAAAAAATTAAATTAAAAAAAAGAAAAGAGAAAAATAAAGGGGAGGGGGGGAGAAAGAGGGAGAAGGAAAGAAGAAGAGAAGCCAATATTTCTTGTAAACCCTGAATCACTTAAGAGTGGGGAGGAGTGTAAGTAAGAGTGCAAAAGCAGGGCCCTAGTCAGGACAGCGTAAGTGAACTTGTGCTCAAGGTCTATTTTCACCTCAAAGTTCAGTAGCAGCATAAAGTGCCCGTAGAACATTTGAAAACTGCTATGATCTAAGTGAGGTTAGATACATAACTGTGGTGATAGTTGCTCCTATGGGGCCCATTCTCACAGTCCTTACTCATGTGAATTGTCCCTTTGATGCTAATGGGATTACTCTTGTAAATCAGGGATGCCCTATCAGCCCAGTGGCCAGGGTTATACTTATCATGAAGGGCTTGATCTTGCAAACCTCATTCGTGTGAGCAGCCTCTTTTTTTCGTGACAGTTTTCCCATTGACTTGAAGAACTATCCATATAGCCAGAGACAGTAGAATCAGGACTCAAATTCAGGGTCAGCATAAAAGTAGGAATACAAGAGTTTTTCTTTTAACCTCCAGCAAGGAATAGATACTCCCCAAGAAGGCCAGATAAGAGCAATCATTCTCTTTTGACTACGAGGAAGGTGAGGAAGGAGCAGGTATTGATCAGCTTTGTTCCATCCTGTCTCCTTCTCTGACTCCATTATTTCACCATAATTAGAGGAGTAAAGAAGGTACCAACAATCCGTTTTCCCCACACCTGAAGCTTTTGTTCACCACTCCCTTGTTAATATAACTAACTTGTTTCCTCAAATAGCTCTTCTGTAAAATTGATGTTATGCCTCCTGTATGAAATAAACCGATGATTTGCAGAGTAAAACAAATCATAAACACTAACATTCAGTCTGTATTTTAACTCAAAATCTGAAATACTGTTTAAATGCCAGAAGGGAGGTGTAATGGACTAGAGTCAAGTTTTGTGCTACTCCATTAAAACCTACACCCTCTGGTTAGAAAGCACTTTTGTTATATTAGATGTTGACACCTGTGTAATTTCACTGTGATTCACATGCTTCTGCTTCAGAAGATGTCACACTGCTGTCTGGTTTCTCTGGGGAACTGCTTCAAAAACAGCCAGAAAGGATCATTCTTCAGTTAGGAACGCTTCCTGCTGGGTATAGCTCAGTGAATGCTTCTCTGGCTTTTGGTTGAGCTTCTAGCTTCAAAAGAGATGTGTCCATCCATCTGCCTCTTTTATTCATGGCGCTGTTTGGAGGACAACAGTTCTCAGTAATGGAGTTTGGGGTTTGTGTTTTTTTCCTTAGACTTCTAGGTGCTTAATTACGCGAGGGAAATGATAGTGTATGATATAAATGACGAGTCATGGTGGGTGGTGACCAATAAGCAGTGAGAGAAGGTGAAAGGATACGATCTCCACAAAGCACAAGAATGGTCATATCTGCTGATTGTCTGCTCAGTTATACGTCCTTAATAACATTCCTCAAAACCCCCACAAAACTCATTTACTGGTTGTTTAAGACAATGAGTGAAGTTATCCTCTAAAGCTGCTTTCTGTCTTCTATCAAGTAGCACCATTGCTACAAGGAACATGCCAGACAGGGATCAAAAGTCAGGGTGTGAACATATCAGAAGAAACACTCCAACAGATGAAAAGTGTCTGTCAACTGTTGCCCTACACAGCTTGTTGTCCCAGCTGAGGAACAACTCATAAAAGGATTGATGGGCATATAGGCAAGACTTTTCAGTAGGTCTATATGTAAGCACATCGTGGACCGTTTTTACCTTGATTCCTCCTCCACTACCTATGAATACTGCCGCAACAGTCTCACTTCTGAAAATAAGTCTGCAGCACAGAACTGCCTTTGCACCTGGCAGTAATGCATATATGGTGAGGTATTTAAAATCCCGTGCTGTACTGATAGGAAAAAGGCATCCACCTCAGCTTTTGTGATGCTACTTGATCTGTACAATTGTTTTTATTAGGAAAGCAATATATTGTGCATCATTAATGGCTGTGAGAGAGTCAATATCACTATGATGCTCAGATGTGCCAAGAAAACAGATTTTGCAGCCATCATAGTAAGATACTTTTAAACTAATCCAGTGAGAAGTTATTTGTTAAGCATTATTAAATACAGCTTGCAGAACAGAATCTGATCCTTTAGAATAACACTGAAGTAGCAGAAAGGGAAAAATACTCATTATAAAAGCAGAAAGATTATCAATTTTCCCTTCGCAGGCTGAAAAAAGTATAGAGAGCAAAATGATTTTTAACACGTTGAGGTTTTAATCGTTAGTAGAAGAGCCCAGTAGGTTTTCCTTCTTGTTGTACTACTTCTCTGCTCTAGAGGCACAAGAAAATGATAAAGCTGTAGACCAAACTGGAAGATTTCTTGCTACAGTGCCACTCCAAATGCACACAGAAGGATTACAATCAGTTTGAGTGAGCTACTGAGAAGACAGAGATGATAAAAAGTATCTAGCAATAAGTTATCTCTCTGCAGACAGGAGATTCCTGGAAGTAAACAAACAAAAGCTTTACAGATATTGGAGATACCTGTAGACATACAGACCTGGTGTGTGTATAGACAAATAGGTAAAGTCATAAAGTTAAATTTTAAAGTGCTCCCAAATCATACTGTGAGGTTTTTATACTTGTGTAGATGTAGGTATTTATGTAAGGCAAGTGAAAGAGCTAGGCCCCGTGCATGGAAGCAAGCTCATTTTTCAAGAGAGTACTAAACCACTCTATCATGATCTGAACCTTTGGTCACTGTTAACCTTAACTGGATTCATATCACAGTTGGATGTCAATAGGCTAAATGATCTTGTTGCTCATTATTAGTCATTATTAGTCATCTAAAATTGGAGTTTCGAACACTTTATTTGTATGTATATTACTGATGGGATGTGTACCAAGTTTAGCTTATTGAGTAGTTTCTGCCTGACAGTTTGGAGATGCTTATGAGAGCTGAAGGTGGATAAGCAGACATGCACTCCTGCAGAGGTGGTTATTTTTGAGGAGTAACCATCTGAAGGAAAGAACTTAACTATTCCATGTAAGCAAGATATTGCTTAGTAATAATCACCTGTCCTGACAATTGACATATATCACTGACCTGGGATTCTGTAGAAGTACTGCTTCAGAGGCTGCAAGGAGAAGAAACGCGCCTCCCAGCATTTGGGTGTCTGTTGTCATCCTGCAGGAAACGAAGGCTGGAGATTCCTGCTCTCAGCAATTTGGCTGTCTCCAGCTCTCAGGAAGCTGTGTAATCTATGCGAAGCGAGTACCTTCTGCTGAGCGAGGAGAGTGCCCAAAGTGTACTTGTGTGGGAGTTAAATTTGTGTGTGAGTTGTTTTTATGTAAGGGTTAAGAGGCAAGCTGTGTAGTCAGTGTAAGCCAACTATCACCGTTTTAAAAAATCGATTATCTGCAATTACAGGGCCTACTCCAACAGTACCTTTGCAGTATGCAAAGCCTTCCCAAGTAGCACAGCTATTTTTATTAGCAAACTTCTCATCCCCCGGCTCTCTGTACAGAGCCAAGTTTAGAGTCAGCAAAATTACTTGGAACCAGCACATTTTATCCCCAACAGGCCAACCAACCACAATTAAACTGTATTACAATACATTAGGCTTTAAAGTGGTTCCTTTACTGCAGTATGTAAAAGGCTATAAGGAGAGACAGAGAGGGAAAGGAGAAGACAAACATTTCACATTTAATGGGTTAAAGTCCTCCCCGATGTAAGTCCATTGACTTCAGTTAGCTGGGGATGAATACAGACAATTCAATATTTAACAATCAGCAACTTCTGCTTAGTTGGCAAGAAAAGGAACAATTTAAGGTCCAGACCTTTCCCTGTGCTCTTTCTGTCTTCCTGAATTTTCACTCAGTTGCGGTAGCGTTCTGCTAACAGGAACGACACTCTGCAGGGTTGGCTGTTGGGTATTTTCTGCTGCGGTGCAAGATTGCTCCTCATGGTTTTATGGTGCAGAAGTAGACTTTAATAGTCACCTGAGACAATTATTCAGATACTGTATTGTGCAGTAAGATTGCTTTTGAACAGCTGCAGAAATACTTAGCAGAGACACACTCCCTAAAGCCCAGGAATGGGAAATAAAAACAAACAAACCACAACAGCAAGACAAGAATCTACTTCTTACTCTGTCTTTTAACTTGTCAAAACAAAAAAAGGAGTGGTGTAAGTGATTTAAAAGTTAATTGGGACAGGGCCCATTTTTCATTTCGTGGTCCATATAAAGCCAAATAATAGCAGGCTGCAAATTTGTATTCAGTCACTACTGAAACACAAATCCTCTTTGGGCAGAGTTGTGACCCAGTGTATGGTACTTTACCAGGCAATTCTCATTAAAAAGATAAAGAGATGATAAGATAGGGCTGCAGTAATTCTCTTCAGTAGTGATGATGTTCTTTGGTGCAATCCCATTTACAGAGAACATTAAAAAATCGTATGTTCCTCTGGTAGAAATGGGCAATTTTCTTTCTCTTAGCTTCAACCTTGCCATTCTGATGAGTACTATGCCTTAACAAAAATGCCATTTCTTTTCTTTCTCCCCAAGCCATGATAACCAGTGTTTTTCTGTTACAGTCTGTTGCAACTAATTAATTTCCCGGCCATTGCAATTTTAACTAGTCCTGGTGAGAAACTTTTGGCTGATACAACAAATTGTGGCTTAGCTTGATGTTCTGTGTTGTTTTAAGTCTCACTGTCCAAAGGGATATTTAGCTGCACTGTCTATTTAGCTTGAATAAAGAGTGCTCATAAACACATAAAATTTTATGGAATCTCTTAATAGCTATCTGGTCATCAAATCCTGCCTCCAGCTCTGGACTCAGGAGGATCTGTCTGTCTAGCAGAAGGAGGGAAGTACACTTGCTTAGTTTGGTCTCTGAGAAGGATCCCTGCTTCTTTCTTTCTGCAGATGGGCAGTTGGTGGGGGCTCACTAGGCTCTGCTCATCATTCCTCCACTGTATCATAACTATGGTTCTCTTAAGACACAGTTTGAATATTTCCTCAGCTTTTTCTGCCAGGATTACCCTTCAGGCAAAGTCAAGCTGGGACAGTGTTTTGTATTAAATACGGCGTGTGATACGTTGGGAATTTAGTGGCTGAAAGACTGCTTGTTCACTTTTTACTGATGTGTGCTTCAGTGAAGTTGCTCTTGATTTATAGCTGGATAAGCAAAATCAGAATCAGACCCTTGCTGCTCATTTCTGTGGGAACAGGAGTGGGCCTTACATGCTCTTGTGCTCATTATATACCTCAGTATCAAGTCTTACAGCTTTGATTCATAGAGTTCTCTTTAATTTGTACATGCAGGCTTCCAGACTACATCACACAGCAGCAGGATAACAATCCTCAGGAGAGCATTTCAGTTTGAGAAATTCATGAAGAGGGTGACTTTGCTGCTTACTTTCAATGACACTTGTGGAATAGGAAAGAGAAGAAGTGAAAGGAATGGGATTGCCAGCCTGTTTCAAGATGTGTGCTCTATTATACAGCAGATGACAAATAGCATCCTCAATAACATAGTTCTGGTAGCTGTGAGAGTTTTTGTTGGGTTGTTGTTTTTTCCCCACTGCAATCTGTCTTTTCACATTTAGGGCAAGTTTTTCTTACCTGTGTGAACTGCACACGGGAGCTCTGAAGTACTCCTTTGTGCCCTTCTGCAGACAAGGTATCCACAGGCCTTGCCTGAGGTGGAGATAAGTCGGAGGAACAGAGCCTCTTTCTGCCATGCAGCAGGGAAAGACCTTGAATTCACCTCTTTCCTTTTCTCATCTCCAGCACTCTGTCCAAGAGTGTTGAAATCAGAAGTCGCCACGTTGTGAGATGGTACAAATCTAGGGCAGGTCTCTTTCTCGTGGACCGAAACCAGATTTCTTTTTGCTGCTTTTCCAAGCCATGAAAAATTGTGTGTGCCTCCTTACATGGGAAGGATTGCTAAGCAGTAACTTTGCCTTCTTTCAGCAGGAATGCAGCCACTCTCCTATTGGCCAAGACATTTTACTATGCATTTGAGTATATTGAAGTTGAGGGAAGCATATGTCCTCGACAGTAGCTATAGCAAATCATCCATATATGTGTATGTATGAAATGACTACTGAAGTTCTGCAACAATAGGGGATGGGAAAGTGCTCCTAAAAGAAAAGTCATCAGCTTCCTGCTTTGAGGACAGCAGAATTTTGCCCCATTTCATAGAAGATTAGCATCCCAGCCTGGCAGCTACACCAAGAGTACTGGGAACTGAGCTGTTGATTCGCTTCACCTCATCCTAATTTCCACACAGATGCACATTTGCAAAGGGCAATATTGGCATCTAATGGTAGAGATTTTGTACAAGAAAAATTACTTTCTTGTGAAGTTGAGTAAGGCATTTTGGTGGGATTATCTGTTGAAGACAGTTGGAGAAATGTGATTGACTGTATCCTAAAACCTGAACGAAGCGAAGGTACCTGACATACATTCACCTCCAAGTCCATGCCACTTTTGCCCTGGCAAAAGTGTCCCAGAGTATGCAGAGCATGACCTAGACTTCTAGCTCTGGCGAAGTAAAGAAGGTACAAGAACCTACAAGCTGAGAATCTGTGTATTGTGAGGGAGTGTGGACTACAAAAGTGAAATGAATCAGAGACCCATGTTCTTAATGCTATTGGGAGGTGTCCTTTAAATGTATTTCGCTTTCCAAGAATCCTGAGTTAGAATCCAGTCAGATAAGGGATGTGATGTATGTTTAGGAAAAGGGAAAATTGTAGTAATGTTGCCTCACTACTTCTAGTGATATTGCACAATTGCTTTCACATATATCATGTCTGGATGGATATATATTTGGGCCCTGCAATCCAATAGAAACCCGGGTACTAATGCATCTTTCAGAATTCGTTCATTTGCTTTGTGGGGTTTCATTCCATCCTCACTGCTTCTTTTAAAATGGTTGTTTATTTTGTGATGTATTTCATTTCATGTGTGCACTCGCACTGTTAGTCTTTGTGGGAGTATGCTTGAAAATCATGCTTTCACTAACAAAAAATAGTTATGTGTGTGCAGAACCAATCATTTACTGTCTTGTCCGAGAAATTAATTTGTTATTGTTTCATCAGATGATCTTACTGACAACAGTTGTCAAAAAGTTATTGAATAACAGTTGTATTCGCGCCTTTTATATATTCTTGAAACTTTATAGCCCATTGGAGCTCAGAGAAATCATCTAGGAAGCATATCTCAGAAATTTTTCAAAGCCCTTCTTTAACCCCTTTAAGGGACTTTATGTGTGTATATATTTTTATGGTTTTTGTTGTACTGTTCAGACTCAGTAAGGGGTCATGAAGAATAATGATCTTGCTCAGCTCTGCACAGTATGGAGTGCTGTACATACAGTCACACTGAAGCCAGTTATGTAGTAGTTCATGAGATACAAAGAAATGAAAGTTGATTCGATAATAATATTGAATATTGGCCATATTGGCCAAGTTCCTTTTGTAATGCTTTGTACTAAGTAGAAAGTTACCTGATTAATCAGGTGACTAAATCTGAGGTGTGGCAGGCAAATGGCAATCTTCCTAAAAGGGCAGATATTACTTAGTATGTCACTCACCCCCTCCTTATTCCAAGGACAGGAATAGAAAACCTTGTTATACCCACCTTAACAATGACCTGAATGAACTACAAGAAGAGGTGAGAGAATAACCAGTCAATGACGACAACTCAGTTCTTGGATCCTCCTGTGAAGCCTGACAAAAATGTTGCTGCAACAGTCACATACTGTCACTTGCTGGGAAGCGAACTAAGATCCTGAACTTGTTCCAACAGCCAACTGAATAGCTAATTGTCAGATGATGACTTTTGGTCACTAACCATTCTGACATTATGATAGGAGGGAGGAAGATTTGATGCTCCGCTTTTACCTTGTGGACTTCATAAACATTTCTGTGCGCAGTAGCTTTTGATCTTTCAGACTGTGATCCGAAGTCAATGAAAAGACCAACTACTTTAGACCTTGTGTTCGGTAAATGTTAAATTGCCTTTTCCAGAAAACTTTGTATCTAAGGTCAATAAAGTTCCAGTCCATGAATCATATACAGTCCTTCTAGTTTCATGTCTGCTGGACTTTGGTGACCTACAAACAAACAACAGTCTCACCTCAGTAGCTCTGCTGAAACCTGTTGCCGAGTACCACACCAAGGTGTTCACAGTGTGTTTTAATCACAAGCATCTGTTATAATACTTAATCCATCCTTATCAACAGGCAGCCTTTTGAAGAGGAGGCTTCAGACGTTGTGCTTGCTCTAGGATGGAAGCTGAGTTCTGTCCTCCCTTGCAGGATTTGCCCTTTCATAACAGTTACGTAACCAACTCGTAACAGGGTTAAGTGTCTATCACTAGTTTGGTGGTGTCAAAAAACGGCTACAACGGCTAGAGTTATCTTATCAGAATAAACACTGATGGGACAAAGTTTCCATCTAGTTAAGTCCTTGCCAGACAGGCTTATCTGATCATGACATCTCTTATAAAGCAGCAAACTTAATTTTTCACTTCTGCACTTTCATGCAATACTTGTAATGAAGAATACTGGTCAGCTGCCTGTGTAAATTCCTTACAGAATCAAAGTTCAGTTTATAACACTGGAAGGAAGGAAAACAGTATTGTATCCTACCGTCTTTCTGCAAAATGAGTGGTGGCTAAAATGTACTAGCCAGGGATTTTCGTAGAGTCTTTTCATCAGTTTGATTTACATATCTGCAATGGTGGAGGATTAGGACAGATTTTAACAAAATATGGTTTAATTTCTGCACCTTTGTTGTGGCATCAGTGCTCTAAATGTAGCATGCTTTATTAAAAATGAGTAGTTATTTGGTATTTTAACTGGAGCAGTAACTACATGTTCCAGTTTAGCTACATGCTTTAAAAGTGTAAAATAAAAGTCAGACCTGTCACAACACCTGAAAGTGAATATATGTGCTTGACTGTGGAATTGCTTTAACATCAATAGTTTATCTATTGCAAATAAATTTAGATGTGACCGTAACTCATTGCAAGAGTCAGGCTTATGTTGGAGCAGTTGTAGTTTGTTTTGTTTTGTTTTTTTTTTACTTTTACTACTGGTTTAACAAGCAATAAGACATGGTGGTGGGAAGATTCAAAGATTATACGTGCTGAGCCCTGATTATGTACTGCACAACCTAGTGATGATTCCTGTTATGTTTGTGAACTGGAAATACCTGAAAGAAATTACAGAGCTGTTTGAATAGAAGGAGTTCAGGTATTTATGGAATCTCCCTGTCTTGGCCCTGTGGAGGTTGAGTTGAACTTCTCCCACAGTGCTTAACATTTTCCTTACAACTTCCAGGTATTGACTTCCACAATTCAGCACTCTTGATTCTTGTGATCATGTTCCCAGTTCTGTGGTACTTGATGTTTTTCCTGAAATCCAAATCCTTCAAGCAGGTGAACCTATGAGAATGTCTCCTGCTAATCCTTTGTGCTGATAGAGGAGGAGTGAGTTAAAAAATGTGGCTGAGTATGGTCCTAAAGGTCAAACCATCAAAACACATAAGATGTTCTCATTTAAAAAAGGAAAATCCAATATAAATATTTTCACTTCTAGGTTTTGCTTTTTCTAGACCTGTGTTTTTTCTTTTCTTTCTTTTACTTCCTGAATGAGTTAGTTTGATTTTGGCTAAGGTCAAAACTTTGGCAACGATTTCCCCTCATTTTATTTTAATTAGACAATCCCTGATTTTTATATTTTCTATTAAAAGAATATTAAAAACCTGAAAATTCTGCAAGGCCTACTTTTCTGGTCAGTACAGAGTGCCCTCACATCACATTGCTCTTAATGGAAATTAATTGCATCGTGCCTATAGACCTTGGAGCAATTTTGTAGATATTAGATTCTTAGACATCTGTGGTATTTTATTATTGATTAAAGAATGAGAGGATATCTCATGGCTTAAGACCTTGTGCTGGGATTTATGAAATACTTTTTTTCCTATGTGACCCTTGGCAGGTCATTGAATCTGTCTTTCGGTTTCCCATCCGTGAAGCAGGGAATAACGATGATTTTCTGCTGCTGCTCTTTGTCCATCATGCCTACTTAAGTAGTCCGCTCTTTGGAACAGGTCTTGTTACTTGCTAGAGCAAAGAATTCTCATTCTGAGTTAGGATCTGGAGCTATAATACAAATAATTACTATCAGCACTGAACAGTCAAAGGTATTAAATCCAAGATGCATTTGGCCTGAGGCCCACATAGTTCTTAAAATGATGGATTTTTAATTGATTATTTGGAATGAGACCTTTTCTCAGACTAACTAAATCGCTTAAGACCCACGCATGCTAGCTATATTTAGAGGCGAGGAGGTGGCAGAGTAATTCTTAAAGTGCTCCATTTCTAATAACCCAGGTGAGTGACAGTCTGTGAGTGCTGCCTCTTTTAAAACAAACATGACTCACAGCCCCCAGGCAGCAAGCATGTGTGCAGGTTAGAAATGTATTGAACTGTCCACATTCGAGAAACAATGACATACATCTGTAATCATAAACATTTAATTTAATCATTTCAGCTTAGTAGAAGAGGGTAGGCATACTAATGGCTTGGCCTCTATAATAACATAATGCAAAAAGATTGTTTAAAATCAGGGCAGGGGGGAAGGGGAATGTTAAGGTGAGAAAACAAGGCAATATTTTCATCCCACAGGACACCCTGATGCTTTCAGAAGCAAAGGTGTAACTGGAGTATGTTTTGAATGGTTGCAAAATTCTGCAGAAACTACAGCTTTACAAGAATAAGATTATCTCCAGTGTCCAAATCAAAGGCAAAACGCAAATGGCCGTCTAGATGCATTGGTATTTGATTCTCATTGAAACAGACCCCAAAACATATGACTATTTCATAGGCTTTTCTTGTCCCAAACAATTACTAGCACCCGTGAATGATCTTTTTCTCTCTCACAGAGTGTACACGATGAAATGAAGTTATGTCCTTAGAAACTTACAGGGAGGTTCAACGGAGCAGTGAATACCACCCTAGTCTTTTCACATTTGTGAGCAAAAGCCAAAAATAAGCAGCAAAACACGGAGAAGCCAGTTTCCCAGTGGGAGAAGAATGCTGCTGTCTTCTTGAAAGATACTTTATGTCACTTGTGCTCCTGGGGACAATGAGCCCAAATGGTTTTTATTTCGTGTCCTAAGTTTGTCTGCGACCTCAGCACCCAGCAACATTGCACTGTTTGCTGTGAGATTACCCAAGACAAGCTCGTCTCTGGGAATATAAAACAGTATTGCCAGGAACTCCCGCTGATGCAACAACTTTCTTTCATCACAAGCTGCAAAGCAAAAGCATACTTTGGCCTTAACTGCAATAACAATGCTCAGCCAAGCTCTGGAATAGCTGCTTCTCTGTTGCAGCAGAATTTCTTTACAGAAGTTAATGTGAAAAATGAAGCTGGTTCTAACCACATACCTTGTTGAAGTAGTTTCACTAGAAAATAGATACGGTCTTTTTCCCCAAAAAAAATATTGCCTCTTTTTTAATAGTTCCTGTGTTTCATTTCCACGAATTTGCATTCAGTGAGAATGAAGTGACATTTTTGTGTAGTTTGCCAATTAGCGCAATACATGTAACGACACTGAAAACAAGTTAGATAGAAGGCACGATGCAGAGGCTACGGGTCAGCATTTCCCCCTTGTTTCCTTTGTAGCATATGTGATACTGATTTTATATTTGCCTCACAAAGAGAACAAGGCATAATACCTGCTTTACAGCAAGTGCACACCCAGCTCTGCTACTGCTAATGAAAACTTCTTATGTCAAAAAAACACGTAAACGTTACTCAGCGGTTTTGCTTCAGACTGGGAATCTGCATTTTAGAATATCTTATTCGTGTGGACTTGAGGGAGACCGTCAGCCCTGGAAAATAAACAGCCAGCACCATGGACTTAGTTGTGGAAGCTGTTCAGTGTCCTCCTGCCTTTCTGCAAATGTGTGTTCAACTTTGACTGACTTCACTGGGTGGTGTCTCACATAATCCTCTGTCTTTTTAAGATTCAGTGTGTAAATGACTGTATAATACTTGTATATAATCTTTTCCAACACTGTAAATAGACTGCCAAGTTCTGAAACTACCGGGGTGACTAAATGTAGGTTTCGTCTGGTTCCTGAGGGTGTTGTACAAGCTAAGATCAGCTTGATAAAAGTATGCGAAGACTGAGCATTAGCAATATATGCAAAGTGTAATGATTTACGTAATATCTTTTTAACTGGCAGTGTTTTTGTTCAAGTTATTGCCTAAGACTCAGGTTCTGTTCTACTTTCAGAAGTTCCTTTCTTTCCACACTACGACAGTTAACTATTTATTTACGGCTAACCAAATTGAACTACTCATTATCTTTGTTAGTTTGGGCTGGTCAGTTGTTAAATATACGAAGTGGAAAATTTAGCGTATTTTCCAAACACTTGTTCCTCAATATTAATAATTCTATGCATAGTATTCATTGTCTCTGTAAATATCCAGCTGCTTTCTTATATCTTGTCAAGTTCTTGGCTTCCAAGAGAAATTAATTTTGAAGTCCAATTATATTCTGGGTAAAAAAAGTATTGGTTTTTCAGGGTTAGATTTTATTCTTCCTAATGGCGTTTCATTGAATTTGTCTCCTGATACTGTGTTATGAGACAGTGAGAAAATAAGCTCCCTATATCTTAGCTACTGATACACACTTTCGGGATTATCCATTTCATAAAGTACGGTCTTATTATCTTTATTTAAATAAGACACAACAGTTTCAGGGATAGATGCGGTGATTAGCAGATGAATCATACTTGCATTTCAAGTTAATATTCACAGGTTTTTTTCTTCCTTAATATTTGCTACTACCACAACCAACTTCCAAAAAAAGGCTTTCCACCTGCTGCCTGTGCCCTCCCCCTTCCCGCTCACTTTACCTGCTATAATGAATCCTTCTCTTCCAACCACACTGGCTCCAAAGTCCAGTAGAAACAGTGGAAGATTCCTGTCGATTGCAAAAACCCTGTAATCAGGTCATGGTGCAGCGTTAAAGGGACAGTTCTCTTTCTTGGTTTTTTTTCCCCGTTCTAACTCAGCCTGAGAATGTTTGGCACTGTTTCCAGACTGCTTCAGTCTTTGTGTGCCCAGAATTTAGTTTTATCAGTGTATGTAGGAAAAACATAATACACAAGGTGACCTTTTCTCCTAAACCCGTGATTCATTTGGTGTCTATTTATTCACTTTAAGTTTCTACTTAATAGGCTGTTGCCCTGAGTTGTAGTTTCTGTTTCCTACAAGAACTGACTTGCTTCATTTGTCAGCCACCACGATACAGGACTTTCCTCCTGAAATCATATGCCATATAAACCATTAGTCTAATCAGTCCAACTCTTGAGGAAGCTGATAAATCAACAGTAATCTAAACCCCAGCCTCCCTTCAAGTGCCAGCCTGTGTCAAAGGGCTTTGGAGTTCGTGCCGTTCTGTGTAATGAGCTCTGCCCTGGGAGGACGGAGAAAATACAGCTTGATAGCTGATGAGTGTTTGAGATTCTTTCTTCTTCTGAGCAGGAGTGTGATTTTCCTGCATTTCAGTAAAATACTTAAAAGCTAATTTAGTCAGTGTGTTGGTGATGGTTAGATGTGGATTCTTGACCACTAAAAACTGAACTGGCAAGCTACACGCTCCTTTCTCCTTAAAGTCACTTAAGAAAAGGGGAAATGATTATCTAGAGTGAGCTGTCAACCTTTATGCCAGCTTTCCTCCTGATATGATTTATAAAACAGCTAAGATAACCTCTGGGGGGGAGCTTTGCAATGGAAATAGCAAGTGATTCTTATTCTAATGAACATAACACTGTCACAAGTTTAAAGTTCAAATCTGAGGTACGAAGGTTTGGGGGAAAAAAAGAGCCCGTAAAACATGAATGTGACAGCATATGTGTTCATTGCCTGCACAGTGTATGAAACAGGAGAAAAAGGCAAACTTTATTTTTCTAATGAGGTTTAGAATATTTTTCAGTCTTTATCAGGCAGAAGTTCCTCAATAACGGTTCATTTTTTCATTGCGGATTTTTTTGCTTCCCACTCTCCCTGATTGAGACAAGGCACCCCTTGGTCCTTCAGCATTGCAAAATGTACTGTCACGATTGGCACTCATTAAATAAGCCTTTGGTGGTAGCTGCAGCCAAGAGGAAGAAGGCTGAATGGACGACAGGAATTTAAACTCCTGGAGGAGGTTTGTCCTGTCCTGACCAGCATTTAGAAACACCAAATGAGGATTTATTGGAGAACTTATTTCTTCCCATTCTGGTAAAAAAAAAAAAATAAAAATAAAAAAAAAAAAAAAATCTAAGCAAACCAACCAAGCACAATAAAAAAAAACAAACAAGGAAATGCAAGAATCCCGTTACTGGATATCTGACATCTTTCATTGATACCTAGCTTACTTCAGAACTGCTTTAAAATAAAAACAGAAGCTTTTCTAGAAATGTTTAAATGCAAAAAAAACCAAACCAAAACCAGAGTTTATAAATCAATGGCAGGTTAACCCGCCCCTGAACTTACCCAGCATTTATGATGAGAGCTATATGAATGCAATTTAGATAGTCAGTGAACCATAGTATCTGCAGGTTTGCTGAGGCTGATGGCTTTTCACTGGTCAGTATCTTTGTATCTCAAGGCTAGAGTTGCACTAGATCCTTCCTATCAGCTGAAGTAGAAAGAGCCAGCTGAGCAGAAGAGGATTGTGAGCTGCAATTTTAACAAAGCTATAAGAACACTTCCAGTAATTCTCACTTTGAAGCCTTGTAGGAAGCTCATGTGTCGTACTAGCTTCTGGATGCATTGTCCGGTTGGAAATGGTATAGTGGTGTCTTGCGGGGTTTAAGAATTTTGTATTGGTCTCTTGCTCAATGGCCCAGCCACCCCCATCCAGGTACAGAAGGGGACAAAGTGCATGTGGTAAACTCCTGCTCAGTGAAAGCATGGAACTTTTCAGTAGACATCAGTGGAATCCTTATGACCTCAAACTGATACAGAATATGCCAGAAATCAAAAAAAAAAATTCCTTCTGCTGGTTTGGTGTGGTTTGTGTGAGTTCTACGGAAGGTGTTTGCAGCCAGTAGGAATATGTGCCACTGCCATGCGCCTGCTTGCTGTGGAGTCCTGCCATGCTGAAGTTCCATAACTAGCAACTATATTAATTTGATTCTACTAATTTTTCCTTCTCGCACAAAAGCTGTATCCCTTACAAAAAGGTACTGAATAGCCTGATGACATAAAGAGTTAAAAAAGAGGAAGTATGGAGCAAAGTTATATTTTCCCATGGGCACATGATTGCAGATCACTTTGCTGTGTTGTGAAATACAGAATATAGTCTAAACTACTTTTGAAAAAAACAAAAACATGCTTCGGCAGTATTTTCTGAAGCCTTACCTGCTTTGCTAACAAACTGGTGGGACACGTGATAGATGGAAGAAAGCCGGATCTCCAGGAAACCCCAGCATCCTCTGAATTTTTGAGAAAAGGGAAAATGAACAGACCCTATCACACTCCAGCTATTCCCAAGTGGTAGACACTATTGAAGCATTAGGAGGTTCGTATTTACTCTGGGAACCTGGCTGCACATGGGACCTACCTGATATTCAGGTAGCAGCAGCCAGGTGACAAGTACCCTGTCCCTTGGTGGCATAAAATACATGCTGAGTGGGGACAATGTAGCTCACTGTTTTTTTCACAGAAATGTCTCCTGAGATAGGGTCAGCGCAGGTTTGGATTCGGCAATGTAAAAGCTCAGTATCACAGCTTGTTAAAAAATCAGGAAGACACTGGAAATTCTTTCTCTTTGTTTTTCAGCAAAGTTTGAATTTCCACAGGGAAACAAAATCAGTAATTCCTGATAAATACCAAGCTTAGTATCAAAAAACTTTGAAGGAAATAAAAATAAGCAGCCTCTCTGTTTTCCATTAACAGGTGTCTGAAGCCTTGTTGGGTCTCTTACTGGCACAGAGTGATGCTAAAAGCAGTATTTTGCCATCATCGTGGGATGATTTATGTATGGAATATAATTTTTTATGCAGCTGTTATACCTCAAGCTATAAATAAGGCTTTGTCTGTGCTCCAGAATTGTGCCACTTTAAATATACCACCGTAGTTAAAGTAATACAACCCGTTGGTTGTTGTTACAGCCCTGTAAAACAGCATTCAGTCGTGTAGTCGTCCCTGGATAGTGAGGAGAGCTATCTGTGGTGATTTTCTACTGCATTGCACTCTGAAGTTTTTATTGGTATTACAGCAACAGCTAAAAGAAAAAAAAAGGCAACCAAAATGTTACTCTGGGAAAGATCTTGAGTGCAGAAAAGGCCAGATCAGAAGATTGTGAGCACCTTCGTGTACAAACCACGTTTTCCTGTGGCCAAGGATAATGGTAGCACATTATGGACTGTATTAAATATCATTAAATATGACAAGAGTGTGGCAAAAACATTTCACTGAGGCAGGAAAATATAAAGTTTATGACAGTAGCATCAGCAGCCTTACCACTGAGCAGAGAAGAATTTCTCAGGATCCAGGCCTTGTGCAGAATAAGACCATTTTATGTTTGCTAACTCTCAGAAGTCGCAGCATCGCTGTGTTGTGAAGGCACTCCTCTGAAGTGAATAGAAGTCTGTATCATTGTAAAACAATGCTAAATATCTTGCAATACTTGGAATATAGTATTTATTTTCTGATTTCAAATAGGCAGTGAAAAATGATTCTTTCCAAGGGTTTCTGATAAGGATTACAGCAGGGTAAGGCTTATTTTTAATGCCCGATTTTGTTGAAATCAGATTCACTTAAATTAATTGCCTTTTTGCAAGGGAGAGCAACTTAGAGAACATGTGCCTGAAAAAAATTCTGTGGGTTCAGAACAGAAGTTATTCTCCCAACAGGACAGACATCAACATAATGCTCGGTACCAGTGCCAGAAAGGCTTTAAACAGTGTGCCCCACACATCAGTCCTATGATCTGATTGTCACATTGGTGGGTATTTTGAAAAGGCTTCTTCTTTTTGTCCCCCTCCCATATTAAATTTGAAATGGCTTTGATTTCATCCTTATGTAAGTAAAGTGATTATTTAGGATCTTAGTTTCTCTTCTGATCTTATTTAGGATTCTTCCTTTCTATATTTGACCCTGGTGTTGATTTGCAGTGGAGCCCAAATTCTCTGTATCATAACTGACCCATCTCTAGTGTGGAAAATAACATTCCCTGCCTATCTGACAGAAGCATGCCAAACTTAATTAGCAACAGACAATGTTTTCAAAAGTGATTATTTAGAGACATTCTGTGAAAATTGAAGCTCTTGAAGACTATCAGGTTGAGCCTCTGGATACGCATTCACACTTAAAAATTCACGAGTGAGTTGTTGAAAAACAGTTGGTGCTCTGATCAGATGCATTTTAAACACACTGCTATATATCATTGTGAATGTATTAATGGCTGAAACCTATACCTTCCCCTTATTCAATGCCAAACGCCTGAAATCCTGCGTACTCTTGGTTGATATCGATATCTTCCATTTTCTCTCACCGAGAAGGGCAAAGTCTGTCGGACCTACTGAGGGTTACTTGCAAAATTGAGAGGTGAAACACACTACAGACTATGTGAAGAAAGAGGTTTTAAAACCTCCAGCTTAAATCTGCTCAAGATTCTGCAACTCCGTGAAAGTATGCTTGTGTGACTGCCAAAATCTTTCACGGGGAAAAATATGTAGCATGATTTCATCACCAAACTGGAAGCAGCAGCCACTTGCACAGCACACACAAGTGCTATATAGCTGTTTTCATGATGGATCTCTTGCTTGCTGACCTGATTTCAACTAGTGTCAACTCAACACAACGCTGTAAACTTCTTCGGATGATTAGAAAACATTCCTCTGAAGTATGCGAACAAACATGAGCTGCAAGCACAGTGTTGGAGATTATCTTACAAATGTAAAACCTCTGTAGTGGGGCTGTATAACTATGCTATTTTTATTCCCATCAGCTGCCTGAATATTAACAGTTAGTTGCAATCATATTAAACGTCTTCCTGCTATTCTTTTTTCAGCAGGAAGCATGATTCTTTAATCTTGAATGGAGCCAGGCCAAATTATGTACTCGATCAACCATAAGTAAATCATAAATCAAACCATCAGTAAAAAATTTAAGAACTGATCTGAATTGAGTATTTATTTTGATATAGTGGGGTACAGTAATGTGGAAGACTCATTGCAAGTCCTCTGTGGAATGTGAACATGAAATATGGAAAGGTACTGGATCCAAAGGTGGCTTCCTCATCTCTTGAAATGCTTGCCAAACATGCTAAGTATGTGGCTGTATTTTGTAACGATATATTCCTCTGAAATCTCAGGTTTGTATGCCCTGGAAGGATTGTTGGGTTTGTAGCTCCTGCATCTTCAAAAGATTCCCTTTGCAGAGAGCATGCTCCATCCTCTCCTTGCTCCTAAGCGTGCGCCAAACTGCACACAGCCAATACATGCATCTTTGATGTTTTCAGTGGTTCTGGACATCAGAAATTGCTGGAGCTCCAAGCTCCAAGTGTTGGAACACAGAGGAGAAAAACTCCCATTTCCTAACTGTCCCAGCTACCCTGAAGTGTGGAGAGGGTTAAAGTAAAATAAAATTTAAAAATCAACTTCATATAGTTAGTCATTATTTCAAAATTGTGTTTCTGGCAGCTGTGGAAGAAGACCTCAATATTTGCAACTTCTCACCAATGGAAACACCCATAGTTGATGTGTTCCAGCTCTTCCAAAGTCCAGCTGTTGGCCTAAGGGTCCCAACCCTGATAGATGATTAAAGAGATGTAGGCTCTGGAGCATCTGTCACTCCTGACTTGAAGGTAGTTCCAGTAGGCTGCTGTGTGAGTGGTGGACAGCAAGGCAGGCAAGTCTTGCACAAATCTGATTAGACAAGCATGAATCTGTCTTTTTTTTTTTTTTTTTGGCTAATCTGGACCCATATAGTGTAATTGTTTGATTTTTAAGGAACTGGCATATAAGAAAAATAAATTCTCACCAGCTTCTATTTTGTTACATCTTTCTTTACCTCTCCATCCCCCCCTCATAGAAAAAGCTGCAAGACTGTAGGAAACAAAAAATGAATAAAAAAGGTAGTGATAACAAAATGAGTTTGGGAACAGGCTGAAGAGAAATAATGATACAGAAGTCTCAGTTCTTGGTGCTTTCTGCAGAGGGAAAAAGAGGAGTGTGCAGGAATAGAAAAGAGTAAATAAAGGCCAAGTTAAATTTAAAGTTAAGTAAAAACAGCAGCGGGGCAAGAAATGGAGAGAATGGGGCCAAAATTATAAAAAAAAAAAAAAAAATAAAAGGTGGAGACTGGAAGGAAAAGGTGGAAGCCAACCTGGTATCCTTAGCTTAGCCCTTGGGGTTAGTAGTACTCTGTACCTCTACTTCATCCACTCCACAGTTTCCACACTCAGAAGTAAAGCTGAGTTTTACAGAAACTCTGATTTCATGGCAGTTGTCCCTGGAGTAAATCCATCTTATGCTTTGACATTATTAACAAATTTTATTTTTTAGTTAAAGACTATTCACAATCCAGGAGGAAAAAAAAAAAAAAAATACTGAACAGATTCGCAGAGGTCATCCAGAGTTTAACACTTAACTATTTTTAAAGTACGTGCCTTAAAGTCTTACTGCTCTCCCAAGTATATTTGCCGTATTTTGTTTGGGAAAGGGGACTGAAGGGAATTGTGTATAGCAGATAGAAATATACCACGTTTGTGAAAACTAGATACAATCCTTACGAAAACTTTACAAGGTACTAAGGTATCTGTTCCTTTTACATGTGTGCAGATTGATATCTTGGATCGCTTCCAGATTTTTTTCTGTTACAAGCTGAGGTTTTACCTCCCAAATTCATGTCTTTTGTTACACATGGGAAAAGGGAAGCATTTTGGTGATATGGCTGTATCCTTGTTATACAGTGTAACCCATGTGGTCCTCTTGTGCATCATTTGGCACATAGGGCTTCTTATTCACCATTCCAACTTGGCCAGAGGGAAGTGGGTGAGGAAATCAGTGTGTCCTTTTTGCTTTTCTTTTCCTGTCACATCATGATGTGATAACGAAATCTGGTTTGCATACCTCCACCTTCATCTCTTCTGCCACAAATATAATTGCTTGATGTACATCTTACTAAGAGATTTCATATCTAAGATCCTTAAAAAGTCTGTCAAGGTGAAAGAAATAGGCAAGAAAACTGAGAAACTCAAACGTGGTTTCAAGTCAATGTGTAGTATGAATGTGACAAAACTTCACTGATCTACAAATGCTTATGTATCTAATTATAAAATGTGAACACCTAATACTAAGTTTATTTTGTTTTTATTCCCCTCGTCCTTCTTTTTGAGTTTAGCCTTTCTTCTTGTAACAGTATCAATTATTTCTCAATAGTGTCTTGCCTCCTATTTTTTCTCATCTCTTTTTCAGTACTACTGTTTTCTCTGCTAAATCATCAAAGATATTTTTATTCTTTTACCTATTGTGGCAGAGTCTGTAAACACAATCTTACAAAGAGAATTTCTAAGTGTAAGCATTTGTGATGCATTTGCACTAAAAGCTTTGAATTGCTATCTTTGATAAAGCTATTTGGTCCGATTATATTGTTTTGGAATTGCACATTCAATCACACCACTCTGAAAAAAATGAATTTTTCAAAATGTAGTATATTGAATGTCTCAAAATGGGGGAGGATTATTTTTTAATACTGTGTAATCCATGCAAGCAATTGTATTTCTATCCTGAAATTCACACACCGATAATTAAGAGTGTACTTTAAAGTCCGGTGCTTAAATCCCAACAACTCCTAATCTTAAAGATGTATCAAATATACACAAAGTTAATAATACTTGCTCTGTTTTTCATTTTCTTCAGTTCCTTCTGTACTTTGAAGACTGCACGGACAGATATTGCAGGCGGTTCTTGTATTGAACATGACAAGCATTCTGCGTGAGCTCTGAATACCAGGTGTAACAGATATTGATGGTTGTAGGATATTTTTTAAGTGGAAACTGAAAACAGTATTTCCAAATGCACATTCAGATCTCATAGACTGGAATTTAGGTCAGTCAGACTAACTATACTTTCAGAAAATCAGTGATGTCTTTAAACTGCCCTGAATAGTCAGGAAAAAGTATATTCAAGTCATCAAATAGTAGAGACCCAGAGGTATAGCCAGCTATGAAGTTACATGATGTATTGATCTCAGCATTTAAGGCATGGGCAAACATTCCCTTCATAAACTTTTGCACCTGAAGACATGACTACCCTGGGACAGACATCACAGCACCCACCAATTCCATGAGCGGAAAGGATTATGTCAGCCGCCTTTAATCTGTTTCAGTCAAAATCAGTCAGGTCAAACAGTAAGTGAAGTTGAAAAAAGTTAATCCATTATGTTTAAGTTGAAGTTAATTACCAGAGCTTTTTGCAGCTGCCTTGTTCAACGGCAAGACATGCAGAGAAATTAAATATAGATGCTGCCCATATTTACATAGCAGCAAAATATATTTCCTTACTTACACATGTCATAAGTGCAACCATGGAACACTCTCTGAGTCACATAATGTCTATTGATTTTCAAAAGTACCTTCCTGATGGAGCTGAACACCCTCGACAGAGAGTACCAGTGAGCGTTTAAAATCATGCTTCTGCAATGATGATTCCCTAGCCATATTCTCAAAAATCTTTTTACCTTTTTTTTTTTTTTTATATAGCAACGTACTGCTTTCACTCTCTACTAAGTCGGTATCCAGTGTCCCTCTCCTTTTTCTATGTATTGATGGTTTTAAAACCAAGGAACTGAACTGCTTTTAATAAAAAAGCATGCCTTGTTTGAAATGATAGCCAGATCACTTACAACATATAACAGACACTAGTCTGTCTTGTCTCCAGTAATAAAGCAGTAGCATACATGCTACCGTGGGACATTTAAAGACAACTCAGGGTACTTCATTATAAGCTGTACAGTAGTTTAATACTGTGTTTTACTCAAGCTAACTCATGAAAGTCAGGGAGAAAATGAGTGAATCCAAGGTTTCCTTCTCTTTTTGCCTATATACAGTGTACTTAACCTCTCCGTTGCATCTCTTCGAAGGACTGTAGGAAGAAAGTACTAGATGGATTCAGTGACAGTGTTTTAGTATAGCTTTAGTGAAACTCATAACCAGTCGGCTGAGGAGTTGGGTTCTGTTGAAATCTAGAAGTATCGGTGCAAGAAGATTGGTATCTGAGCACATCCCGTGTCTTTCCGTAGGCACCAAGCAAACAGAGCTTTTGTGGACTGATGTGAAGACTGGAGGTGCTGTGCACTTCTGATAAGGCCACCCACTCATACATTGAGACTCATATCTGCACCAAGGATTCTGCCCTTTGCTAAGGTTCCTGTGTGCTACTGGACTGACATTTGGAGGCTGTAAATAGCCTAGAGGCAGCTACGGTGAGAGCTAAGCCTCTGTGTGCTTCTTAAACTCTGGTACAAGGATACTGGGAAAAGGAACAACAAGGAAGAGAAGATGGAGAGTTTATGGGCCATACAACTGACTGAAAATTATGTTATCCCAAGCACTGACTGACTTCCTTGGAAACTAAATAAAGCAGTTTTATGTGACCTGCTGCTGCACACAGACTGTGCTTTCAGAAGCCATGCATGGAATTGCTTAGAATTATTACTAAAATATTCACTGTTTATCATCTGCATTTGAAAAATCAGAGTTCAGAAGAGCTGATTGGAACAAAATGTGTATATCTGCAGACAATATGCTTCAAACAGACATATGATGAGGGTGGCCTTCAGTCACTTTTACGGTCTCACTATGCCATACAGGGAGAAGACAAGCAGAAAGAAGGCTGATTGTTCGGATACATATACATCTACAGCTAAACATGTGGAAGTAACATGATACAATCCTCCTTAGCAAACAGGGAAACTCCTACTGACCTGCTTGTTTCAAATTAGAGATGAGCTTCATTCCCAGGGGTTTTACACCTGGAATTCTTATTCATGCTCTCTTTTTTTTGTTACAAAAGTTTCAAAAGGCTGTAGAAAATAAGTAAGAGCTCAACCTGGATTGTATTGTCTGTACTATCCTAAGAGACCCTTGATTTCTTATTTCCATAATTAAGAGTACAACTGCTGCTACATATTTACGCTTCCTCAGGCTGGATTAGATCCTAGCAGTAGTTTGCTCATTCAGTGTGCTGGAATACCTGTCAAAGGTCATTGTAATAGTTAAATGCAAGTGACATAGAGGTCCTCAGGTAGTTGTATGATAGAGAAAAAAAAGAAGCAACATGTGGCTTCTCGCTTCAGAAGATGCATGTGGCTTCCACGTTCAATGTCATACGTAAGTGAAAGCTTAAGGGTGTGCCTGCACTTGGGAGATCAACTCGGGATCCAAATTTGCCCAGACCTGTTTAGACTCATGGTTTTAGTTCAGATCCACATCTATAAGCTACATCCTGAAACCCTTAGCAAAATACAAAACAAAATCGTTTGTTTGTGGATTATGCTTGGTAAAAAATTTCAACCTGTCTGTCTTTACTGCAAGAATAAGAGCTAATTTCAAAACAGTCTTACTGCACCTATACCCAGATTAGGAGTGTAACTTCACTTTGACTCATTTTAGGCAAATTGCTGACAATAGGTCATTGCACCCAGTATTCCAGACATCCCCTCATCAGTGCCAAGCAGAGTGGAAGGATCTCCTCCCTGGCAGTGCTGACACCTTTCATAAAGACTGAAAATTGCATTAAAAAACAATTTTCATGAGAAAATACTGGCCATTACAAGGAGAAGGATTTTCAGTTCTGCCAGTTTCTCTCTCAATCAAGACATACAAAGTACTGTGGACAGGGTCTGTAGCAACACACATTTCAGCTTTTGGATGTTCAGATATGAAGCTGAATTAAAAAAAAGTTATGTTATGCACTTTCCTGTACCAGAGTACAAAGTGGAAATGTGTATGAATTGATGAGGGAAATAAAAAAGGTTTTAAGGTGGTTATTTGACACTCTCTGTTATAAATTTTTACGTGATCATCTGTTTCTGAGAATTTTATATGGACAGACGATCTGGGTTTCATATGATCATTGACCCATCCCATGAAAATTTGTGAGATCCCAAATAATTGTTTTATGAGCAAAACTAAAAACTTGGAAGTATTACTTTTTGCTTTGCAAAAGGATGCACTGCTGGTTCTAGCATTCAGCTCTCGTTTTCTACCATTCTTCTAGATCCTATGTGCCAAACTGTGCTGTCTCACTCCTGTCTGTTTATGACTATTTTGTAGACATAATCAACGATTCATTGACACAGAGCCTTGAATTTGCCTCTCTCCAATTTCCAGGAGAGTGGCCCTAATCTCTAGGTCACAAATTCAGCTTCCCTACAGCTCATAAAGCTTTACACAATGTGTTACAGCTCCAGCAGGAGAGATTAAGAGACTATCTGGGTACTGCAGTGGTTAGAAAGCTCTTCAGTGAGGTGGGAGATCTACTGTCAATCTCCTGTTCTGATGAATATTTGCTTCTAAAAAAGATGCTGACATCTTTTCCCGGTATCTCTGAAACCGGTTACGTTGGATCAGGGATGAAATTAGAGAAAAAACTCCACCATCACATAGTACTTCATGTATGTATTTTAGAATACTAACCACAGTCTACTAAATGGACTTGAATATAAATGAACTGTCACTGTGGGAGAATAGTTGAAATCATCTTGGATGTACAGATAATATTGTCTCAACTGTGAACCCTGCTTTAGAATCTCATTTCAGTCTCTACCTAAAAATCTATATGTCAAAAGAAAATATCCTGAGTGCCATCTACAAACTGTAACATGACACAAAAAAGCCATCTTTCTGTAAGATAGAGCTACTTCTAATTTTCCCATTAGACCGAACGACACCATAAAGAATATCTGCCAACAATGTGATATAAAACCATATCATGCATCATGAAAAATAATTGCAATTCAATTACTCCTGAATTATAAAACCGTCAGCTAGGTGCAATAAGACAAAAGCCTTAGAACATATGAAAAACTGCTTAGCATAGATAATTATATATGTTTGAACAAAATACCCAAAATAAAACATGTGCGGTTTGAAGGAGCAGGGTAATAATGCCAAAATAATTCTCATTTATGGCAAAGGTCTGAGGATCAGCAATTTTAAAACCATTTCCCTGGAAAAATAAAATATAAAAGTAAATTAGCAAACTTTTCTCACTTATAGAGGGCATGCCCGGCAACTGGGCAAGCAATGTTTTTTTCCTCTGTCATCTCACTTAGTTTCTGCTTTGGCAAAGTATTTACTGTCTCAGAATTATAGAATGGTTGAGGTTGGAAGGCTCCTCTGGCAATTGTCTAGTCCACACCACCTTCTCCAAGCAAAGTCACCTACAGCAGTTTGCTCAGTGCTGTGTCCAGCTGGACCTTTCAGCAGAACAAAGAAGGAAATGGCTTTTACACAACATTTTAAAGTTATGACTACATATTGAAAAATAGGTAAATGTGTTTCTTAAGATACAGCTTTTCCTTAAATTAAAAATCTCCCCCTGGTCTTGCATCTTCACAAACAAATTGCCAAGGAAAAGACAGACATTACACCTATCCTGCAGCAAGGTAAAACTAGACTAAGGTTCCTGATTACATCTGGTTAAAGTGTGGAAGTTTTTGCCAGAACACTTACCAAAGAGTGAATAAAGTTATTCAAACATGATGTGGTACGATTGCCCCAGAACTTCCTAGAGAATTTCTGGTATAATCAGTAATTTTAATAACTGGTTATTTCATAGATACTATTTTTCAGCCTTCCAAGTGTACTTTTGTAACATTTAATAGATCTTTGTAAATAAATAAAGCCATTTTAATGGAGTAGATTTGCAAATATAATAGATTTCAGAAATAAGATTTCTTAGCCTCCCAATGACTACATTTCAGCTTCTTAATTGACCTTTTACATGATTCACAGAGTACTTGGGGTTTGTGTGTATTTGTTCTTCTGGAATGTAGTGAGACAAATATTAATCAGCTTTTGCATTGATGCTCATGAAGTTCTTCAGAAGCATCAGATACAGTTTTCAAATGCTGTGAACTCCAAAAGCAGCACTGTCATATTTCGTCCCAGTTCTGATTCAAGTTTATCTGCACAGCAGCAAGAATATTCTGAGACTACAGTGACAGGCAGTACAGAAATCACTGAAATGTTTATCTGAGGAAACAATTTAAATAGAAATTTCATTTTTCACTTGTGAAATAGGATATAGGACATACATAGGAAATAAAACATTGTCCGAAGTAACACTTAAAGATAAAAAAATAAGGAGGGAAAAAAAGAACAAAAAAAAAGTTGACAGAAAAAAAGGCAAAGAAAGTTCATACTAGCAGTTATATCTATTTATTTTTTTTCAATATGAACTTTCATTTTATCCCTTCTACAATTAAACTCTGTCCTTATAGCTATTTTAAAGCACTGTAAAGCATATTCACAAGACTTACAAACTTGACAGCAGGTCATCTCCAACCTGTACATAGACCACAGCTTCTAGTACTTATCATTTATGCCTCAAAAGGCTGGTAATTTGCATTTTTTTTATTTCCCCCCTACTATAGATGTAACTCCAGGGAAGGAAAAAAAAGAGAGAAGCATATTCCTGTGTGATCTACTCTACGTTCCTGCTCTGGCGGGGAGGCGTTGGACTTGATGATCTTCCGAGGTCCCTTCCAGCCCCTAATATTCTGTGATTCTGTGATATAACCTCATGCCAGAGTGCCTGACCCTTCATCTGAGGCCACACATTGTGCTAGAGGAAAGCAGTCATGAGTAGCACCTGCAGAAAGCAATAGTTAGCTGCCCTTGCTGAAGGGCATCCTGCAGGGATCAAATTTGGGCTGGTAACTGCTGTTATGTGTTAAACTGAGCATTTCTCGTATGCGTAAAGAGAAGCAAATTAAAGTGGTGATTTTGAAAAGCATGAAGTATAGTCTTAGCCTGTGCTTTTACCACATCTCTTTTTTTTTCTGGCGCTAACTTTGTAACTCTTCTAATTAGTCACCTGGAGGTGTAGCAAGATACTTGGTGCCAGAAGCATTCCTTCAAATTTGACTTTGCAAAAACAGATCTCTTTCTCCCTTTCTGTCATCCAGCTTTGAGCTGTGTTTTCATACCGTGGCTTCCAGCTCGACCTACCACCTTGAACCTGTGTTTGCGCCATCAGGCAGCAAACCGCGGGCGTGTTTGCCCGTTTGGCAACACTCTCGCCCAGAGCTTTTGCTCCATCTTTCTTCTGACTTTGAAATTTCGGTCCTCAGGTCAGTGCTCATTGACCCAACTTCTCAACCCATGCAAATTAATGGGAATCTTGGTGATAACTAGAAAGATTTGACCCATGTGAATTTTTATTTACAGTGTCAAAAGTGTTGTATTGCATTATCAGTCTTGTCCATGTCAATTATGTTTCCACCCCAGATATTTAGCAGGAACCGCAGCTGCTGCTATCGTGAAGAGTAACACCTCGCACATTCTTAAGAGGAAAGCTGAATTAAATTTGAGACAACGTTAGAGAGGCTAACCCTTCTAGAACATAAACAGAGGTCTGGAGGCACTACAAACTTTTAGCCAGAGGAACTGTTGTGTTGAGCACTGGAGTTCTGCCTCTTCAATTTTAATAAACTACTCCCATAATAAAAACACTGACAACTGTCACTTGTCAGAGAAAATTTCAGTTCAGCCTGTCCAACTTACTTGCCTAATGCTAATTTATAGGTTCCAGTATGAGTAGAATTAATCTTCTACCTCAGCTGGTAGGCCACCGAATAGTAACTCTTTTATTAATGGCCAGATTTCTAGTAAGCTAACACTGTCATGTGAGAGCAAGTGTTTTTATAAACTTATCTCCAAGATCTGACTGTGCTATTTTGTGAGCTATTCCTTAAAGAAGATTTATTTTAAAAATATATACAAAGTCCTTACTAGTAGACAGAGGTACTGTCAGAGGGGCTGGATTTTGAAACAGCCATTTTTTGGTGCACTTGCTTTCTAGCTGCTTCAGTATATATGTTAATACAAATAATTAAATTTTTCATCAGGCATTCGGCAGTCCTACTGCCTTTTAAGAATAAACCAAGTGAACATCAGGTGATTCAATTAGAATTCAGTTAAAAACATGTCAAGTAATTAGATAGACCACCTATAAATGCTACAGAAAGAATTTTTAAAAATAATCAATAAAGATCACATTGTTATATGAAATTGAATGTTCTCTTGGCATTGAGGATGTGCACTCATGTGCACATGTGATCTGTGACTATTGTGATCACCACACCTTTACCAGTCACAGACAAAGGCAATTCAAAAATAACAACGAAAATCACCCCCCTGCTCCTTTCTATGGCATTTATAAGGCTCAGTCAATTATTCTTTTTCCCTAGCTTGTAACCCAGAATTAGGCTAAATGAATGCACATGGGGACTAAGATATAGCCGTCCCACCTAGTAACCCTGCCCTCTCGACTGCTTCCCATGATATGATTCACTTGGAATTGCTAGCACCCATGAAAACAGGTAAAGTTCACAGTCTTTACAGGAAAATAATTTATAGGAAGGCAATTTATTTTACATTGAATTATCTGTAGGATCATAAGTGTATTTATCCTGATGTTTTCTATCTGATTCTAAAATACAGTAGTATTTCCTAAAAAAAACCCAACAAAACCCACATTTCTTGATGAACGGTTACAGAGGAGAGGCTTCATGCAATAGAAAGTATATGAACCTTTTAGTTAAAATGCTGTTGTCTTTCCTGTTTTGATTTGGGATTTGTGTCGTTAGGTTTTGATGGAGAAGCTAAGTTGAGTTATAAATGACTTCTAATTTGGATTTCACTGGTCAGTTTATCTAAACGAAGATCACTTTAACTATTATCGAGCACAAGACAGCAATAGTCCTTGGTATGCTTCAAGTCACAGCTGTTTTCATCTCTAACTGGATGTCTCTGAAAACTGAAAAGTTCTGTGCTGTCTGAGTAGTTGCCTTAGACTTGTACTGGATGAAATATATGGTTTAGATTTTTTTTAATTTTTTTTTTAGGGAGTCATCTATTGCTACTTAAGTTTCAGAGCTGTGTTTGAATCACTGTTGCACTATTTTTTGTTTTTTTGAGGTAGTCTTGAAATCTATCTTCATCCATACTGATTATATACTATTATGCATCTCTTTGGGGATGTAGTAGTTCTCACATACTAAATAGATCTGAACAGGTAAAATCTAAGTAGTTATATGGACAGACAGAAACAAACAGCAGAGCCTATGTCTCAAAAAAAAAAAAAAATGCTGTCAGAAGCATTGAGGGCTCTATTTAGAGAAGCAGACCTGATTTACCAGTGCCTTGTAACGTACGTATGCGTTTATGTTTGTGCAAAATAAATGCTTCTTATTCTTAGTTGGGAGTATTTTGAACAGGTGTTAGTCATCTTAATGAGCTCCACAAAATGGGGAAATCGATCTGGGAAATCAGCAAACTTCTCTGTGGATAAGGTAGCAGGAACATCATAAAGCTCTATAAGCTTGTTTCTTCCTTTCAAGCTTGTAATTGCTTTTGGCTGATGTGACAGAGCATATCATCTGTGCCCGTGCCTCTAATGATGGATTGTAGCTATGGTGTAACATCGGACTAGAGAAATAGTTCGGGTTTAGGTTGCTTTTAGATTGCTTTTTTTTTTACTTGGCTAAAACATTCAACTTGCTTTCTTTTCAAATTTGCTTTTCTAACTTAATTGTAGCATTACTTACTTTTATAATTAACTTTATCTTAATTTCAACCAAAAATAGCAAGAAATGTAATAATCATTAGATATTGTTACCCTTAAAAAAGAAAATCCTTCTCCTTATCTTTGCTTGCAGTTTTTCACTTGTTGCGTAATTAAAGTATCAGATTATTTAAACCAAATTATTTTCTTGATCTATTATTTGAATTCTGCTGAAAACGTTAGCTTTCATGTGTATTTAAACCTTTATCTTTAACATACAGATAGAGTTGGACTTACAGTATTGAATTCACATAATTTAACAGGCACTATAATTCTGGGGGGAAAAAACTTGTTCACCCCCAAATGGACTAATTAAATAAACTGATTGAGTTCCTGTTGCTAAATTCAGAAGCTGCAATGTCAATATAGCTCTATTTATTTATTTATTTACTTATTAATAGTCTTTGATCTTGTATGTAATGTCACAAAAGTGACAGGTGCCGTAAGAAATTGTAGTAGCGAAGTGTGGAATTCAAAGCAAGAGACTTAACGGTTTGCTAATTACAGTGGAGGAAAACAGAAGTATACCTTTAACTTGAGCTGCTCTACTCAGCCGTACTCCAAAATAATTAAAAAAAAAAAGCATGTCTGATGAAGACAGAAGAGATATGCAAGAAGAGCGACTTTTGAATCACACAGCTGACAACAAACAAGGACTATTACCTGGGAGAAGCAACCACGCTGCAAATCCGTCTCAATCAAAGAAGATACTCCAAGAGGCTATTTGCGTGCTGCTAGTGGAAGTGTGTGAGAGATTCACGTTCTTTGGCATTGTCTGCAACATGATCCTCTTTTGCACTGTCAAACTGGGCTATCGAAACTACCAAGCCGCTATTGTCAATATGTGCTTTGTCGGTACCTCCATGTTGACACCAGTACTGGTTGGCTGGCTTGCCGAGTGCCTTGTGGGGAGGATCAAGCTCGTGTGCATCTGCGTGTTTCTGCACTTTCTAGGTAGGTAACATCCTGGTGACTATTTCATGTTTCAGTAATTTTGTTGCAGAAATGCATTGCTGAGCATTGTGTTTGAAATCCGTTTTCTCCAACCTTGTGACCACCTTCTCTAGTAGATGATTTCTTAGTTTCTCCTCCACAAAATGCACTGCAGTACTTTCGCCTGCGTAATTTTGTGAGGCAGTGCTTTGAACAAGACTAAGGAAGAGTAAGCCTGTGGATCCTGTGGATTGTTGATTACAAACTTGTCTCCTCTAAAGTAGCTTAGCTATTCAGAATGTGGATGATCCGCTTTTAAAATTGGCCCCTCTATCAAGCATCCAAGGTTATTAGTGTTTGGTGCAAATGCAAGGAAAGATAGTTTGAAAGAGAGTTCAGAAACTTTCCCATCTGTTGATAAAAAGATTTTATTGTATGTAAAAGTACATGACTTGTATTTGGACAAGAAGGAAAGATGGGTTTAAGCACGTACCAGTATAAACAAACTTTGCTTTAATCAGAGAGACTGTATCCTAACACCTGTACTGAAAGCCTGCTTTCTGTTAGCACATTCTGAATCTTCCCCTGAAGATTCCTGAATCTGGAAGTTATAATCCCAGTTATTTGGGATATTTTATGTATATTATGTAGAAGCACTGTTCAAACTCAGTATGACTGTTCCGTAACAATTAGTGCATCTCACAACTTGTAGTTATTCTGTCAGCTGAGACCAAGCTGGTAGAAATGCTTTTTACTTGGACCAGCTGTTGAGCAGAAGTAAGTCTGATTTCTACAATAGCCAGCCACGCTGTTGTCTAAACGTGAAGCAGAGTAAGGGAAAAAAAAAAATCAGAGTCATTTCTGGAATATTCTCGAGCTGATTGCAAAACCATTGTGCAAGCAAACTGGAAAAATTATTGATATTATGTTCCATTCTTTCACCCATGGGCTTCTGGTTTGGAATATCCTTCTGCCAATTGTCCTTTCAGTGCATACCTTAAAGTAGAAGACTGGTGAAACAAACATGATTTGAGTATTATTTTAACCAGAATGTTTGGAGTTTGGTTGTTTTTTTTTTTTGGAGACAGATTACTAAACATTCCTGACATGTTAGGGTCTCATACACAATCAGTTATGGCTAATGTTGGTGTTATTGATGTTTGAATTTATATTGACTTTAATCTCCAATTACAACTTGGAGTATCTGTAGGTGATTAAATCTGAAAGATTTACTTTGCAGACTAGAGGTGCTAAATGCAATACATAGCAGTGATTCTATAGGTAAAGTTTCTGAAAATCATGTATTTGCCATGAGGCTGCAGCAGAAAATAAGAAAATTTTCCACAAAAGTTTTGATAATTTATTTGTTAAATTATGATTCCCATTACAATTCTGGGATTTAAAGATGATGTAAAAAAAGGCCACACTCCACTATGGGGTGGAGTGTTTTTTTTGTTTTGTTTGATGGATGGTTCATTGAGGTGAAGTTACATGTTTGAACTGGTGCCCTGTGGCAGATGGAGAGCTGCTGACCTCCATATACAGGCAATGGGGGAGGCCAATGGGAGGAGCTACGTTTCAAGAGTGAGCTCTTCAGTTGATTGAAGAACTTGAATCCTTACAAGCATTTCAGAGGAAGATTGCTTTCTAGGAGGCCCTTAGTGGTCTTGCCTTGCTATATGTAGTGACATCCAGAAAGATTCTACCTCTCTACAGAATTAAGACTCTCCCTCTTTGTGCTCTACTGTGTATCTTTTGATTTTTTTTTCATCTTTTTCCAACATAACTGCTTAAAATAATGTAAGTCTTATTCATCAGTCGGATTCTAATCCCCTTCAAATGACCATTTTCTTTCCAATTGCAGGCACAGCACTATTACCTGTTGTGGCATTCCCCTTTGAAGATATTTACATTGACAGAAGACATATTCTTCATACGCTAACCAAAAGGGAGCAGAAAATAATATTCTACTTTGCACTACTCACTGCTAGTCTGGGAATAGGAGGCATAAGAGCTATAGTTTGTCCATTAGGTGCATACAACCTTGAGGACTGTGAACCAAAGGAACTTCTTTCTTTTTTCAACTGGTTGGTATCTTAATGTTAGCTAAATATCTATTTGGGATGATAGAGCATTGCCTTCAAATTTGCTGTTGACTTACAGGGCAGATTCTACAGAGAAGAGTTTTTCAGGAGTTGCCAAGAATTTCTGTCAAAACTTTTCCTAAATTTTTTCTTTTGCTAGGACCAGTAGATCAGAATTAGGTTGAACTGATTTGCCTAAATGGTCAATGACTTGACAGCCAAGTTGCTGCTAGAACAACATATTTCATTTGGTTTTATATATGTATATGTGTGTGTGTGTGTATATATATTGGGGCTATCCCTCTAGGATATTTTGCTGTTACTCCCTAACTAGCAGTGGCAAAACTTAATCATATATTAGAATTTATATCAGAGTAAATTTTTAGCAATGACAGGCAGCTATAGAGTGCTGATTTGCTGGAACTAGGGATTGCTAGTAGTAGTCTCTAGCTACTAAGTTCAATGGTAGGGATCTGCTGTATTGTTTCAGCTCTGTTGCTCTGAAGATTTAGCCTCAAGATAAAGCATTTGACATTTGTGTTTTGATTTGAATATTTAAAATTTGTAAAGAAAACTTTGAGGGGAAAAACTGCTTCCAAGAATTCTTAACATTTTTTTGTTTTGCATTAACTACTTCTCTCAGTGCATCGAAGAGGTAATTTTTGATTATATATTTGCCTTTTTTTTTTTACCACTTCTGTAGCACTATGCAGAGTGCTATACACATTCACATCTACTTTATGGTTAAAATGTATAGTGAGATTTTAGGAAGTGACAGTGGGGGCTTCTAGATCCCTGCTTCAAGGCAGGGTGAAATAAGCCCTTTTCTCTCCTTTCTCTATACATGCAGAGTTATTAAAATAACTGAGGACATTTGCATATTAACAATGCAATGCTGAAGAATCAGTGAAGATCCTAGTGAATCAGATCCCCCACCCTTTGGGAATGGCTTTCCTATCTATTCTTTTTTCCACCAATTATGTAGATATCAAAGAATTTTGAATTAAATCCAAACTTCAATGAATAAGGCAGTTTTACCAAAGGTGGATGAGACCGTTTAGTTTCTTAGAGCAGATTCTGCCTCTTTGACCTGCCCAAAGGAGAGAAGATTTTTTT
>VWZK01016064.1:7013-17916 GCA_013396935.1 Baryphthengus martii
TTTTTTTTTTTTAACTGTTGTGCATTGACTAGAGTGTCTTGTAGACCCATTCAGCTGAAATTCTCACTCAAACAACTCTTGTCTCACTGAGGTGGTTGACAGAACCAATGCACATTGCTGGCATGGGGCTGACAAAACCAATAGGGCTGAGTAGATTCACCCACTCAGGACTCAGTGCAAAAAAAAAAATCCAAGCAGATGGCATACAGTGATTAGAGCTGGAATTTAGCTAGGAAGGACATCTGAACGTGTCTCAGGCCTTCCTGACTGTGACTTAGTGAAACTCACTTGACTCATCTGCTTGGAGAAACAAGCCCCCTTCCACTACCATTACAGCTGAGCATCTATGTCTGAATAGTCAGATATTGCTACTCTGATGGAGGGGCTGTTACACCATCTCACAGTCCAATCTACTCTGGTCATTGTGCTAGGTGCCCCATTGACCTCATGAAGGGCATAAGGACAGGTGTAAAGTCCTGCATCTGGAGAGGAATAGCACCAGGTACCAGTACAGATTAGTCCTGTTGGGAAGCAGCTCCATGGAGAAAGACCCTGAAGTCCTAGTGGACCGTAAGTTATCCATGGGTCAGCAATGTGCCTTTGTGGTCAAGAGGGCCAATGGTATTCTAGGGTGCATTAATAAAAGTGTGTCTGGCAGGTCAATGGAGGTTCTCCTCCCCCTCTACTCTACCCTGGTGAGACCGCACCTGGAATACTGTGTCCAGTTTTGGGCTCCCCGGTTCAAGAAAGACAGGGTCCTACTGGAAAGAGTCCGATGGAGAGCTACGAAGATGATAAGGGACTTGAACTCTCCTATGAAGAAAGACTGAGAGTCCTGGGGCTGTTTAGTCTTGAGAAGACTGAGAGAGGATCTATAAATATCTAAGGAATGGGTGTCAAGATGAAGGGAACAGACTCTTTCCCGTGATGCCCAGTAGTAGGACAAAGAATAATAGGTATAAGCTAGAACATAGGAAGTTTCACCTCAACATGAGGAGAAACATCTTCACTGTGGGGGTGATGGAGCCTGGAATAGACTGCCCAGAGAGGTTGTGGAGTCTTCCTCTCTGGAAACTTTCAAAACCTGCCTGGATGCATTCCTGTGTGGCCTGCCCTACGTGATCCTGTTCTGGCAAGGGTTTGAACTAGATGATCTCTAGAGGTCTCTTCCAACCCCTAATATTCCATGATTTCTATGATTTCTATGATTACCAGATCTGTTTGGAAACTAATATCAATGTGAATTGCCAGAATTGGTAATTCTGTATTCCTGATAAGGAACTCTTCAGTACAGCCCTCTCTCACCCCGTCAGTTATTTATGTTTCCACCCAGAGAACAAGAAAGGTGAGAAGGCAGTAGTAGCTATTTATAATTTATTGTCTGATCATACAGTACATCATCCCTCTCTTTCCCTTGTGCCTATTTTTTCGTGGCTGAACTGCTGGTTTAGGAGCTTGCTTTTTTTTTGTTTCTGAGCCAGGATAGACTGGCTACATTGCAGAGCAAGAATGTGTGATCTATGAAGCGCTGCCTTATTTCTACAGAACATTATTTATACGGAAAGAATGTACATAACTGTTATATATTACCAAGTTTGTGTGCATGTACACACAGAGAAATGTATAGAGTTCAAATAGATTTTTTTCACTCAGAAAGATTTCTTTTTTTTTTTCGTGTAGGAGAAGATGAATACAAAGGGAAGGACTGCATCAGGGACAAAGCCTTACTTCATTCCAGTTTCAGTGACAGCTTGCATTCACTATTCACAATGTCTAGTCCACAGGTTGAGGAGGGTTGTGAGGGATTTGCCCTCCTTCACGGAACAAGCAATGGCCAATACCTGCATAGAGACTATTGAGTTACAGCTTATTAAGTATTAACATTCAGTTGTCCCTACGCTAACAAGTCAAATCCACTATATAAAGAAGGAGGGAAAACTACGTACGTGCATGCTGGATCCAGAGTGATCCAGAGTTCTCCTTTTGCAAAGGCTTCAGACTTGCCTTAGCCTACCTCCTCAGCAGAGCAGGCATAGCCCACTATCCACCTGAGTTTTGGCTAGAATCGTTTATGCTGGCTCTTGAGAACAGAAACTGCCCAAGTCTGTACGGTTGGAACTAAAAACCTGTACAAAGAGAATGATAGCAGGTCTTTTTAGTGGGTTTCTGTCTGCACTCCCTGTGAGAAACATAAAGGTAATAGTATGCATTCACCTCTGAATTACCAGTTAGCTCTGTTTCTGCCTTTTTGATGCTTCTTTGTGATTTTTAAGTGTGGCTAAATGATGTTTGTTACTCACATCAGCCCACAAGACCAAGCTGAACAGAGGAAAGGGTTTTTGCCAAGACATCTCCAAAATCTAATTTTTCATTTATAATTATTTAATCTAATTGTTCATGATATGTGTTGTATATTACTTATATAATTTACATAATATGTATTATATTGTTTAACATATTCTATGTTAATTACATACATTAATTAATAATTTAGTTATTTTAAAATTTTTATTCAGCGTTGCTGCTTGTAACTTACAAGTAGGGCAACATGCCAAAATGACGCAGTGGTTGAGCGGGGAATTGATTTCCTGAGCTGAAGGCATAGGTATAGCCTGACTCTTGTGTAAATAGGGTTTCTTCTCCTCCCCAAAACTTGGGCATCTCCACACACAGCAGTCTGTGACAGAAGTTTAGCACTTAGAAGTGAAGACCTTCCCAGAGTCTGTATGACCTATGTTCCCATTGCTACTCGTCTCTAGAAGTAGCTGCCATGCCCGCACCCTTTCACTTGGAATTTCTTTAGCCAGTTGAGACAGGAGCATGTGGGATCCTTTCTTGGCAAAATCCTAACAAGGGCATAGATGTGTCCCTTTGCATCAAGAGGCAGAACAACTTACTTGCTACTCTTCTGCTTCGGGAAATAAAATATTCTTTCCTCAATGGAATAATCCTATAGTCGGGATAGTACAAAATTTAGCTAAGTATCTGGAGGAGCTCTGGTTTTTTTTCCAACACACCCTCTTGAAATCTTTTGATTCATCTCAGTTCTGACCTGGATCATGCTGCTTGTGCTACAGGATTAGAGGATTTTGATATTGTATCAATAACTAGAACCGGAAGTAGGGATAGGAATTTAGTTAAAACTGTAGTGCATATACAAGATTAATAGTTAACTTGTAAGACATAGAAGTTTAATTAAACTAGTAGTGCTTGTACTGGGTTAATGATCCGTATGGGAGACATCAAACAATAGCCGGAACATCAGGACCTGGGAACAAAAGGATATTTGACTACCTCTGATCTTAGAGTATTCCATGTGTAATGCCAGCTTGGCAAGAGAACTCGCAGTCCGTGTAACCTTAGCTGAACTACCTTCATTAAAATACTAAAAATCACACCCACAGGTCAAAAAGACCCTTGCCCAGGTGAAGACCCTTCCCCTGAGCATGCACTATGGAAAGTAGAATGACACAGCAGAAATTATCATTATATGTAAATGTGTGACCAACCATTTTAGAGTGGAGGGTACTGTTATGTGTTTCTTGCGTATACATAGAGCATGAATAGTCCTGTTGGATGTGCTTGATTTATGGAATCGCCACTGAGCACTCAGGCCTGAATAAAAAATAACTCTCCTGAGTGCGTGAGGATTGGTCTCTTGCACACTAAGTAGCTAATCCGCTATTCAGACTATACTTGTGTCAGCCTCAAAATGCAGGCAATGGCATGAGAGTGATATGATCAGTACCATTGCCTGTACTAAGTGCAGGTGTACCATTTTTTTCTTGTAACTTCTCTGGTTTTTACCTAACTTACGGACCAGATGGGAGGGGGAGGGCTTTTTGTGTTAAGCTAATTCAAGTATTGTGAAGGTCACCAAACAGGATTTAAAGGTCTGTTCCCTTTTTTGCAGCAGCCAAGGAGCTCTGATTACTGCTTAAAATCAGACATTAGCCACATTATGTCTCTTACATTGGTGGTTTGTTATCTAAGTCTTGAACAATGAGACAACTCACCAGGACTTAATGAGACCAGTGGAGTTAAGACTGCTTGAGAATGCAGCCTCATGCTGCAGCTAATGGATACATCATTCTTTTCTGTTAAAACCCATCAGAGCCAGACTCAACCTTTGAAGTGCTGTTTCCTTAGAGCAAGATAGGACTTTGTGCTGGCCTCACCATGAAGCTCTGCATTTGGTCTGACATTGCTTTTAGTTTCATCAATCTGACATTTAAGACTGTCAGGGAGTATTAGCCATCCCACATTCCTGAAAGAAGGGCTGACACAAGGCCAGATCTGAGTTCACATATGGGACAGGGTGATAAAGTTTGGGGCATGCTTTGGTCATGGTAGTTGTGTTGCCTTTGTCTGCTGTGTGTCTTAATTCCTCATGGATGCTTGTTGCTTATGGTTAAGGTGGGAAAAGAAGGGAGGGTTTACATGCCCTGTTCCTGGTCAGTGCCAATTCATATGACCTTCCTGATGGCCTGAGACAGGCCTCAGGAGTTCTTTCTTTTTCTCTTTGAGGCAGTCATGAGTAGAGCTAGCTTAATCATACCAGACTCCAGTGCAAAGTGTCCTATCTAGGGTGCCAGGCCAGAGCAGCACTCTTGCTGACACAGGAGAAGGACTGTGGACTTGCTTTGACTTTGTGTGGGGAAGATAAACTGGCTGCTGCTGGGGAAGAAGTAGAGTATGTGGGGAAACATTTACCCTTTCATCGTTTCCATTGGATGTGATTTTGCAGGGTTCCCTCCTTTTCCTTTCAGCACAACCTTGAGTCTTGCCTCTACTGTAGGCCTCCAACTTTACCAAAACAGCACATAAGTATGCCTGCTCCTTCTGGGAAGCGCAGACTCAGGTTATCAATTACCTGCTAAGAGGGAGACGTCATGGAGGAATTCTGTCTCCTTCTTAAGAAGTCTGACCTTAAATTAGAGGAGGAATTCTTCAGCCAGAGAACAAAACAGCTAGTCCAAGCAAAGACTTGATGTGTGCAAGGCAGAAAATTCTCACTTGCTATCTTCACATTTCCTGTACTCTGATGTTGTAGTCACAGATTTCCATGCACTGTAATTTCGAGCAAGTATTTGTTTGTTTAGAAGGGAAGAAACTGGTAAACTGCCTTCAATGATGTGAAGTATAACACCTCCAGTTTCTGCAGTTAATCACTATTTGAATGACAAAGAAGACTTTTCTGCTTCTGCCCATTTCTAGTTAGTTCCATATAACATGAGTTTTTAGCTCAAGGTGGGAAAAATCTGTAGCTTGAATTTAGCAAAATTTTGATCTGGAATTGAGACTGGGAGTTTTAGGAGAGCAAAGCTTCAGAGATATTCTCCATCCCTACCTCATTGCTACTACTATTAACTTTTCTCTACAATGTTTTTGCTCCTGGCCAGCTCTGATAGGAGAGATAAATGAGCAGATTTAAAGCAGAAACAGAGAAATACTATTTTTGAGGCATGCTCATATCTCCACAAAGCCTTCAACATGATGCAGAGTCTTCTGGCAATCAGAACAATTCCCTGACTTCACACAGGACCCTGCCAGTCTGGTACTGTTTAACAGAGGCAGGCTTACTTTAATTAACTCCTAAAAGTTTGACAGTGCTTTATAAGTCAGGAAGTACTGCGGTAATGCCTTACATCCATGTGCCAGCTGGTCTTCCAGATTTTGTAGATCTCTCCTTTCTAATTTAGAGAGCTAGATCTCACTCATAACTGCTGTCTCTTTCAGTGAAATAGACAGTAACCTGCATGTGCTCTTGAAACAGTCTCTTGGTCTTCAAGTATGCTTTCACTCCTTATTTGCCTTTTTCCAGTGTCTTGAGACAGGAGGCAGATTCAGGAGAAGGAACTGAGGACCATAGATCCAGCTACAAGGGAGGCTTTATGTTGAATTCTTGCTGGGGAAGCCTGACTTGGATTCTTTACAGGCATTTCAAAAGTTGTCATCCCATCCCAAAACCAATGGTTTTCAATGTAGGGGTAGGGTGCAGGTGTGCATTCTGTTTCTTACTGGTTGTTGCAAAGGAAAATAATTTGCTTTTGTTAAATTTCCATACATGGTGAAAGACTCTCTTTCTTCTCCAAGAGATTTGCTAGAGAAGGATGGTCTCCAAACAGAAACAAATGGACAGACAACTGTGCTTTTTGAATGAATGGTTCCTCTTCTGTCACTCAGACTGGGTCTTTGGCAAGCGGTTTAAGCTGATTCTGTGCTGTCACATGCTTTACATGTGGATTTCAAGGTGGAGGGAGGTAGGGCCTGCTTTGGGGCTTCACTTTTGACAGATAGTGGGACAATCTCAAATGAGAAGCTGCTAAACTATTCCCAGAGATAGAGATTTCTCTGTTCCTGCAGGGCACCTGACACTGTGAGGGAAAGAGCAGGAATCTGACTGGCTCAGGCCTGCTCTGGAGGCTTTTTCCCTCAACAGCTGTGTGTGGTCACTTATTTAAGCTTCCATATTCTCAGAGATTTCACACTCAACCTTGTTTGACAGGCTCAGTGAGTGTCAAGGAGAAAGGCCTGTCAATTAGGCTAGTCAGAATCTGACTTTCATATTAGACCCTGAGTAAAAAATCACTCTGCGCCCTCTGGGCCCTTCCAGAGGCTGGAGTCACAGGTCTGTTCATCAGCATTTTTGTCGAGGATCTCTGAGTGAATTTGATTGGCAAAAGCAATCACAGTGATGGGCCTAAAGCAATCACAGGCTATGGGAGAACTCAACATGCTAACATTTATATTGATTTTTCTCCTCTGCCTTCTGTCTTTTTACTTATGCTATTCACATAAAATCATCAGCTTATGTTCCCAGCACTGCTTATTATCTCTACTTGCCTCAGAAATGCAAAAACAGATTTTATAACAAACAAACAAGACTATATTCCTCACCTTCCACTTACTGTTCCTGAGTTTCCAAAAAGCATCTTTTCCCCGCAAAATACAGCTGCTTCTCAAGAATAAACCTGAGATTTTTGAATACTGAGAGTACTTACAGAGGCATCAGGAAAATGAACAAAGGCATGGTGCTTTGCCTTAGATTCAGCGCTCCCACGTTGTGTCAAAGCTGGGAACTGACCTGCCAAAAAATCTTTCTGTTATCTTCAGTTTAATGATCCATTTGAACGCTTAAATGTTAAGGCACCACATGACAGGTAACAAGAGCCAATATCCAACAGCAACATAGAGTTTGAACCCATCAAAATAATTTAAATCTGCTTAACACAATTGTGAAACCGTACTTTTGATGTATCTTCAATGAAAGATTTTAGTCTCAGTGACTTATCACCATTTGAACAGTTTTGAGACAACTTTGTTTCCAGTCCCAGTGATTTGGGAACCTCTGTGTTTTTCCTTTATTGTTCATATATATTACTGAAGGAGGCAGAGACAATATTTGAAATCCTGCCAAGAGATGGTACTTCAAAGCTCCCTGCCTATTAATGCAACTTATATCTCAGCAAGTGTCTTAACCACAGAGCAGTGTGAATAAGAGCAGTGGCATAACCACAGGAGTTCTCTGAAAGATTGCCTGTGATTTGTCATCTGCTTTTGGTAAGGATGCCCAGAAATCAAAAAAAGTATACTTCATGCTTAGAGAAATGATTTATTTGACTGACATAGACTATTTTCCTCTAATAGTGTGAAGTAGTTTAGAAATTTTATTTTCTGATTGAACAAATAAATGTAAAAGTTCATCAGTTTCTCCCAAGTCTGTTGTGAAATGGAGTTGAGAAACCAACTATTGATTTACTGAGGATGGGGGTAATTCGGATGCAGAGAGACCATTAAAGGTGCTTTGTCTGTCCTGTTATCACCAGACAGAATGAAATCCATTCCCATATCTCACACATACACCCTGCAAGCTTTTAACACAAAATATAACTGCTTTTTTTTAGGAGAATTTATTGACATTTGTTCAGTTACAACTCAGAAACGGCATAGTAAGCCCTACACTCTTGTGCGCATATAGATCTGTACATGATTCTGACAAAGGAGCCTGAATTAGAAAGTTCAAGTCTTTAACATTAGGTAAACACAGCTTTGAAGGGATTTGGTAAGAACCTCACAGAACAAAACTTTGCTCTTCCTAGTGTAGCTATCTTGAAATAGCATTGCACAGTTCCTGTTCTAGTCTTCTGCAAGAAGGGCATCATAATTGTGAAGTAAGACAGTTGCTTAAAATATACTAAATATGTCACAACTCCTCTAATTAAAAACAAACCCGAAAGCTCTGAAGTGTAGTCTAAGTAGAGTAACAAGTTAATAAAGCACCTGGGTCTTGCTAGGAGATGCCAGGTCTCTCTGACTTTACAGTACATGCACACTGAACACTTTCACTATATGAATGAAAAATCAGACTGGAAGCTGCATAATGGGATGCCTCTGGAAACAGACTAATTTATACGTTTGTACAGAACTAGCAAAAGGCTACATTGGATTGATTTATCATGATTTTGATTACTAAAACACAACACTGTCTTCACAAGTCTGAATAAATCAGGTAATCTATGCACTTTCTTCTAATCATGTTTTTAAATGCAATTCCCCTCCTGTAAAAACCTCTAGTCTTGCGTGCAGTATAGTCCTGATCATTGTGGCTAAAAGTTCTGATGGTTCCTGGTTTACAAAAATAGAAAAGAAAGGCAAGAATCTGGTTTGTAGTTATGGGTAGTTCTTGTGAAAATTCAATTGCAATGGCTTTGTAATCTACAAAATATGATAAATACCACTCCAGTAAGCAGCCTTATGCTTTCTAAAACAGAAAGTACAGTGGTGCATTTGTAACAGTGTTAATGAAACTCCGGTAAATGAAGAACTCTCTAACACTCAGTTTAGTATTAGAAAGCAGACATTTATTTATTGTGGTGCCAGATGCACGGGGGATAGTTCCACCTATTGTGCGTGCCATTCCTGGCACCCGTCCAAGCTTATATCTTTCCCCCCTTACGTACTTAGGCATTAGTTTTCCCAGAAAGGTTATATATATATTTGTTCTATTTCCAGGAACTAATTATCCTGCATGTATTAAACTTGTGACCTGGATCTCTGAGGGGCTTCCCTGGGGATCTTCAGTGATCTCTGGTGGTCCCTAGTGGCCGATGGACAGATGCCCTTTAGTGGCCTTTCCATGAACTTTGAGGCTTCTTTCCATATAAAGTTGTATTTTAGTCCATCCCTCTGTAGAATCCTTAACTGGCTTCGACAATCTATGCACTCTTCCAGGGTGCCAGCCACATCTGATGTCCTTGATTGTTCTTAGCTGAGGTCCAGTAGAACATTTGCCTCCCCCAGGATGTGCCAGTATCCTTGCTTGCATTTCTGCCTGAGGCCCCTTACAACATTTCTGTCCTTAATAGATAACAACAGGGTCAAAGGAGAAGTAACATAAGAAGAGGGGTAAGTTCACCTCTAGTGCAGCCTGGAGAGGAGGATCTCAGTTTCAGGAAGTAGCCAAATTCCAGCAATTGTCTGAGTTAGAGCGCTAAGTTCACTTGGTCTCCACAATCCCATATGGGGAAGGCAGCAGTGCACTTAGTATCAGGATTGTCTCTGTTCTGAGGACAGTGTCTTGTCCCAAATCTGAGTTCCTTACCCAGTGTGCAAAAAACAGTCGACACAGAGTCAAGATACAAGTTTTATTCCAGTTCTGTGCAGAAAAGAGTACTAGGCAATAATTTGCAAAGCTAACACACCCCGTCAGAGGAGTTGTAGGATTTCATACATTTTGCAATAAGGAAGAAACTAGAGTAAATTAAATGATTGGTTAGTCATTTGTCACTCCTACCTTTACATGTGAAGAAACGTCATTCTCTTACCTTGACAATTCCGATGCCAAAGTCTGATGATACCCCTCCCCTAGATACAACCAGCTACACAAGTTCACCTGGAATTTTTTTCACTGCTAACCCTTTTCTTGCAACATCTGTTAGATAGATGTACCAAAGTGAAAAGAAATGCAGATACAGAGAGTGGTATGCTGCGGGCTGGGTATATGACATGGCCTGGTTGACAGATTGATGGGTGATTTCCTCCATTCTGCTTGAAAGACAAGGTCCTTGTCTGGTTCTTTTACTCAGCCAGTTGCCTTTAGCTGAGAGACAGAACATTTTAGGAAGATGATACCACAGCTAAGAGAAAAGTACCCAGTGGTGAAGTGTTCTTAATGATTCTGCTATAGATTACTATCCTAATGATGACAGCAGAAATTAAATTTCTCATGCTTATCACTTCTGCTACATGTTTCATTTAAGCAGCCATCCCACTGTGAAGACCGTAACAGAGCATAGCAAGAATAGGTACAAGCTTCTTATGAGTCTATATACCTCAATGAATTTGGATTCCATACCACTGTCTGCCTCCCACCTACAGAGAAAAAAAGAAACCCGAGTAATTTGAAGTCATAATAGGGTGCTGTTTATAAGCTTAAACAAGATAATCTATGCATGGATTTTTTTTTTTCCTCACTTATAGAACCACCCAAAATATTAGTTACAAATTAAAGTAACTGACAATATTATTTAGAACTCTTATTAAACTGCTTGCAGTATTTAACTTGTTTAAATGCAAATGTACAGATTAATACAGAAACAATGATGTTGTTATGACAATCACAACATTTTTCATCATTTCCACTAAAGACTGAGTTTCCCTTGCTTTTGCTTCTGTAAGAGCTGCTGTTGCTCTGATTCTTTATTCTTGGCCAACAAAAAAACATTCTTTGCGAAAAATGCAGGGTTGTTTTGCCATGGATATCACACATACTGTAAAGGAGGAAGCTTTGTAGTGCTTTCTGTGTGGGTAGTTAAATTTCTTACTTGAAACAGTATCACTAAATGTCAACTGATAAGAAAATAGAGACCTGACAGCAAGTTCGCTGATGATATGAAACTGG
>VWZK01016067.1:0-13969 GCA_013396935.1 Baryphthengus martii
AAAAAAAATAAATAAGGAAAAGAAAGAAAAAGGGAAAGAAATAGAAAAAAAAAAAGAAATTAAAAAGAAGGAAAGAAGGACTACCAGTGTATGAAAATAACAGAAAAGAATGATCAGCCTGAAATATGTGCACATACCATACAAATAGCAGAGATATGAAGAGAACTATTCTGTTTATGCCCCAGACCTCAGTTTTCTTTGCAGACCACAATATCTCCCAGAGGGGAAAAAAAATAATAATTCAGAATTAACTTCTCTTCAGTAAAGAGACACAAAAGATACGTTCTACAAAGATGTTGAAGGTAACCTTGTTTTCAGGGTGAATGGTTGAAGTAAATCTTAGAAACAGGATACTGCCTCAAGAAATATGAATAGAGAGAAGCCTGTGTCATTAAACCATAACAGAAGGAAGAGAAACACCCTCAGGAATTAAATAATCTGAATAAAAAAATCTATTTGTGTTATTGTCTCAGTCTCACTTTCTAGCCTTGTAGTAGTTTTAGATACTGCATACCTTCAGTCACCTACATTTATAGTTTTAAAAAAGTCAAATAATCAGGAAAAATAAAATAATCTCTCAGAAATTATGTGTTGCTCCTAAAAGGGAGAAAACCAGAGCCCTCTCACCCACATAATGTTAAAGCGTGCTCGTTTAAGAATTCCATGGGTAGTTCCAAAATGGCAAGAATGTACTTGAAAGAGATCCATTTTGGTAAAAGTGGAATCTGGGGTCAACAGTAGTAACAATTCTGTAATTCTGCAAGAAGGAGTCTCTGTGTGTGAAATTTCCCTTAGCTATATTTTTTCTGCTGAATTGAGCTCAACTCTGCTTCAAATATGTTTGTGACATTACTAGATCTTGGGCCTCTGCTTCAGTATCATCAAGAGAGCTGCATCTCAGGTGTTGGCTTCTGGACATGTATACAATGCTACATCCAGCCTCTGGCAAGAAATGTATGACAAAAATATAAAAGATCAAACTCATTCAAATTAGTCTTTTAATGCATGGATTAGGAAGGAAGTGATGGCATATCCTAAGAAAAGCAAAAGTATTTGGGACATCTTTCTGTATCTTCTTGAGGAATTCCAAGCCAAGGAGAAGAGTCTTCTAACCGGCAGTACAAAAAAATAGATGAACAACTAAATGTTTTTAACCCCGGATCTGAAGTTAACTGACTAAATGGCCTGTTACATTATCAAAAGTAATCACAGAGTCAAATCTCAAGCCTTCTGCATCACACAGTACATTTGACTTAAACTTCAGCTCTAAGCTCTTCACTCCACTACCACGAATATTTAAACCAGCAAGAGCACGTAACTGGAAAAAAAGTAAACAAGTACTATGGGAAATCTACTGAAACAGATTGTTTGTCATTTTACTTTTGTTCTATTTATTCAGTCTGTAGTTCAAACCTCATTTTTCTACAGCTTGCCTAAACAAGTTTTGGGTTGTAGCTGTGACTTCCTCAGCACAAGGGAAAAATTTCAACTCATTATTCTTAGGAAAAGAAATTGTGCATTGCCTCTGCAGAGTATTGGAGCCATCTATAAGGATAGAAAGTGTCACTGCACATTAAAGATCAGGTCCTGAACCTTTTTATAGAGGCATTTAATTTCTTTAGTGAGTTATTACGTTATGATGTTGCTGGATGTGAGATACGATATTTGAGTTGCATAGTACTACAGGAATATAATAATTCAAAAAAATCTTATTCAAAAAGTTAATGAAATGAATTGTGGTAGGACCATGGCCATATCTGTCATACTGTTGAAACAGAGCCATTCCGTTTTTTTTCAGTGAAGAGATAATACCCATTTGCCTTTGTGTGTTTCCCAGGCTCAGTGTTACACCCCAATGAGACAACTTACAAAAAAACAATAAAAAAAACCCACAACAACAACAAAACAAAAACCAACAAAAAAAAACAACCAACCAAAATAACACCAACTGGAAATCAACCTTTAGTATGAATAAGTAAGACAAGGTGATGTATATAACAGTCAATTTTTTCCACGACTGGAGACAAACTGTAAGCTCAGATTTCCCTACACACCTTCCAGACCTTTCAGAGCACACTTGAAGGAGCTCAGTTAAGTTAGCAAGAGTTTTCTGGGGAGCCAGCAGCAAACAAAAAGCCCTGCCTTGCCTAAATGTGGACACACAGAAACATCAACATTTTCCCTATTCAAATTTGCTGTATTTAGTGTCTGGTCCTGGCTGTGCTCCAGGACAACTTCACCCAAACTTGAATTAAAGGCCCCAGGGGCTTCTCGTTGGAGGTCTTTGGTTGCAGGACTGTTAGGGTGCTGTGATGCTGTGTGCAACTTACAACAGCTCCAAAATTGTGACAGCACCACCAAATCAGACAGGGAGGAATCACATTTAGACAGCCACAAGAGCAGTTCCTGAGGCCTCCTGCCCTATGATTTTCAAGGTCATATGCTTGAAGTAGAGGATATGTAATTTTCCCGATGGTTTAAAATGGAAAGTTACTTGATACCTCCCTCTTCTAAAAGGGAGAAAAAACTGGGAGTGGCGAAGTTGTTGAGCAGACTCTTCCAGTCCACAATTGGGAACAGATTCCCAGGCTTCCTTTGATGGTACGAAAACTCATTGAAGCAACAGCTGTCATTTTTCCTGGGTTCACCAAAGATCACAAGTGAGATAGTAGCAGCAACAGCAGCAAGCTATAACCACAACTTCCAGAAGAGATTAATGGCAAGGGAGAGAGCAGGAAATAATCTTCTTCTCTACCATCAGTGGCTGCCATCTGGTGGCAAGACACAAGGAACAGGAGGTGTCTTCTCCAGGCTTCCGGCTCCATCTGCAAGTAAGGATCCTAGATAAGACTTGCAAAGATAAGATGCAGTGTCTGCCTTACGATCTGTCTTATATTCTGTCTTTTGGAACATGCCAAACCTTTCTGGGAATGTCACGAAACTGACTGAGTACTTGCTCCCCTTCACAGAGTAGTTAAGGTGGTGTATGTAGCATGGTGCTTTGCTGTCTTGCTCCTGTCTGGTCTTGAACACTTGGGGATATCTTACACCAGCAGGCATAGGGCAAAAAGGTTTTGAGGTATGGTGGGAGGAATGGAAAGAAAAGAAGGAAAGTTGAGAAAAAAATGGTTTTCTGAGTTAGTTCAGAGTTAGAAAGTGAAAGAAGGAGATGAAGGAAAGGAAAACATGTTATGAGAAAAACAGGTGAGGCAAGGGTAAGAGATATCCTCAGAATCTTTCTAAAATAACGTTTTTCTCAGAAGAAGATTTCTGTAGAAATTGAATAATAGCACATAATAATGTTTATTGCTCACTGAATGGGTGATATGGGACAGGCAGCTGTGAAGCAAGACTGTGGCAGGGCCAATTGCTTCAAGGATAAGCAGCAGTTCAGAGAAATGGAAATGTTACAGCTCAGTTTGCTGCCTGCATAAGAGCTCTGAAAGTGTTGTCTTTCAGCTTCCATCTCCTTCACCCTTTCCACACAACCTGGGGTTGAATTACTCCACAGTCCCAAGAGTGCAACTACAACATCACGTTATGCTGTGGGGAAACATAGTCTATTGCAAGTTATCATGGATTTTTAAAATGTGTATTTTTGTGGTCAAAATCCTAAATATTTGCCCCTGAGCACCTCCTGGATTTAAATAGAGTCAGCATTCATAAGGGACTGTCTTTTTCCCTACTGTGAATGACCCCAAACAATGATGTCTGAGGAAATCTTCAGCCTGCAATTGTTCCTCTTCTGATTAGCTTTAGTGAATCATAGAAGGAGATTCAGCAATAGTGACTTACTTCTTTATTCTTCTGATGTACTTACAAGGCCTTGATGCTTGCACAAGTTCTTGTGCTTCTCTTACCAGTCTTCAGATTACCACACAGCTCTTCTCAGAAACAGAGGTTTGTAAACCTGACAAGCAAAATGCAGATGTTATGATCTGTAACAGCCTTTCTTGTGGTGAGGTAAATCAACCATCCGACAATGTGATTATAGTGCCACCTTCCAAGACTCTGCTAATGAATTGTTCCTCATCAGCTAATGATTTGCCTTGCATGGCTTTTACTTAAATTTAAAATTGCTGTTTTAAAGGGAGGGGCACTGGGGGACGAGAACCAAGTCATGTGTGAAAGACTCCAGAGATCAGAGCCAGAAGGAGAACACAGAAATTCCTTGCTGTCGTTGCTGCATTCAGTCACTGCCTGTCTTTCTCAGTTATTCCTTATTGTTTCTATAAAAAATAAAAATGTTCCTTTTATATTTAGAAACTCTAGTACAAGGAAGTGCTTAAAATGGCCTCCTTATTTCCTTGAGAGACAAAATTAAATTTAAACATGCTATTTCACTCATGTTGCTGAAATAACCTCTTTAGAAACATGAAGGCCACAATGAGGCTTTGGAAGCCCAAGAAGAGGAGCCTAGCACCAGAAGAGGCTGTGGGATATACTCTCAGCTCACAAGACTGCTTTTACTAAGCCTTCCATTTGAGCAATGGAGGATTTTGTGTTATGAGGGTTATTTAAAGAAGAGCGATAAGAAAATAAAAGACAGTGATTCAGAGAGTGGGAAAAAGGTTCTTTTCTTTCTGTTTTTCAGGTGCACCTTTGTGCTCTGAGTTTTTGAAATGCCAGTGAATTTTGGGAAAGGACAGAGAAATAGTGCTGCTGCTGTACTCTATATATTCACCTCTACAATGTTTTTGAGAGGTCTTCCTTTGTGTTCTTAGTGAGCAAACATTTGCTTAAATTCATCTGGTGATTGATACGTTTCTTCTATCAAAATTTTCATCCTTTCTGTCAATTTAAAACTATAAAGGATTCCTCTGAGATTATAGCAGCTTTCATTGACTCAATATTGTGATAAGCCGTGTGCCCTCCAGCGCTTGCATAACCTTTACAGTGAAGACCACAAAACAAAGCATGAGTCAACATGGCAGTTTAAAGTGATTTCTGCAATTCATTAACATTATCAGGATAATGTTTTGACTGCGTGCTGTAGAACTCTGGGCTCTTCAAAAGGCAACTTGTTTTACGCAATCAAGACAGAAAAAAAATGTTTTATCTGTCTCTATACATCATACTGTGTAATCAGTGGGGACCAGACTGGCAGCCAGGTTTGGAGTGACAGCTATCTTGTCAGTCAGTTAAGAAAATTAATGCAAAATCCACATTTTCTTGAAATGAGTTCTGGTTTCTTTGTACTCTTCATATATGGTTTTACATGCTTCTCTTTCCATGTGCTGTTAACTTACTGGAAGAGGAAATGAGGTCTCTTATTGTAGTATCTCTGTGTGTATGCAAGATCCTTCATTTTGTTCCCACAGCTCTAGTGAATGTATGCACAAAAGTAGCATAGTAATTTGTGCCAACTTCAATGACAACCTAGCTCTATACAAAGAAACAGTTAAATAATGAAGTCTGGGAGTAAACTCTGGCAGGAGACCAGACCTAATAATTCCACTTGGCAAGATTATCCATGCCAGCAAGGAAGGTTGACTTTCTAGTATAAACAATTAACTGTAGTGATAAAGGATCTACCGCATGCTCTATTACTGGCCAAGGTGGGGGAGGCATAAGTGGTCAGTTTTTTTCAATTTATTTGTTCTCTGCAAATTAATAAGCTTTGTTTTGGATTTAATGTATTTGTTTGCTTTATTAATAAATAGGAGAACAAATAGGAAAGAGAAAAAAATAGGGCATTGTGTCTCGGCAACCAATTTTTTGCATTTTACCTCTTCTGATCTTCAAACAAGACTTCATTTATAGTAAGTGAACTTTATCTTCAAACAAAGAAAAAATCCATACAATATAATTTAATAACTGATGTTAAGAAACAATAGCAGGCAGTTTTCCACTAATATCTTGGCAATGTAATGTGTAAACATAGAAATACTGAGATTGCATGTTGAATTATCCATTGACATCTTAAAGAAAGTCTCCTCACGATGCTGCAGTATGGTTGTTCATATTTATTTAATGAAGTGAAGAGGGCTGATTCTGTTCAGAAAAAGAACTTTCATCTATGTTTTGTTATTATGATCTTTGCAGTGTCTTTTGAGAAAGATTTAGTACTTGAGCTTCAGGATAGCTTTCTGATATATGAACCCTTATTTTTGCTGGGTTTTTTACTTGTCTCTTTTCTAGTACATACTAAGTACTAGTAAGAACTTCGCACTTTAGTACTTCTTAGTCTATAGAACTAATTTCAAATCTTCTATGGCTAATTTGAGCAAAGTCTGTCTGTTTTTTCTCAGTGAAAATTTGTCTAAAATATATAGTGAGTTGGAAACACTTTTCTTAAGAGGAGCAAGTTTCGAGCAGAAATTTAGAATAGGAGTCTTGTAGGCCAGGGGTCTTCATAATTCTGAGTTTATGCAAAATATGATATCACACAATGCCTGTGATAAAAGGACATCAAACTTAGTAACCAGGAGACTTGCCACTCATCTGTGTTTTTCAGTAGTTATGTTGATATGTATGCTCTACATTACAACAAAACCTAATTTGTAACTCAGGCTGAGAAACTCCCAAGACACTACCCAAAGATCGGTTAACTAAAGAGGGACTAGATTCACCTTTGGTTTTGCTCACAAACTAAATCAACCTTTGTTGTTACTCTGAAATAAAGACTTGTAGCTGTTACCCTACTTTTAAAGAACATACCAATAGAGATGATTCCAAGTCTGTTCTCCTTGGCATCCAGCATGCTTTTCAAAAGTACAGCATATCTGACCTTCTTGGCTGATGTTGCGTGTGCCTCTGTTGTTTCGACAGATGAGTTCAGCTTCACAGGAGCTCAAATCCTGCCATTGCCATTCCCACTTTATTTCATTTTTGATGAAAATATAAAGCATCTGGGTTAATAAACCAACGCTTTCTTTACACATTAGATCGTCAGTGAAGCATTACTGAGAGCCAAAGACACCTAAACAGTATGTGCCTTGAAGGAGTCCAAATGTGTAATCTGCAATTAACAGACTTAAAATATTTCCTGTAAATAGTCCTTTCTTTCCTTTCCTATCCGAAATGGTCCGTGATCATCTCATCTCTGTCTATTTTTCCCAGCAGTGGACTCAGGCATCCCACACAATATGATTTCTATTATAAGACTGGCACCCAGCTTACGATCCATCAACGCCTCACCTTCAGAAGGCAGTGACGGAGCAGTACAACATGCTAACACCTTTCAGACATTCCAACAAGAAAGCCAAGGGCATAAAAATAGACAATACACCACCAAAAGTGCTAACAAATTCTAATTATAATGGGGTCAGATGTTGGAAGCTACCAGTCAAAATGACTTTATACTAATTCAGCTAAGTCAGATGACAATAGAATTTAACTCAGCTATGTCTGATGATTTTTCTTGTGTGATGATACACTGTCAATTCCCATGGCAGCCAACATGAGGGATCAATAAAAGGAAAGATTACACCTGTTTAGGTACAAACAGAACACATTTGCTCAAAACTTTTACAGTTCTCCTCATTTCTTTTCATTAGAAAGATAAATCATTCTGCTTTACTCTGGTGCGTGGAGTGCACAAAGAAGAATATAATGTCTGACTCAAAGGTGTGGTGCTTTTAGATGTGTAAGAGAGGACCGAGATATCTGCTTTACTTTGAAGTAAATCCTGTAAGAACCACCATTATCTCATGGAAAGTTTTGAAAATTCCGTTTAAAAGCACTTGTGTCGAGATTACCCATGTGCCAGAGCAAACCAGTGAAACCCCTTGAATCATTCCTGTCATTAGACTATCTCAAAACACATTTGCCAGACTGTTGAAAGAAGGTAGCGTTTCCTCTAGACACCATGTGTTGTGAAGTATTACAAATATATTGCAGTGCCTAGAATCAGGATCAGATTAGTTAGCTTGTGAAACAGTAGTGTTTTACTTTCTTGTCTCATTTATTTGAGAGGCACCAAAGCCAGTGTTGAAACTGGTTTTTCATGTATAAACATTCTAAAATATCACATGGAGTTCATCTTCAAAGGTATGTGTTTCTCTAGAACATATGTATAGACAAGGTGCCAGAATGTGGCCGTGTCTCTTTCTGCCAGTCCAGCTACAATTTCCTGTTCCCAGTCTCTGCTCCTGAACTTGGGAGTGCTTGCAATTAAAGTGATCCCAGAAAAACAAGATGATGAGAGTCTGCCCTCTGTCTCATGCTTTTCCCACAGAAAAGAGCCAAATGAGAGCACCCTAAAACAGTGAGCAGCTGCCTTTCCAGAAGGTTTATATAAATCTGTGACTAATAAGCACAATTCATCCTATGTCTATGCCTAATTAGCTACTTCTCCCCAATGCACCACAAAAATAGGTTGTAGTAGATCAAGAGGTTGGAGTGATGAGGAACACAGAGAGTATTTTAGGTGTTTTCTGTTTCTCTTCATTGTTGTGGCAATTTGAGGTGACCTTTGCTAAGATTTCCTCTGCTCCAGCTGCTCAGCACACATGAGGTACACATCATTATACAGCACATGCAAGAGTGTTGCCGTTGCTGTAGTGATGATGAGAAGCTGACAGCACCAAGAGCCCTGGTGTGCAGGTGTGGAGCATGGCACATGGATGTGTGGGAGTCTTGTCCCAAAACTGAAGAGTCTCATTTGTATCAAAACATACAGCATCGATTAGCTTCAACTACCCTGAGCTCAAACCTTAAATAAGTGTACTCACATATAAGATTAAATTATGGAAGCGACTTTTTACATCGAGAAGAGAGAAACTTGGCACTCTGCAGCTGCTTCATTGCTCTGAAAGTGCAAAATAAAAAGCCTAAGGTGTTAGGCTGTGAGGTGAGGCTGGTGAAGCACGAGCTCAGGCTGGTCTGCCATCAAGTGATGCATCCCACAGACCTCCACTGATCCTTCCTGACCCTGTGGGGAAAGGAGCTGGGGTTGGCAGGCCTGTGCTTCCCACTGCGCACACTGCGAGGGTTTACAGCATCAACATCCCAGTGGACCAATAAGTAGGCAGAGTGGACTAGCTCTTAATGGCAAAAAAACTCATTTGCAAACAAATGGCATGCTATGCACAGGTGGAAATATCACTAAACATACTTGTCTAAATGCTTTCCAAAAGGAGTCAGTATGATATTAATAGAAGTATTACTCCGGGCTCCCTGCTTTCTTAAATTCCGCACAAACCTGCATTCTGGTGGTTTGCAAAGCTATTGCACTTTGCTGGAGCAGAGAATTTATGCTTTCTTTGTTTTCCTTTTAGCCAGTGATTTGTAAGTATGTACCTCAGAGGATGCTACTGAATAAATCAGTGTATCCACTTTGTGCCTTATTAAGCACCAGAAAACGTCAAAATTTTCACAACAAGAAAAGGAAGAATATATCTCAGGGAAAAGTCAGTACTGAAAACTACTTTTTTGTTTCTGAAAATATAAATTATTTTAGACCTTAATCAGATATCAATCCATGACTGATAACAGAAATATTTTGATTAGAGCTTTATTTCCTGGAGATATCTGAAACAGTAATTTTTATCTTTTTTTATTTGGTTTGATTTGGTTTTAGAGAGGCAAATTTACCAGATGTTTAGCCTGGATGGAATACGTATTTTGAATATAAATAGCTTTCTACAGCTAAAGGATTTAGCAAAAAAAAATGCAGCAAAGTGGGAAAGTAAAGGAAATGCAGACAATTTTGAGGAGACATTAACTGGTTTATTTTGTTTAGGTTTTCAGATTCTCCATTATGCAGAAAGGAAGATTTTTAAAATGAGAGCAAATCTGATAAACTACAAACTAGGATATTCAATAGCAGGTTGTTAATTATTTATTTCATCATTTAACCTTAGGGAATTACCACTTCAAATTTTATGGATAATGCTTTCTTCTGGAAATGTTTACTTTGGGAGCCTAGCATCTATGCCTGTGTTCCTGTGTTGCTATTTCAAGGTCCAAAATTCCAATGATAAAAATACAGTCAAGAATCTGAGTGGTAATTATTAATAGTTACAGTATGTTATGCCTTCCAAATGAAGAAATGGGGGAAGTTAAATTTCTGACATTCACAAGAAATTCCCTCCTAAAATCGAGGGGGATGGTTTTCTGAAATATGCTGAATATCTAAATAAGTGGAAGCTTTGCATCCTCAGAAAAATCCAAAACTCCTTAAGTAACAGGTAAGGGAGGGGGTTATCTATATTTCACCTTATTTTACCTAAGGCAGACTCTGAAATGAGGTCACTAGGATGATCTTTAGGATAGGTTTGGTGATTTTTCAGTCAGAAATATCAAATCAGAAACAATACAGAATTGACTTAAAAAGTGAAAGAGTCCACACAACTGAGGAAAAAGGGATTTAACTTGTTAAAGGTTCTTAAGCATGTCTAAGAGAGGCTGAAAAAAGTAGCTAGAAAAATAATTGGTTTAGGACCAGTTAACAATACATTTAAATATAACAATACATAACTTCCTCATGTGCTACATATGACACTTTGCAATTCAAGTGAAAGTAGAGCATAATTTACTGTAAATGCTTTCTCGGTATACTGGAGACAAGAGGTCAATTTTTCTCATGCTGTTCCAATTAAATGTTTCAGGTAAATGAAGTCAGGTTTTCATCATTGTTTTGTAGTCACCCTTTCTGTTGATATGTATTGGAGCCTTAAGGCTGAGTCTTGCAGTAAATACTGAGATTCGTGAATCTGAAACAGAGCTGCCTTGCACCAGCGCTCCACAATTGAAACTCAAATCTATCATCTGCCACAAAGTGAAAACAAGTTGAGGCCAGTCAGGCAAATAGTATAAAAACAAACAGACTTTGAAAGGTTCTTGCTAGAAGCTTACAATGAAGTGGAGTGTTAAAGAGATGGTCAAAGGAGCCTCCTGGAGTTTAGAAAGTTCAGATTTATCAGTGCTTGTCCGAGCTGATCCAAACCTGTGGAGGTTTTGACTGTTGTCCATCACTAACAATAGTATGAATGACCCTATTTCTTACACTTCTTCTATAGTAGTGATAAGAAGCACTGTCCAAGAAACTGAGATGTAACCCACAGAAAACAAACAAAAGTTCTTACTGGGGAACATCTGAGAATTTTTTCCTGGAAAGCAAACTAGAAGAACAGTGCAATCTTGTTATGTTAAAGTGTAGTCTGAATGCCATTCATTCATTTCACAATCCATAAAAACACAGCTAGATACTGTAAACTAATAAAACTCATCAGTACTACTGAGCAGCAGTGTGCTGGGTCTTGGCAATGCTCAGGCTACTGTGCTATGCCTTTCCCTGGTGGACGGGAAGCTCTTTCTCCTCAACAGTCTTCAGCTAACTAGTGTCATTTTGCAAAGCTGCAGTTCCCTGTGCAGAAGTATGTGGACAAAAGACTGTAACAATTTCAATTTTCAGTTTCATTTTTTTCCAGCCTCTATAACTCAAAATATGGAAAAATTTAAACACCACCTTATGATTTCTTTGTTAAATGATTATGATCTTTCTGAACTAAATCTTCTCTCCTATTCTGCCTTACCTATTTATGTATCTGTTTCCACAACCTAGGTTTGCCTACTTTGGACCCTAGTCTCTTAGAATAAGGGGAACAGTATTAAAATAAAGTAAATATTCATTAAATGTTATAGTATTAAACAATACTTATTAATAATAACTGAGGAAAATGCACTAGACTGTCTTCGTTGCATCAGAAAAATGTATTACATTTTCTCAGTTGCCAAGTTGATGATGTGTTGGGCAAAATGAAGGCCAGATTGCTAAATCCTTGCACACAGGGAGGAGAACATAACCTTACCAGAAGTTCTAGTGAAATCAAGGTAGTGACTGAGAATAAGATTGTTTCAAAGTGAGGGAAAAGGGTCACTCGAGGCAAGAACTGGAGTTCTTAGTATCGTGCGTGCTTCCTTGGTTCGTTCTTTGTTTTGTGGAGGGGATATGCTGTCACTGCTTGCTGTAAGTACTAGTAGTGGTAATAAGAAAGGAAAACATTCACATTCCTGCTTTCAAAAAGAGCAGGAACTCGGGAGGGTGAGAGGATTAATTATTCCCTCTTCCCCATCCCTTTTCCTCACCAGATACAGGCCTAGATAATAAAAGGTGCTTTTAGAAGCTTCAGAGAGGAAGCTTCTTGCAGCGTACACCAGGTTTTATTTGTCCTTTGTAATTAAACTGCATACTTTTAAGGGTCACCTTCAGCCAACCTCTCAGGCAACAATTCACAAATGTACAGAATCAGACCAGTCCTTCGATAACACACCCATGCAATTTAGTGATGTTGCCCTACATATGGAGAAAAAGGCTATGAAGGCATTGAGGCCTTCCTCTATAAGCTACTGTCTCTTTATATTCACAGAAGAAGGATTTCAAGAACCATTCTGATGAAGAACATCGATATATGTGTATGTTTATCAAAATAACTGATTCATAAAAAAACAACAGTCTGTTGTAAAACTCTGTTAAAATACAGTTTTCTAACTGCCACCCCAGTATACCTTAAAATGGTACATAACACTTTGATGAAGCATCCCTGCTGTGGACAATGCATAAGAAAAGAATACTGAGTGTTATACATATTTTTCAGGAAATCATTCTTGAAGACTGCTGATATTTGTTGAATGCAAACTTTTCCATTTATGGTTCTGCATTTAATAAAGATTGATAATTTATAAAGTACCAGTTTAAATTATTAATGTTGATTCATACACGCTACATAAAATAGGTGACAATGTTTAATGTATTTATTGCAAATATTCCTAACTATTGTGGAAAAAGGGAAAGTATTGAATAAAGTGGTTTTCAGCTGATACCAAAGCAGTCGAGCTGACTAATACAGCCTCAGAGGTATCACGTGATTCTCAACATACTTAGAAACTGATAAGAAAAAGCAGAGAAATTTGATTTAAATTATTATGAAATAACATATAGTACTAAGAGGATAAAAATAATTGATTGTGGGATTGCTGAGGATGCTTTTTACAGGACAACAATTCAGCGTCTAACAGGAGTCAGAAGGCAATGAAACAGCAGGAGTTGCTAGAAAAAGGAACAGAGAATCAAGGAGAACCCAGCATTCGAGATCACTTCCAGGCCCTAACATTCTGTGATTCTGTGATTTGGTTCCTAATCACTTACAAGAGTCTCATATGCTTTTTTAAAAACCTCTCTCCACTTACGATCTAAACTCAGAGATAGGGTCCTAAAGCACACAGACTTTTCATCTGATCTAGTACGACCATTTTTTTTCACTTATTGTTTAAAATTGCATTCCTAATTTGCAGTGCAAAAGACCACTAATTCCAAAATGTTCCCTTTTTGATGAGCAGAACTTGCTGCATCATGCTGAAAATTATTGTAGTTTGACTTTTTCTAACAGACTGATCTTTGAATCCAGCTCAGTAGCCTTCAACACCAAGTTTAGGTGTGAGTGCAGTTGCGTGTGGGTTTCTGTTCTGTTTTTCACATGTATTGAAAAGAAACTGTAGAAAGTAGAGCTGAATTCTAGGATTGGTAAATTGATCAGGGTTGATAAATGAGCTATAAGTCCCTAAGCAAATACCAACACTCACTAGTATTCATCAGTCTGTGGTTCATGTTTTTTGTTTGTTTGATCTAATCCTAGGTTTTCATAAGCTGATCATAATTTATGATTTATTGAAAAAAAATACTTTATTTTTGAAAAAAAAAAAGACTATAATAACCACAACAGGAAGATTTTATCTGGATTTATTCCTTATGATGCACGGTAAGTTACCAAGGGGTTTCTTGCTTTCCCCCAAAGTAATTTGTTTTTCATGAATCTATTTAAAACAGTCTTTCATTCATTGCTTCTGGATGTGCGCTGCATTTAAAATAGATGTAATATGGAGTGCTAAGAGAAGTGTCATGACCATCTGAAACTTAATGTCAGATTAATACCTTGCCCACCAACTCATGACTATGATTCTCATCTTTATTATTGATACGTTTCTGAAGGATTTCAGGAGAAAAAAGAAAAAAAAAAAAAAAAAA
>VWZK01016067.1:21379-42486 GCA_013396935.1 Baryphthengus martii
GGTAATGGTTACACAACCAGGGTTCACTTGGAAATTTTTTAATTTTATTTTTTTTCCTTAATACATGTCTCATCTTTATTGCCATAAATGTGGATTTTTCCCAATAGAATGTTTGGGAAGTAGATATTAATATTCTGAGTGCCTCAGACCTGATGCTTGTTGAGGCACAGCATCCTAATTGAAATTCAAGGTCTCATGATCAAAATCTGCTGAACTAGATACCTCCACACTACAACAACTATTAATACATTATTCCGCATGGGTTAGAAAGCAAGTGAGAAATATGGGCTTGTGCTTGAATCCCTTCCATTATACAACTTTGATATATTTTTGATTTTCAAAGCTGCCTATTTTAGAAGGTTGTTTAACCTTGTGAAATATATTCTTAATGTATTAGACCTCCACTATTCATGACAAAATAAATGGACTGTAGCCACAGGATGTCTCTGCAGTGCATTTGAAATGTATCGTACAGATCCCAGTTCTACAACATCCTGAGATGCCAAGATACATAGATAAATGCAAAAGGGTCCTGCAATTCATTACAGACATGAACCTCCCTCACAAAAGAAAAAAACCCCTCTGAACCAATGAAAAAAAAGGAAATCCTGATGACAAAGGCCAATGTCTCTGGGACCATAATCAAGAGCTACTCAGCAAAACAAGTGTGCAGAGACTTACTATTGAGAGCAAAGTTTCTAGAACAGCTAATATGCCATTGCACAAAGATGAAGGATATAGAGGTACAGAGAAAAATTTACTTCATTGCACTTTTAGATTATGAACTCAATTTTTCATATGGCAGCCTGTGCCATGATGGGATTTAACATATTTTTTCAAGCAAAGCTTCTAATTTATTTTCCGGGACAAAAAGACATGCTCTGTAAAGAGGGGACATACCCAGAAATCACTGTCAGACGTGATTTTGTAAGGAACCATGACCTTTCATGTGAACAAAAATGAAACTTCTGTCAGTTTTACTTAAGGAAGCAGATGGGAGGTCAACAACTTAAAAAAAAAAAAAAGTAATAAAAGAATGGATTCACTTGTAGAGATCATATAATGCTTTCAGACAGATTTCCAGACAGTGACGCATATGGTTAAGTATTTACAAAGAATGAGTTGATTTTTTAGCAAAAATGACAGTAACATGAACACTGGATATGGCAGAAAAGAGTTAGACATTTTTTTTCCCCCCGACTTGTGAGGAACTGGTAAACCCTTTATTCTTGCAAATAACTTCTTGGGCTATTCTGCAACCACAGCTTTAACAAGCCTGACTAGATCTACATGTCCTAGTGGCATTGTTTTCCCACTACCTGAAACTTCATATGAAATCCAGATCTCCTGTGAAAAGGTGTTGGAAGAGGGTTTACTCAGCAGTAGGTGTAAAGGAAAGCCTGATCTAAAGTGCTCCATTTGGTCAGAGGACTCCATAAGAAGCAAGACTGCAAGAAGTGCTGTTAGGGACAGAAATCAGCTGCGACTGAGGGAAAATGGGTAAGAAAGGGCACACCCACCATATATTTGTGTATAAGTGTATGTATATGCAATAACCATGGATGCATATGAATACGAAACAACAAGTGCCAATGTCTTAGCTTTTGCCTGGACACTCTTGAGTGTAACGCTACCCTTCTCTGAGAGTACTCATACCCAGGAGTAGGAGCAGGAGTTGCTACTCCTCACTCCCTTTCCCCAGAGCCAAGGGTGCACCAGACAAGCTCTCTGCACTTCTCGAGCACCCAAAGGTCGTCTTTAGTCAGCAAATTAGGCAGCCCCTCAGACCTTCATGTTGATCCCACAGGTACCTTAGCTTCTTGCAGCTGCCATCTTCCTTTGAGGACAGGATTCAGCACTTTATTTCGCAAAAGCATGGGGCTTCCTCTGCTGTCCTCCCTGAATTGCTGTTGATGTGAAAGAAGTGAACTGCCAGCTGCCAGTGGGAAAAACAGGGGGAATTATCTAAAGGAGAAACAGATTATTTTGCATATGAAAAAAAAACAGTTTCGAGTATGCCAGAAAATTAGAGCAAGATAATTAGAGGGGGCATTTTATTTTTGACATGGTGGTCCATTACCGTGGTCTTGGCCCAAACACAGGGGCCACATGAACTAATGGGAGCAGTCAGGCAGAGGGAGGGGGCACGGTTGTGTTACACCACATGCAGACAGCATTCAGCTGGTGTTTTACACCAGCTAACAGAGAGACCATCCTGAATGTGCAGAGCACAGAAAGCTGCCAGGGTGATGCAGCCAGCTCCCAGATGGGCTCTGTCCCAGCCAGGTACACATCTCCATGTATGAACGATGCTTTCCTTCAATTTGTTTGCAGAAGACAGTGAGTCATGCTGGGAACACGCTGCCTGCTTCCACTAGCAACGCCAGCAACAGTGCTTGCTGTTGCCATGGCTTTCGCTATTTCACTACAACATTTGCTCATGAAAGATGGACGTAATCAGAATTGGAGAGAAAAAGGCCTCACATTGTTTCCTGAGACTTACCTTTCTCTTGGACAAAATTCATGGCTATTATTTTTGGATTATAGCAGGAAACTCCTGTCTAATTCAAAACAACATCACTTGTTGTCATACGTCTCCCCTCACATCTCCCTCTGCCAAAATGTCAGCTTTGCTTAGGATATGGGTCTTCTTGTCACTACAGTGAAAACTATGTCCTCCCTGGTTCAATTCATTATACAGGGTTCAGTGATGCTGTATGCCAAGCAAGGAAAAAGAACGTGAAACCATAGCACCATGGTGTTTATTGACCAGTCATCCTGCTTTGTACTCATTTCCTCCTCCGAACTCCCTGTAAGTATACATGGGTTGAAAATCAAAAGGAATGCAGTAGTTAAAAAAATCATATGCTCTGTGATGAATGTATTATTCCATACATGCCGATGCTGCAATTATTTCTCTCCTGTGATAACTGAAGATGTTTGTCAATAAAATTCGTTCCACAAGAGCAGAGCATTATTCCATTATGCTATTTGAATCCTAACAAATTAGCTTTTTTAGATTCCCTCGGAAAAATAAAGCTTTGCGTCTGAGACATCATTCTGAGAATCACTATTTACACACATTGAAGAAGGGGAGTGCACAAACAAAATAATAGAAATATTTGGTGTTGCCAGCCCTATTTGGCCAAGGAAGAAGCAGAAAAGGATCATAGTCAGAACATGTTGTACTCAGCTCTTGCTGGCTGATGATTCCCTACTATAAAATTAACCCATCTAACCTTATGCTCTAACTCAGCCCTACAGCATCAACCTGGAAACAGAGAAGTTCCCAGTATAAAGCAAATTAACTCCATCACTCAGCAGCACAACGAGAGGTGTAGAAGAAAGTAATCACTTCTGTGTGCATTACAACGTGATCCTCACAAAAGCAGCATAGGAGGGGAGAATAATAATGCCCTTCTCAGTCCTGCTTTTACATTTTCGCCTTTTCTTTAACCTCTAATCCCCTCAGCATTGCACATTCTCCCGCTCAGTGCTCGGCAGGGCAACTACTCCCTGCAGTAAATCCTGTGCACGGGGTCAGAGTCCATCCCGTGGCCGTGGTGTAGAGGAGAAAAGCATCAGCTCTTTACCACCAATCCTCTTTTGTCCTTCAGGGGCTTGGATTTGGCAGGGCAGAGGATATAGGGCACTACCAACAGCACATTTGGACAAGGTGACCTTGTCTCAACGCAGCCCTTCAAGTGACAAAACCCTAAGTCAGTCTTGCATAAGAACAAACTGAAGGAAACAAGGGAGAAAAAAAGGGTAAGTAAAGGTAAACCAAAGCCTTTCCTTAAGTTTTCATGAAACCCACTTATCTAGGGCAAAGTCTGGCTCCACAGTCATGTCAACCTTTCACCAGTGGAAGCCTGACAAGTTTTGTGTTATTCTAAATTTATGTCTTTTTTTGGCTTCGGTACAGACCTGAGGTAAAAGTGTAGACTGCTCCTTTTGTTATGTACCTTTTCCCAAGACAGAGCACAGGACCTCTGATAAGTGCAATAACATCGGAAATACACATTTTGCTGATTTGCCTTTGCTTGAAAATATTCTCACAGCTACGCTACACAGAGGAAGAAGGAGGTGGTGGTGATTCAGTGAGAGGCCAAAGAGTAAGAGAGGAAAATCTCTCGAGGAAGAAAAGAGCTAATGAACAAAAGTCAGGAACAGAAAGAAGACTGTTATGCCACAAATATAAAATGTATAGTCACATAAGCTCATAGGAAAGAAAATGAGAGCTGACATCCTACAATGCTAGATTGATTAGAGAGGACTTGGAAGACGACCAAGGTCTGGGAATGGCATGGGAAATAATTTCAAAGGAGAAAGAACCTCACACTCTGTTACAGGGGACGGCAGCAGTACAATAACACATGAAGAGGATCTTGGAGAGCTGCCACAGATCCTGGACTGAGGGGAAGCAAAAACATATGACAATGTGTGTGGTTATAATGGATACCTGCACAGCTTGCAATGGCAATGTAAAGGATTTGGACCTTCAAACACCTGAAAAGATTGAGATTTGAGAGACCAACGTTTATCTTGCCGTTTACCCATGTTCAGATACCTCCAAGAGACTTCTGATGGTGCCCAGAAGGTAACAACAACAGTGAGACAGATGTTATCACACTCCGGAATATATTCTCGTCTGATTTTTTTTATTTGCCCATTTTCTCCTTCTAGCTAAGGGCTGAGATTATCTTTATCATTTCTTTGATGTTACAGACACAACAATAATAAATATCCTTTAATAGCAATTATAACGGAACTTCATGTGTTTTTCTGCACATGCACGGCATCCATTCAACCCAGGCACATTGATATCACATACCCACAGCATTTCTCTGCTGATGAGGTCAAGCTATCTTTGAATGGAATTTTGTCCCATAAAAATCAAGGAGAGTGTTGTATTTGAGCAAGGGTGGAACAAGTTTTCTACCGGACTCTAATAAATTCTAACTTCTAAAACACCCAGTTTAAATGTGAGCTTAATACACTCCATTTCAAGCAAGGGAGCAGGAAGACTGAATTGTGAGCAGAAATATCCACATTACTAGAAGTCATATTGAGAGTTCAGAGTATGTTATACCTCTACAGATTGGAAAACACTCAAGGAGGAGCTTGTGCCAGCCTGTCTGTACAACAGCAGCCATATGTTGGCACACTTCAGTAAAGAAGTAGCAAAGTCTACTTGGTGTCACATCTTCCCCCAAAGTGTCTCAACAACATACATGTGGAGCAGATGTTGGCTTCCATTCAGAGAGCAAACGTAGGTTATCTGAACATACCTTCCAATTGTGGTTCAGGTTTTTGCTCCTTCAGAGCACAAGAGTAAATGTCAAACAGTGGGAACAAGGGCAAAATGTCTGTTGTTGCTATTGGAAAAGCCATGTTTACATCTAGGTAATTGTTTTTTCTAACAAAGGAAAGCATTCCATGAGATGTTCAGAAGCTGACATGAGTAGCTTCAAGGTTTCGCTAACAAATCATAACAATTTGAACATAATGAAGGTATAAATACCAGTTTCACTTTTAGTCTGTCGGAGGAAGGCATTAATTACAAAAGACTCACTGTGATATCCTTACTCTTAAAACACTCCCAACCAAAACCAGACCCTTGCAAATACTGAAGACTAATTGTGGTATGAAGACTGAATAGTGTTCAAAAAGGCAAATAACCTGGAAGAAACGTGGACAGGTAGCCAAATACTAGTGAAAGTCAACACCCAGCAAACTTCATTTATGCTATTTAGAACAAGAAAATTTTGGAAACAGTGGTCACATGAAAAAAAAAGAGATAAATCTTTCCTCTGACTATTAATTACAAACTCAAAATGATTCAGTGATTCTTGTTTGGCCTTGCAGAAACCTTTTTGTATTTGCTTTCCATTCTATGTCTGTTTTTTATTTATCTTAATTTGATTAAAATGTAGCCATTCAAAACTCAGAGTTTCTGTAAAGACTGTCGCCATTAATCAGTTTAGGGGTATATACACTGAAGAAATAATATTTGTCGTGTATGTTTTCTCTTTCCCTCAAATCCTGTTTGGCGCTGGTGGGAGAAATATCATATATTTGAAAGACTGCACTAAAATCTTCTTTCTCTGAACAGCTGCAAGGTGGCAGACATGAGGCAGACCTGGGGGAGATAGGGTGGTCCTGTGCAGATTGCAGAAAGGGTGGGAAATACAGAGCTCATAAACATGCCAAATCCCCTTGTGTTAAAATTAAGTGTTGAGTTCGGTGCAAAATGTGGGTTAAAATAGTTTTCATCTTTGATAAACAGATTATTTTGCTGCAGACTCCTATGTGGTCACAAACTCATCTTCTGTGGTGCTCCTTGGCAGAAGTCTCAGCACCATACCGGCATGAGACAATGTATGGGACTGAATGTGGATGGAGCCACATGGGACATCAAGGCAGGCTGCATCATGAGCTTTTATTCCTCATATTTCTGGTTTTTTTTGCAGGAGCAGCCTCCCAAGTGCAGCACGGTGTCCTGGGTCTTTATGGTACTGTTGCACTTTCGGAAAATGCAGTTCATGAAGCATTTAAGAAACAAACTTTATTCCTGTGTTTTTCACTAGGGGAAAGGAAACAATCCAAACTGTGGTGTGTATTATGAGCTCTGTGTGAACACAGTTAACCACACAGGACAATGTGCAAATCTCATCGCCTTTATGCTTTCAGGAATCAGCTGAGCTATCTCCTGCCAGCATCCCAAGGGCTTCCTTAACCTGGAGAAACCCATGATGAACAGAGACAGACAGTCAGGAGCAAATCACAGACCTAGTCAGTCTTTGGCCTCCTTTTTCATTCAGACAAATTTTAAATGTTAAATAAATACTGAAGGAATCACTTGTCACCACAAATTATTCTTTTGAATGTTTACTGTTCATGCCAGCTTCCCTGGGGTCCTTCCCATTTAGAAACAAGTTTAACAAGCAATCCCATAAAACATTGACCATTATTCCCCAAGAAGTTGTGCCTAGTGACTTGTTACACAGAAATATGTTTCCAATTTCACTTTAGAACGTATTAGAAAGGAGTCCTCAGTATTTTTTACATTAGCATTTAGTGCCATGTGGAAATGGCAATTATAAATTGCCACAAGCTGTACTTACAGCTTTTAGTTTTGTTTAACTGTTCAGATGGCGTTTTTCAGTCCCTTTCCCTCTGCTGGTCTGGGCGATCGGTTTCTTTGCTGCTTGCCTCAGCAGTCCTTGTCGAGGAGAGGGACATCAATTGCTCGAACGCACAACCATGTAATTGTTCTGTCCCTCCTTTTCTGTAGTAGATGCAGATCGAGCACATAGCTGTGGGGGCATGTGAAAGAGCTGCTCGCACTGTACCAAGACACTGCGTTTCAAGGATAAGCTGAAGGACAAGTAGCTCAGTAAAGTTGCTGCCTTCGGGTGAGCAGAGGACTTTGGAAGGGAGTGAAGCCTGACATGGGGACTATCGGATGGTGAGAATGCAGATGGAGGTCACAATTTGCTTTATTTTTTTCCTCCTCAAAGCCTACATAATGGATAAAACCCCAGTATTTCTGCTTCACGAGGACAAATTCAAATCTGTGTTTGTGACTGAAACATGTCAGCTTGAATTTTCTCTGGCCATCCTTCTTCTGTACACAAGACCATAATGCATCTATGTTAAGAAACAGTATATTCTCTCTCTGGTGGTGTCTCACTCTGCTCTGGTTTCTCGTTAGACAGCACACATTTGTAGGTGCCTATTCTTTCCAGAAAAAGCAAGATAGCAAGGTATAAAGGCTAAGCTGAGTTTGTCTTCTCTTGATCTGGATCTCATATTGTCTCAACCCATTTAGCATGCATTTTGGTGAAAGATGCTTCAAGAGGCAAAGACCAACTACAACAGAGAAGCAGCTGGTGATGGCAGACTCGACTGAATATCAACAGAAAGGCACAAGCTCCATGTTCAAAAGGATCTACCCCAAGCATTGTGTTTCCATTCTACAGAATTAGAGGATAACAACCAGTATAATATTGTTTTGTATAGGGGAACAAGGTCAGCTACCCTCATTTTGCACACTAATGGATACACCATGCAAGAACCTATACTAACAAAGGGAAATGTTTGTCCCATATCGTAATAAAATTTCAGCTAAAAAAATTAACCTCATGAAACAACAAAGACCTTGAAGTAATATTTCAGGAAAATGTTTTCATCAGAAATTACTGATGGGGAAAGGTAGAACCAAGAATAGTGAAAGATTATGACTGAGGGAACCTGAAAAAAATGAAGTGAGTTTGAGAAAAATACATTGGACTGCAATGGGACCTCTGAGAATGAGGCAAGCCATGAGATCTCAAGCAAGTAGTGCCACTCCTATGTACTGTGATACAATAACTTCTGTGAAAGGGCTTATGTGCCAAGATTTCCCCCACTAGCGGGATGCTGCAGTCTGTGTCTTTGCTCACATCAGCGAGTTGGAGCAAGTGAGGAGCAATGGAAGTGCATCTGCAGGGCAAAACTGATGATGCTCAGGGTCCTACATATTTCTGGGGATCTAAATTGCTGTTCCTTCAGAGAAGATGGAGTGTGGTCTTGTGAACCAGTTGCCAGCTGCTCATTTGTGACCAAGGTGCAGTAAAGGTGCTCCTGGGACACATGTGTCCATTTAGTTTCATCAAAAGTAATCCCATTCATCTACACCTTGATGTGTGTGCAACCTTCCTTGAAGCAAACCAAAGCACAGGACAGGGAGATGGTTAGGAATTTGTCTTCAAAAGAGCACTCCTTATCTGAATTGGCACACTGATGTATGGTGTACCTACTGGTTCAAGAAGTCCCACCCAGATCTAAGCTTTTAAGTGTTTACCTTTCACTAAAAAGATGATGCAGGAGCTGTTCAGTCAATTTAGTAAATCACAGCTCACTCAAACAGACTTTAGAGCTTCAGTGAAGGTAGCTGTATGAATTAAATATTCATCCGTGAACACAATGGTCTCTGGTTTCACTCTATCAAGCTATGCTGGCTGTTTATGTTAAATAATTTTTTATTTTTTTTTAAATAACACAGGATGGCTGTAGAAGATTTGTGTAGACAGCTTTTGGGATCTGAACTGGGTTTAGTTTTAGGAATTATAGGCCAGTCCCTTCAAATTCTTACTACTGAGCTTGAGAGCTTTATTCTCCAAGACACTGGTCGCTCTGGCTTTTCTCCAGCAAAGCACTCAGGCTGCTGGTTAACTTTTAAGCCTGTGAATGATACTTCTGTGCTCAGCAGACTCCTTGGGCTCGCGCTGAGCACACACTTCAGGCTTGTGGTGGGTAACTTATAAGTGTTTGCAGGACTGGTTCCAATTTTTCTGAGGGCAAAGTTATTTGAGAATTTAGTACGCACCAAAAAAGGTTTTGCTGTGACATTTTTCAAGTATTGTAAAAATCCTGTTAACCACTCACCAGTGTGCTATATTTGTGTTATCTCATAGCGGATACATTTCTCACTTACTGGAGCTTTAACAGCTAATAAAAATAGAACTTCTGAACTTTCAAGGACCCTTTAAATAGTGTAGTCGTGCGACATGTCTGCACCACAGCAGAGGTGAAAGGGTTTGTAGAGGTCCATGTGACACGTAGTGTTGCTTGGTGCAAACAATAACCAAGTTCAGCGATTGTATCCTCCAAATGAAGCTAAATAGGCAGTTACTGGAAATACAGGCAGTGAAAATCCATTCGAACTCTCCTGACACGTACTGACTTCAGATAAAGCCAATGCTAAACAATAGGGATAAGCCTTTCCCCTGGGAAGGCAATGACAAAACTCCCTCTGACTTTGCCAGAGTCAAGATTTCATACCAGGACTGAACCTCCCAGCTGCTTTTTGCGGGGAGCCCCAACTGACATCTGCGGCGCTGTTTACAGCAGTGATGCTTGTAAGACACTCAGAAGTCGTTCTGAACTAAGATAATAAGCTATTGTTTAGGATGTTTTCCCTGACATAAAATACATAGTTTCAGAGGCAGAGATGCAGAGGTTCCCTTCTCCTTATCCAAAAGACTTGATTGAAGCTTCAAAGAGCTCCATGCTCCAGAGGGATATCATATTGGGATGAGGAATAACTGCGAACAAATTGGAGTTGAGATAAGAAGCAGTGTTTTACTCTTGTGGAAGCAATAATATGATGTTTCCATGCTGAGGACCAGTTTGCTAGAGTTTTGGAAGCAGTCATTTCCTCTAAGCTGTAAACAGCGTGTATGATACCGATATGTCCGTGTTGTGCTGGCTTGCAGTCCCAGCGGTGTTTCTCAGAGGCCGAGAGTAGAGCAAAGCAGAGTGCTTTCTCACAGTGTTTATAAATGGCTGGCAAGGCCACACTGCCAGAATGAATTATTGCTATCTCCCAATACAGACTGAGTTGGATTAACTACATTTGTAATTATCACTTAGGGAGAAGAAAAGGGGAAAAAAAAAAAAACCAAAATGCAGAAAAAAACAAGAAACAAACCCTGTGACTGTGTAAGAGAATATCTTTTTGATTTAAGTTGCTGGCATGCATAGTCTAAACAATTTCAAAAGGTTTCAGCTGTTCCAGTCCAAGCAAAAAGATGCTGCAGTGTCTGACTGTACAAATGCTGCTCCAGTGAGCAATCCATACTCACTGTATTAGGAGTACATCCGTCTTCACAAGGGCTCCCTCCTCAGAGGAACATAAACCGGAAGGATACAACTCATTTTATTATGGTTGAGTTAGCCCTGCTTTCAGGGAGGAAAAAAAAAAAGAGTCTTTTTATGCTTTGGAAATTTTGAACCTGAGTGTGGAAAGTGAGTTCTTGCCTGCTAAGGGCATTTCAAATTTTCTGAGGTTGTTATTGAAGTTCATAGCAGATAAGGACTCTATCAGAGCTACAAGCCTCTGTAATGCAACACATCCAGTTTGCAAGGATGTTAGTAGCTTCAAAGTTCCTTCTGAAGGTAAACCAAGCTTCACAGGCTTGCCCAGACAGACGTAAATCATTCTGTAATGAAAGTGAGACACAGAGAAATGTTGGTAAGAGACTTGACTTCCTTTCTTGACTGCTATTATATCTTTCCTCCAAATTACAATAAAATAAGACGCACTGTAGTTGTAGGGTTAGGGAACTAGAAACTAAAATGAAAATAAATAGATAAATAAATAACATAAAAATAAGAAGAAGTTTGATTTAAATGACCAAGGAAGACCATTTTACCAATAGCGAAATCCATATCATAGAGGGTATTTTCAAAATTATTTTAGTTCTGAAATGTTTGTTCTTCCTATGTGTTGATTCTGCCTTTCTTTGTAACCAGCCTACTCTTTGTACTACATTTGACTGCAGAGATCAGGAAGAAGAATCTAACAGGGTTCTCTTGTCCTCTGAGAAACTCTACCTAGATCTAGATGCACTTTGCATATTATTTATGTGGGTGAAAGTAGCAGGGAACTTTTAAAGCATACATTATGAAAAAAAGAAAATTAACTTATGAAAATTTTTTATTTTATGTTTTTTAAAAAAGAAAAAGCATGATGGCTGAAAAATCAAAAGTTTCCAAGCTAACTTTCAAGTGATGCAATAGAGCAGGTGTGTGTGTGTAACACGCAAGGAAGGGAACGCCTAAGTAGAGAGAGACAGCACAATACTGCATGGAGGTATCCACATCAGTTCATTTAAAGTTGGCTTTTATACCCAAAGCAAGATAGTCTGCCTGGGTGCTCTTCCTGGATGATGGTACTTTGCTTCTTACTTCTGCTAACTGAAGGACTGCCACATTAATTTAATATATGAACCAATACAAAGAGAATAAATCGGTTAGTGACTAATACATGAAATGTCATTTGTATTTCTTTTTCCTTATGATGTAAATTATTAACGTACATTCCAGTCATCCGAAAAAATAGTATGCTTCCCAATCACACAACATTTTTCTTTTTTTTTTTATATCATATCAGAATAAAATGGGAAATTCTCAGCAATCTCTCCAGTTAGTAATGTCTACAATTTTTATTTTTTTTCTACTGTGCAGTGTAAATCACATCCCTGGTAGCTATTAACTAAGGAAGTGATCTCATTCCTACGCAACCAAAGGAGTATTTAAATTTAAATTTAAGTTTGAAAGATCTACTTTAGTCTCCCTACTTAGAAACAGGCAGTCAGCCAGACTGGCTACAGACCAAGAAATCAGTGTTTCTCTGCACTGACAGCTACAGAGAGGACCATTTCAGATTTCAGTAACAAGTTTTCAGAAATCAAGAAGTGAAATAAAACTCATGAAGAAGATAAAATGTTTCTAATATGATGTATGTATCAAGACTGCTTAGTGAGATAGTGCTCTTATGTATGGAAAACACAGGCTCAGACAAAATCTAAACAGACTGAAAAAATAAAGTACCTTTCAAGTGTCTGACTTGTCCGCAGGGCTATCTGGATGAGAAACCGTGAAGTAGAATGTCCTGCAATTTTGCACCATGTTAGGATTTCACGTATAAACGATAAATGGTTCTTCAGAAATGTTAAGGTTTCCAGAGGTAGTTTAGTAGTCCATTAGCAGAGTTTGTGTTTTCTCAGAGCTGCATGGAAGAGTTACGTACTGAGTTTGCTGCAACTTGGATACTACTTGGCAGGCTTTCATACCTTACCTGATCCAACTCTGCCCTTGTGAGACCTCACCTGGAGTATTTCATCCAGTTCTGAGCTCCCCAGTTCAAGAGCAACAGGGATTTACTTGAGGTAGTCCAATGGAGGACTACGAGGATGATTAAGGGATGGGAGCACCTGCCTTATGAGGAAAGGCTGAGAACTGGGGGTTTTTAGTCTGGAGAGAAGACTGAGAGGGGATCTAATTAATGTGTGTAAATATGAGGGCTGGGCATCATGAAGAAAGTGACAACCTCTTTTCACTTGTGCCCTGTGATAGGACAAGGAGCAATGAATTCAAGCCAGAGAACAGGAAGTTCCACCTCAACACGAGGAAGAACTTTACTGTAAGGGTTACAGAGCACTGGAACAGGCTGCCCAGAGAGGCTGTGAAGTCTCGTTCAAGACCCATCTGGATGCATTCCTAGGTGACCTGCCCCAGATTCTTTGATCCTGCTCTGGCAGGGTAGTTGGACTTGATATCTCCACAGGTCTGTTCCAACCCCTAACATTCTGTGATTCTGTGAACTCCTTTGGAGTTTCCTTTTATGCTCCATGGGAAGACAGATTCAAGCCGTCCTCTCCAGTAACTCTTCGTTAACAAGTCATTTGACACAACAAATCAAAACACTTGGTGCTGAGGCCACCTGCACATCTACGTGATACGTGTTATGGGGTTTCACTTTGCTTGAAGTTTAGCCTGTCTTCCCCGTTGAATGTCCCCACCATACATGAGCCACCTGAAGGACTGGTGGTTTTGTGGCTGTTAGCTCCTTGTGGTAAACCTATGTTTACTGTTTCAAGCACCAGTGTCAAGGTAAAGATGGTCTGAAATTACAGAAGATCAACTTGGTCACATAGCCCTTTTTTTGACAAAGTACTACTTACTGGGTTCTAAATGTGGCGATGAAAATCAAAGCTGGCTGGCGATATTTAGATTTGATGGGTATGACTAGGAATAACTTGTCCTTTAGCTTTTAATACAAATTTGTACTAGGCTTATAATTCCTGTGTTGCTTTCCTTAAAAAGGCAATAAACATACGTGCACACTAATCACATTATAGTACAGTTAAATGACATGTAAACTAGTTTGACCATATTGTGTGGACTACAAACTCTAGCTGTCAGGAAGCAGGAACGATAAAAACCCAACTCCCTAAAGAAATCCTAATACCCTAATTTTTGTTCATCTATTCACCTATGTAAATTACTTGGGTACAAGATGAAAATTCATTTTTCTTCCTAAACATATTCACATACAATGCACAATCTGACTAGTGCTTGGTCAAATAATTGCTTTATCTGCACAGTGCCATCAGCATGCACAGCTGAGAATCCTGCCCAGCTGTAGCATCAGGTTCAGATGAAGGTTTCAGGCTTTGAATTGCGGAAGCTGGTCTTACTCAAACAAAGTGAGCAGCTACTTCTAGAGGAAGAGCCTGATAAGAAGATAATAAGTCTATTCTTTTGGTTTTTTCTTCTTTTTTTTTTTCTTTGTAAGCCTAGCAGCAAGAAGCCAACAGTCTTGTTGGCTCATGTCGCATACACAGCTGTAAAAAAGCCTGTAGCTTTTCTGCTTCCACAACAGGATTAAATGAATAATACTGTACTTTGAAACAGTCAAGGACTATTCATACTGAAGTCAAGTTAATAGTTAATTGATCACCTATGTCATGCATAGAATACAAAAAAAAAAAAAAAAAGAAAAAAACCCAGAGGCTTAAACTGAGAGACTTAAATCAAGAGTCTAAGAGATTTTAAAAAGTCCAAGACATCAAATTATGCTTCTCAGCAGCTCTGTTCTGCTTGCAGCTCTAGTATCCCCAGAGATTACCACAAATTGAGTGCCCCAAAGGTCAGGTATGGGCTCTGCTCCTGATGCTGCCTCTCAAAGACAGCCGGAATGCACCAAAGCAGAAACAACTGCCATTAAGCATGGCCTTGCTGTAATCTGATGGTATTTCCATAACGTCATTATGGTGTCTTCTAACCCAAATTATTCCATGATTCTATGATTCTATGTTCCCACTTTCCTTAGTGTAAAGTTTGAGTTCTGTGCTTGATCCGTACCTGATATACCAGGACAGACTGTAATGTAGTGGATCTGAACTTAATTTTTATAATTACACTGTTGCTTTTTGAGCTAATAGTTAACAGCAGTTGATGCTTCAAATGCATCTGCAAGATTGGAGAGGGATTTATGTGCGTATGGGTTTGGAGAAGGACAAATAATAAATTTGTTATGAAGAATTTGCCGAAAAGATGAGACAGCCATGCTGTAGTTGTGATAAGGAAGACTGCTTTGAAAAAGCAGAGACCATATGAAGTCCATTAAGAACTGGTGAACTGCATAAAAACAACAGCAACATCCTTTCCTGTGACTCCTTGGAATCTAAGAGCTTGCGTAGTGCTTCAAAGGCACTTCAACAATAACATAATTGGGGTTCATGGTCAGGCACTTAAACCCATGTAGAGCAGTGGGAAGAGCAAAATGTGTTCTCTCTTTGTTAAACCTCCCATGCGCCTTATCTTATTTTCTCTCTTTCAGTGTTTACTCAGTGTTCATCCTCAGTGAGGCGGGTTTGTAGTACATGAATGAATGAAGATGTCTTTGAAGTTCCTGTACCGAGCAAAATAGTTGAAGCTTTTCTTTGATAAGTTCACATGAATAGAGCCATTTGCTATTAACACATCTTTTACTGATGCAGCTATTATACTTCCAGAGAATTAAGAGTCCTTTTTGGTTGCATGTTTGCAGCTGCCATTAAGGCAAACAGTTCTGCAAACACATATTTGGATGAAGAGATACATAATGGTAATTACACTGCATTTTCACGCACATCTTGCTTTTAATCCAGAAAGCACTCAACATGCTTTACAAACTTCACTGACACACTTACACATGTTGTAAATGTAGAATCACTTTGTCAACAGCTGCTGTACAGCCACCTCGAGGTGAAATGCAACAGCTGTGTATCAACAAAAAGCAGCACCACAGAGCATGGCAGTGACCAGAAAATCTTAAATTGCCTTATCTAGTTGAAACCGTTGGGAAAAGTCTAGGTAAGTAGCATGTAAATTACTCAAATTAAAATTTGGCTTGAGTACTGGAGGTAACACTCCTACTGTTGCAGGGAAAGTGCCATGGCATTTTTAATGATGGCAATTTGCCTGAACCTCTGTTTTATGTCTCTGTGGAAAGACAGCACCTCCAGCTGCGGTGTGATAGCTAACAGAGGCCAGCCCTTGGTCTCTGGTTGAGTCGGGTCAAAGAGTGCCACCTACAGCACGAACACCTTCTTGTTATGCAGAGCTCCGTGTTTCCCTTGCCTGGCTCTTGAGGTCTGAATCTGCCTTGGTAGACAGTGAGACCTGGTGGGACCACACAGTGGCATGCAAGTACAAACTTCATACACAGATAAAAATTAATAAATATTAAAAAGAGAAGGGGAGACAAGTGTCTGACATCAACCTGATGTAAGAGATTTCAAACCTCATGATTTCAGCATCACCAGGGAATGCACTACTCATACCAGCATGAAATAAGAAATAGACCAGTAATGGCACGTTGTTAACAGGGTTTTCGTTGTCTTGGCTATAGGAGCAGAGAAGTGGCACTCTTGGCTGTGGGTGCTACCTCTCTTTTTGGTTCAAAGCTACTGTGTGAAACAAATGTAGGAAGTCTTCTGCAGCTGGAGAAGCTACTGTGGTTGAAACCGACTGAAAATACTTGATTTTTGAACCGTGGAAATGTAATCAGTCTTTATTCAGGCTCTGAGACTCTGGCAAATTTTGACATGTTTCCCATCAATATGATCTCCCTGAGGAAGAAGGAGAGGAGAGTGAGTTTTTCAGCCATCTGTTGTCTTTCCTGCATGCCATGAGCCCGATCCTGCATGACTGGCTGTGCCTCAACCCCTGACCATGCTTGTTAACTAGACCTCATATTATCTTCATGTGCTGTCTTGTGTTCATCCTTCTTTCTGGTGCATGGCAATAGTTCTTCCTTTGGTATCTGGGGCCCTCAGTAAATGACAGCTGGTGTTTTAGTCCTACATCTCCATGTGTCATTTCTGGGCAGCTGTAAACGCAATTCCTGGATATCCTGGCCAAAGAGATAGCCACAGGGGACAGTGAGCAGGACCCTGCGGAAGACGCTGTATTATCTCATTTTGCAGCCTGATTTCCACTGCAAACCCCCTCACCCCACCCTGACAGAAGTTACCTGCTGTGCAGAATCCAAAATAAAAGACCATTTTGCAAAGGAAAAGATCCCTTCTGCTGGCAGATACCTCTTCTTTCAACTTTATCATTAAGCCTGAGGAGGGGGAAGATGCCTGAATAAGGATGGGCATCCATGTGGAAGGGCTCAGGGCAGGCTGCAGCAACGACCCACCACAGGGCTGGGCTAGGGGCGGCCGGGGTAGCCTGGGGGAGTTTGTGTCGCCACTTTGGGCCTGAGAGTCACGTCAGCAAAAACAAAGTGGAAATGAGATGGTGAACATATGTTGTCAAGCACTCCTCTTCCCTTCCGACAGCTCCAGATGGGGACCACATGGAGTCCGAAGTAAAAGTGAGCAAATGAACCTAATCCTCTAATTCTCTGCCTGCAGTGAAATGGGCTCTCACTGTTGCTCCCCTAATGAAAAAGCAAGTAAGCAGTCATCTGTCTAGGTCACTCTTTTTGCTTCTTATTGGCATAACTGAATTTTACGGTGACTAGTTAAAGTAGCCGAGAGAAACAAATTATAGTCTATTTTCTGAACCTATTTTGCAACAGAAATAAGAAACATATTTTTCATTTGAGAAGAGAGCAACACACAGCTCTACTTTTTTTTTCCTTTCTGTACATGTTTTGTTTTATAAGAAGCAATTTCCCCAACTTTTCTAATTACTCTCCATAGCCCTTTGATCTCCCTCTAACCTTGCTATTAATTACTTCTCTAAACACAGCAGCAGCGGCAGCTTTTCATAAGACTTTTATTCTTCTTAGGACCTGATACAATTGCCATCAAAGTGAGTAAAAGCCTTTCAATCCACTTTAGACAAAGGGCCTTGTATTAGGCATTTTGTGAAAATGCATAATCCACCACTAAGATTATGACAGGCCACTCCTCCAGCCTCCTTCTTCTGTTGGCATTAGTGGAGGCAAATCAGCGCGCACACAGAAAACCTAATGCTGACAGAAAACTATAGCATTCCCTATTACAAATAAAGGTCCACCTGTTTTTCATGCTAAACTTCCTGTCCAGTGTGGCTTTGGTCTCCAGAATGGCTAACAAATTCTTTGGGCTTTTAATGGCATGTCCTGGAAAAGAACGAAAGGCAGTATTTCCACATGCTATTGTTTACTGCTGTCCTGACCATACTGTAAAATGTACATGGCAGTTCTTTGGAGGTGAGACTTTACTGTTTGCTAGCCATACAGCTGGAAACTATGTTCTGAATGTCCTAGGCATTGATGGATAAGCATAGAATTAATTACTACAATGTATTTTTAAGTGTCTGATTGAAATTACAGTACACAACATACTGTACTCAAATTGTAGCTGCCATTATAACTACATATTTGATATAAGGAGGGTACAGGCTAGCCTTCCATCAATGTTCCTTCATGAGGATTTCAAGCTGTGTAGCTTAGCATATAGTGCAAATGACACAGTCATGGGAAAAATTTTATTCCATGAGGTGTGGAGATAATGATCTCTTACTCATTTATTGAACTCTTAAAATCCCTGTTACACTGCTGTGAAGGACCGGTCTCCATCTCCTTGATTCCTTCCCCATAGGCACTGGGAGTGCTGACACCACCCTCTACCCAGTCTGAATCAACCCTGGTCCCACAGCTTCTTCTCACAGGTCAGGGCCTCCAGTTCCAAACAGTGTGGGGGCCTCTCCTGACCTCACTCTAATTTATCCAGGTTTTTCCTAAGGTGGAGGTCTCAAAACTGAGCATTCATCCCCTCACAGGGGCTCTCCTTGCCCAGGGCAGGACTTTGCCTTTGACCCTGGTGACTCTGGTGTGACTTCTGTTGGCCCATTCTCCCAGCCTGGGCTCTTTTGGTGGCAGTCTTGCCTCCAAGGGCATCCAAGTGGTTACCTGGACTAGATGTCACCTGCACACAAAAGAGAGAGCACTTTATTGTCTCCTCCAGGTCATTGACAATGATTCTTTCTCTGCAGCTCAAACAACATAATTCAGATTAATGTTTACAGTTCTGGGAGGGCAGTAGCAGTTGGAAGACAGACATTCGGAGATTTCATCTTCCACCCCATGGAGGAAATAAGACCAAATTTGTAGAGGCCAACACCAGTTTCTCCTCAGTTGATCTTAACCAAGGCAGTTCCTTTATTGTGACTTTACCTCAAGTCTCATCTATTTTACCTTCACTGGTTTCCCACCAAGTCTTGTCAATCAACTCCTGATATCTTTAGAAGGGGAAACTTCCATTTCCTTTACCCATGAAGCATTTGTGTCATCTCTGCATCTTTCCTTTTTTTTTTTTTTTCTCCCTATGACCTTTGGTTTTTTTTCCCTTTCCCTCTTTTGCTGTCATCTTCCTTTTCTATGCATCTTATCTTTTTGTGTCTCATCCTTTCCTGCCATCTCTTACCTCTCCATAGCTTTCCTTCTTTCCATGATTCCCATCTGTCTTTCTGGTACTTTTTGTCCTCCTTAAGAACAGTTCTCCTTTTGCTACTACTCCATAGTTGTAGTCCTGCAAGTTACTTAGATTATATCAAGTCAGAGCATTCCCAAGTGTCATGACCCCATCATATCTGTGCAGTCATCAAATGCAGGCAAGCAGCCAAGCCAAGACTGTATTTCCTGAGAATACACGCTCCCAAAGGCACTGTCAGGAGAAGGTATTCCCTCAGGTTGTTCATTTGTCTTTATTTCAAAGCCCTTCAATTTCAAGTTCAAAACCTAGTAACAGGGGGGAAGAATCTGAACCTCTATGAAATCCTTCCTATGAGCTTTTGGAGTCTTTACTTTAGGACTACTTTCTCCTTGCAATGGGATTTGGTCTTCTAAATTATTTAGTTCTTTCTGAAAGGCATACCCTTGAATAATTCTACTCTCTGTATGAGAGAGATACTATCAAAAATTCAGAGATATCACAACTTTAGACTGTGGCTCAGCAAGGTCTAGTCCATAATGTGATTTTTTTTCTTAGCCTATTAATTGTATTTGTGAACATTTTCATGACTTGCGAAGAAAAATAAAATATTTTCAGTATATTTTCTGTAAAAGAAAAAAAATAAAATATTTTTCTTATTTTAATTTAAAGGCAAGTGACAGACATAATTTAATAAAAATCTTGAGTAAGAGGAGTACTATTTTTACTGTGGAAGACCACCTAAGCTTAACAGAACTTAAATGGCTAATTGGAGCTGGTCTTAAAAGAACAATGCATTTAAAAGTGACACTTCAAAGAGAAGTATTTTAAAAGGACAAGTACACAACAAACTTGTGGAAGACAGTCTCATAATGACTGACAAAAAAAAAATCTACCAGTAGAAGAAAACAGTGAAAGTGTAAGCTCTAAAAGATAGAGGGAAAAAAAGTATTACACAAGGATTTTTTTAAAATGTTCTGTCATTTTTATTTCTCACCTTGGAGTTGTGTTAGAGTTCAGATTTCTTTTGGCAGAGCTGATATCTTTGCCACCATCTATCAAGAAAGTCTATGTGCTCTAATAAACATGACCTGGAATCTGAACATATACATCTTTGTTAAAGTGTTTGTTTTTTCTGGGGAAAAAGAAAATAAAAAAATAAAAAATGGGAAAATAAATGCATAGACAAATCCAAGTAATACAATAGTTTGTTGACTTTAAAAGATATAGACAATACAGAAGATGTTTTATTTTTGTTTTATCAGTTTTAGATCAGATTTGTTGTGATGGTTTGGGGTGAGATTTATTTGGACTTTTTTTTGTATTAGAGAGAATACGTTTTTTTACATACATGTGAGCTTTTCTGTTTGCATTGTACGTGCTGCATACTTAGTACATTATATTCATTTTGGCTCAAAATTTACTTCCAGGAGCAGATCCAAATAAGCTCAACTTCTTTTTATTATTTTGCTTTTTTGTGTTCCCTTCTGCAAAGCTAGTTGCTAAATCTCACCATTTTTGTGGTTATTCTGGACTGTGGTGAGTTCTCCAATACCTTTTGGTTTTGGCACAAATGAACATTCTTTATCCTCTAAAAAGAAAGGTGCTCATAACTTCAAAGGTTTCTTTCAAGATCTGCTGGTTTGTTCACTAGCTTTCTTAACGCAGTGAAGAACAAAATTTTTCCAAGAAAAAAATCCCAAAGAGGTTAAAAAGTGTCAGGCAGAGTTGCCCTCTCTCACTGTCCTGGTTTGAGTTAGAACAGAATAATTCTGTTCAGTGATTTTGCTTTTCAGCTCAGTTTCTTTAACTAGCTGCACTTTGTGAAATTAGCAGCGTGTTTTTGCAGGCAGTGGCTGC
>VWZK01016069.1:0-44343 GCA_013396935.1 Baryphthengus martii
AATAATAATAATAATAATAATAATAAAGGAAAAAAAACCAACAAAATAACAGAGAGGACAAGGTGAGTGGAGATTTTGGTGAGGGAAGCATTAGTCTCTTGACGCAGTGTCAGAGACAGAAAATGTATTAATTCAGGGCAGTCAAGTGCATAACTTAAGGAAAATAAGGGTAGCCTGGCATAAGTCTTTGAGGATGATACAGTGGAAAGGAGGGCTCAAGGACAGGGATTACAGGGGAGAAGGAGGAAGCAAAAAGGAGACCGCGTGATGTTGATTCAGCCAGTTAACTGAGCACAATGTGAAGAATCTGAGCACTCTTCATAATATCACCTGACTAAGCACCTTCCTAAATCACAGCCTGGTTCAGGAGTCTTCTAGTCAAAGACTGGGGAAGAAGCTGTGTAAACCGTGCAGAACAAATTGTGGTTCAGCATGCAGAATGGAAATGAAATGGGACCTTCAATGCCAACCCAGAACAAGCTCTGAAACCCCCTGTGACCTGTAGTCTCACTTTGCACAGAAAGCAGAAAAATGCTTTTACTTACCCTACACACTGATTTCCTGCACACAAGTGATCATTTTAATTTAGGCCTCTACATTGTTTTGCCAGCACTTAACGTTGCATACAAAGAAAGTAACTTCAGCTCCCTGTGATGCAGTTCGAGTGACTGAACTTCCCTTCAGTAGCCAGAACTGCATCCATTAAATGTGTGAAATGCTAAAGGTAACGGTGTCCAACAACAGAAAATGAGACAAAAGGAATTTAGACCAACCTCGGGAACCAGTATGCCAAAATTATGGGTGGATGCTAGGGGAGAAGGACAATTAATACAGGGACAGATGGCTAAGCAAAAACAAAAGCCATTATCTAAAACCTGGCTAAGGAAAGCTTTAGCAACTGATTGTTTAACAGAAGCAATTAACGAACTCCATTAAATATAGTACTATCAATAGTTTGGATTCTAAGGAATAAGAAAATGGAGGACTTGCCACCATTTGTGGCAGTATTAAATACTTGCTGTGTTCACATTAAATATTAAGGTGCACACATTTTATGCAAAATGAGCATTTCTTATCCCCATTAGAAGGTGGATAAAAAGATGCAAACTCTGGAATAATAATAAATGCTTTAGTGACTTGTCAAGTCTTAGAAAACCATAAGATTTCTGTGAGCAGTCTGCTGCTCAGGAGATCCTACATCAGTCCTTCCCTTCCCTCTTGATTCCTCCCCACAAGACATGCACACATACAGTCCTGGGAAATCACACTTGGACGAGAAGGCCAGTACTTTGGCTGTGTCCCCACGGTGGTGAAGGGTTACTCTGGAGCAGCAGCAGCAACACTTTCTGAAGGTGCCCCACCTGTGGCACCTCAGCTGAGGGCCAACATGGAACAAGACTTGGGAGAAAAGTGTGGGAAGTGGCCGAAGTGGCATGAGGGACATACATCTTATGCATGCTTTGCATTGTGCCAGGATAAAGACCTGTAACCTCTGGCAAATCTTAGCAGAGGGAGGGTGTAGCACAGGCCAGTGTGGCTCTGACAGCCCGGTGGCATCATGCCGAGTCCTGGACATCCCGCAGTGCTCTCTGCCATGAAGCCCATGTAAAGTTGCCTCTGTGGGAGATGCTGCCACTCTCAGTGCTGAGAGCAGGCATCCGTATTGCACAGTTAAATCACCCTGTCCCACACACTGGAGAATTAACTCCAAATAAATGTCTGCATCTCTGTCTGCAGCCTCAGCACTAATATTGCTCTCTCAAGGCAGCATGGCACAAAAAGTTGCAGAAGTCATGAAAACGTAGCCTTCCATCAGATGCACAACAGCACAAAATAATGGCTAAATCTACCTGCCATCACAGGCTCGTTTGAACCAACAGGCCTTACTCATATAAGCAAGCAAAAGTAGTTCTTTTTCCATACTTTCCAAGTACTTCAGTTATTTTAGTAACAAATTGACACACATTGTTTCAACATATCGCATCTTTGTGGTGGCATCACGAGTTTGCAATAAAGGCTTCTTTAAGAAAACAAACAGCTTCTTAATTTTATTAGAAAAAAGTTAATAATTACAGGAACACTGACAATGTTGCTATAGTTACGACTATATCAGGCTTTCACTTACAACTCTTCGTTTTCAAGGGTCAATAACTCAGTTGTCAAAAATCCCACTGGGCAGAAGCCCGACACACATCTTAGACATACATTAAAGAAATGCATAAATAAAAATCAGCTGTTTCACACTCGTGAACATTTTGATTTAAAACAGTCTTTCCAGATGATATTTTGAGCATCTGATAGTGGGTTCTGGATTTTTTTTAAGTATACTTTTTGGCAGGCTGATAGTCTTTTAGGTGCCCCAGTGCTTTTGGCTGCTGCCATAGGGAAAGGAAGAAGAGAAAGCGCTTCTCCCTCCAGCCATTTCATCCTCCCCCATCAGAAAGGAAGCAATTTTGGACGCCCGCTACACTCCCAACAAAACTTCCCCAGGATTTTTTAGGCACAAAAGCTTCACGCGCATGTGCAGCAGCTGGATTACCACAATAGACCATAATGGCCCTAAGAGCCGTTACGGTATATCAAGTGAGTAAACTGAAAACTAAGAAGGATTTACACAATGACCATAGTGGCTCCCTGGGAGCCGTTACGGTCTATCAGGTCAAAAATCCACTTTTTAAAGAGCGCCTAAATATGTGTATACCCAACAGGGCCTTGAGTCTCCGGAGCGACCATCACACACGTTTTCCAAATGAGCCAGGGAAGAGAAGGGAGATTACACCAAGCAAGGTAAAGAGAGAATTTTTTTACAATGAATAAAAGACATATCATGCGAATTTTAAAGACCCATATTTAAAGGGCACAAAGTGCATGTTTAGTTGAGAAATAGGCTGTGACATTGTTAAAGCGAGTCCTTTTAGTTTTTTTTTCTTCTTTTTTTTTTTTTGTTTTTTTTAAAGACAATTAAATGAAAAAGAAAATTTCCCACCAAAACCAATCACTTTTTAAAAAAAAAGTTAGGTTTCACAAGGTATAGAAATAATGAAATCGCAGCTGGATTCTGCGTTACAGTTCTCCTGCATTTCAAGTCTCCAGCCACGGCACAAGTTAGTAGCACAACTCAGCTTTGCCTTTCTTTACTTGTCTCTCATTGTACCAGAAAATGAACAAACTATTTGAGACGGTAATTTTCTCTCTGTAAAAGTCACCTCTATTTTTATCTGAAAAGAAATCAGCAATAAATCATCAGCCTACTTACTTTTTCTTCTTCCCCTTCCTTTACATGCCATATTTGTTCCTGCAGCAAACCTGTAAGAGAACACTTTCTCTCTATGACCTGAGATAACGGTAATGTTGAAAGAATGGCCTCACTTGTCAAAGATTAGAGGGCTGTCTGCAGCCTACACTCCTCTTTACTAGAGCCAAATAGGCCCAATAAATGCTAATACACAGCATGACGCATCGAGAACGTTAAGCCTCAACACTGACTAAGAAGAAAGTATCGCAAATTTACCGAAATTATCTATAGCACAATAGAGAAGAGAAGGAATTAATCAAAGTCTCTCTCTTAATGCAATGCTTGATTGAACTATCCCAATCCCTTTTTAAATAGGATAACCTAGTGGCAAGTGACCCCGATGACACATCCTAGAGAGGTACACAAGTACCACTTGTTCGATTTTTTTTCTTTTATGACCTCATTAAGAAGGATTTTGAAGATTGTTCCTGAATATGAGAACAAAGTGTCTGGAGATATCTCTAGCTTTTTATGTCTTTAGCCTTTTACCGTTGAAATGGCTTTTGCGTGAGTGTATATAAACTAAGTACGTGCATAAGCAAAAAAAAAAAAATGAAGTCAGCTAAAGCTACCTTTCCTTAAATGCAAAGACTAGCTAAGTCTCCAAGAAACAAGAAAGTTTTGCCAAGATGAACTCATAATTGCATCTCCCCCCTGCCCTGTTCTCCTACTCTCTCTTTCCCTGTTATAGACCCCATTAATTAGATTTGGCGGCAGTTTTCCCTTCCTTATCAGGGAAGACAGAGTCTGCCAAATCAGCGAGTGTGAAAATACTCCATCGCCAGTAACATTTTTTTCCTAAGTGTTTGTTGATTCCACGCTACGATTTAATATAGAGGATTATATTTTATAACCAGAAACAAACAAACAGATTTATAACCGAAGACTGAAAGGCAAACAGCAAAAAAAAGCAAGCCAAGTACTGAACCTAAATGTAGCATTTTTATTGACTTCTTAGAAACCAAATAACCTGGCATATTAGTGTGTGCATTCTGCAACAGACATTCAGCCCCATTGTACTACTTAGAAGAGAATAAAAAGAAACCCTACTGTTTGAAATCCAGCGGAACATCCCCACAACAGAGCACAACTGTTCCCTCATGCATGAATGGGAAGGAGATGAAAGAAAAGATGGACTTCTGAGGTACAGCAAAAAACAAAGACAACAAAAGTGCTGATCATGAGGGAATGACACAACTCATTGCAGCAAAAAGGATGAGAGAAAGGAGCTCAAACAATGGTGCAGACAGCTAAGTGACATGTAGAAGAATTGAAAAATCTACAGAAGTGTCTTTTCTTTCCACACTTGACGAGAAACAATTAAATGTTGGTACATCTGTCATAAAAAAGATAATTGAAACCTGTTACCATCATTATAGGCGGCAACTTAACTACCAAAACTGTAACTGTCCAATTAAATGTTGCCCCCTCTGTTATCTATACCACGCGATAAAATGGAAAAAAACCTTTAATACTCGTGATGATTTACCACCACTATAGCTGTTAAAAGCCATAGAGCTGAACTGGCACATTTTATAAGGTAGATATTTAGACAACAGGGTACCTAGTTCTATTTGTACACACACAGATGGGGGAAGGCAGACACACATGGGTGCATGCAGGCTCACATGCGTGAGCGCACACATTCATGCACATTCTCTCCCCACACCCACCAGTGAGGATGAATTTTGCAAACAGATGAGGTTTTTGACAAGGAATCCAAAAAACCCGAGTAATTGCCAGAAGCCTCACTAGGTGTTTACTCCCCTGAATGTCCACCAGCTCGCGAAAACAACACCGTGATAAACTAATCCACCGACTGTTGCTACTTGCTTGATAACGTGCAACATCCCACAAAACTGCAAAGCAGTTATTGACCCTGTCAGAATAGCTGATTAATGGATAAATGCTGTAATTGATTAGCAGAGAAGTGTGAATTAAAACAGAATACAGCATCAATAATGAGTCACTGACAAAAGGTAGCCGACATAAAATGTAAAACGGTAGCCTGCAGCCATATCTCATCAAAGACACACATTTCTTAAAACCAGAAGAAAACATCACCCCCCAGAAAAAAACCCATAAGCAGTGTCCTGTTCTCTGCATTCTTTAGGCTTTTCTCTTGGTAATGATTAAACCACCAGCAAAATGTTACAGGAACTACTTGTGAATCCACCTTCATACATCAAGACATGCAAGGCAGTTAAATGACTCCATTATCCTCTGGGCTTCTCTACCTTTAAAGAAATGTGCTGCTCTCCATTTTATCCCAGTGAGCTGTGATTTTGGAGCAGCACCAGGCGCACCCAAGGGTGTGTGGGCAAGTCCCCCCGGTTCGTAGGTACACAAGGGAGCCCCACAACGGTGTCACCTCGAGAAGAAAACTTGGAGTTAACAATCATCACATTGTTAAACTTGTTTTCCATTCCCTTAAGGGCCTTAGCGAGGCCAAATGATCCCACTTTTTCTTTCTGATTTAATCCTACTCTAAGATCCTACATTATGCCTGACATTACGTGAAATAGATTGTACAGATTTCACATGGCACCCACAAACACACACGTGACGTTTCTCTCCTGTAGGAAAGCAAGTCTAATAATGCAGTACTGGAAGCACTAAGTTGCTTCTTCTCATGGCACCTGTGTTAGTCTTCCCATGATTTAGGTACCACGCATTACGCTGTGCATTAAGCAAGTTGACACACCTAATGCAATACCATCAGACACATCAAAGCTGTCCTGGTACAGGCAGAAGCAAACATGAGCTTGAATAAAGCACGTAACACAGTTACGTTGCTTTGACTTCCTGAGCTAGATCACTAGGAAGTAATTTAAGAATTTCTACATCACATTACATTGAAATCCAGCAAACACAGTCTCTGCTCAAAATGTTACTGGGTAAGCCTCTTGAAAGTCTCTGTCCTTTTATCCCTTTAAGTTAAAAGTAATACACTGTTCAACTGAAGGTATCTGTTCGTCCTTCCTATATGGAAAATGCAAATAATGAAAAGCAAGAACGGCATTACTATCTTGTAGTAATTTTCTCCAAATTGTCTTTAATCTGATTTTGTCAATTCAATGCCTGTTTTACATTCCTTTGCAAAATATAATGCGTTATTATGACAGTTCTACAAGCTTGCAGATACATACTCAGAGATACAGTCCTCTGGAAATTCATATCTTTTGGGATCGTTCTTTCTTTTTTCCATCAGCTAACTGTGAGACTGATTTTGGCTGCAGGATGATTTTTCTGCTTCCCCAGCTGCTTCGGGACTTCTACCTTTTCAGTGACATCATGATTTTTTTATTTTAAATAATTTCTGAGTTCAGGAGTAGATTTCATCCCACCTCATACTGGTAATCTAAAACATTACCCATGTAGATGATCCCTACTATCAACCAAAAGAATCAGGTATTACCAAAGAACAATTCATCTAGCAAGCAAGCTTGGTATCTTTGGGTTGGAGGACTTGCTCTCCAGATGTGCCTCTTTGCCTTTACTGACTGTGGAAGTTACCCAAACAACTTACACTTTAAAAGCTACAGCTACATCACAAGAATTCTATCCTAGCAATTTAAGATAATCACAATTATGAAAGTTTTTAACTGCTCTTATTGTATTTCAGTGTCCTTTGTCCTCAGCAGCTCTTTGTGAGGACCAGGGATGGAGAAAGAAAGTATTCTCTGACAGGACTCCACCCCACTGCGGAACATCCCCAGTCCAGGATGAGCACCCTCACAGGCACTTCTTTGTCCTAAAACATGGCTGGATAAAAGGAGAGGTAGGTCACTGTGTATATGAGCATGTCCCAAGGAAGAGGAACCTGGACCTCCCTATTGCCCACGGGGTCTGAGAGATCCTGCCCTCCAGGACACCAGCTGGTTTGCGGAAGGCTGAGATGTAGGTATATTTTGGCCAAATAAAAACTCATTGTTTTTTCTTTCTTGTTCAGTTTCAACAGGAGGAATAAGGGATCTTCATCCAAAACAGCAAGTGACTGGATGACTCGGGCAGTTTTGGAGTGGCGTGTTTGAATCTACTCAGGGTGATGGTGGGACTGAGCCCAGCTCTCACTGTCCAGGCAAGCAGGGTAGCAAGGGAATATAAGAAAGACAGTCAGCACAAAAGCACTCCTTTTTAAAGAAATAAACAAGGAGATCTGCTGACAGCTCAGCTGTTTCTTGGAATAACTGCTTTACTTACCTGACTCCAGAGAGCCTGCTGGTGCTGGATCCCGAGTGCTGGCTGACACTGCCCATAGACCCGATAGAGAAGCTTGCAAACAAGAATAGGAGAGCTCACACTGTCTGCAACCATGTAGAAAACATCAACTTCCTACTTATTATCAAATGCAAACATTTTTTTCAGAAATGAAATCTTGTCTCCTCTCCTTAGATGTTTTTTATACTGTACCGTAAAATAAGAAATCTGGTTTAAATCTAAAAGCATAAAGCATATTTCCAGCAGCCCAGAAGAGGAGCCTACCAAAAAACAAAATTCTGAGAAGAGAGAAAGTTACATTGATTGCAATGGAAGCAGGATTAGACCCTTTAACACATCTTTTTTTTTTTTTTTTTCCTCCTTTTGGGCAGGGAAGAGAGGAGCTGAAACTCTGGCAGCTGAAGGTTCAGCTTGATCCCCAGAACTTTTAAAGAAGACATTCTTCTCCGTGGCTATTGTCAGAGCTGGAAACAAAACAAGTAGAGGCCCTTTCAGCTGCTGAACTTAGCCAAAAAGCCATTTGTAACTCCTGCAGAGCGGCACTTTTATAGGGCAGGGCAAACTCCTTAAAGATTTTCCCTCTTCCTCACTATCTGTTGGAAGATCTGCTTAGGAACCAGAAACTTAGTTCAGAAACAAGAAAAAAACCCACTTCAGTGCATTACAAAACAGTGGTAGAAAAATCTCTAAGCATATTGTTTTAAACACAGTTTTCTGATTTGGAGCTACATTTTACTAGTGAGCATACACACCTACAGTGGTCATTGCACTCCTCAGACACTGGTTGTTCGGGTCTTCAGATATTTCAATGTATAGGTCAAATAGGAGTTCTGGAATCTAATTTTGCTTCTAGTCCCTTAACATCACAGAGCTGTAATATTATTTTACCAAAAGCATTTTAATACCAAATAGTAGGTCCTATTTTTTTCTTCCTAATGATATTAAATCAAATTGGCCAGATGAGAAAGGTACAGGGAACTACAAAGGAAATGCCACATTAACAAACAGCCTTGCTCCATTTTCTCATCTGACTAGTGGGGCAAATTCATGATGATGTTTTACGTGTAACACTAATAAAATGCATTCTAAAGTTATAGATATATAACATGAATTCACAGGACTTAGGCTAAACTGACAGGTATGGCTACCTATAACACTTACCCTTATATTTTAAACATTTCATATATTATGGACCTTCTAACCCTACCACAGCAGTTCTCTCTTACCAATCCACACAGTTTTTCAAAGCAAGTTGGCATTGCTTATACTGAACTCAGCCCGTTATATAAAGGTGAACAGAATGTGCAGTTTCCTAAACTAAATTACTTGATTACAGATCTCATTTCTTACCAAATGAATACCATGCAATCTTAATAACATCACTGACCTTATACAACATTGTTCTGGCATCCTCATGCAAAGTGGCCCAGCCAGAGTATATAAAACTAGCTAATCATAGAATCATAGAATCACAGAATCATAGAATCACTATGGTTGGAAAGGACCTCCAGGATCATCTAATCAAACCTTCATCCTAGCATCCCTAACCACTAGACCATAGCCTCAAGTGCCACATCTACTCGTCTCTTAAACACCTCCAGGGATGGCGACTCCACCACCTTCCATCAAAGCCTGTTCCAATGAGACAGTACTACGTTTTTTGGAACCAGCAAAATGTATTTCTTTTCTACAACCAGCTCCCCATCCAATTTCAGAGAAAGTAAGCTGATTCAAGAAAACACTTTTCTCCTTTACACACACAAAAAAATTAACACTCCCATTTCCAAAAACATTGAAATTTGAGCAAAACCCAGACTAATGATCAGTATCTTTGCAGATTTTGTGTTATACAAATGAGATTAAATTCTGCCCAGTGGACTACATAGAAAACTACTGTGTTGTAATTTCACCCTGGCAAATCTTTTTAGCATGTAGTTAGCAGTGACATGAGCTGCACTATGGTAAGAGATTTGTCCAGGGTTATTTTCTCCTTGGATGCTTGTTTGTTTGGGTGTTTTTTTAATACTGTGGGTCTATTACTTGTGCACTATAAAATTTGTATCTGTATAAAATCTAGTCCCAAAACAAGCAAGTAGGAAACTTGATGATTTTGTTCTAACTCCACCTTCTCCCTCCCCACCTTTAAAAAAACCCCACAAAGAGCTTTTAGATGAAGAGTCAGTTCACCAGTGCCAAACTCAGTTCACTTTTAATTACTCGCCTCTGAAGAAATGCCAAGGTAGGAGAAATAGTTCAAGAAGTCTGTGATAAATCCCATTACTCAATCCTGCATTAGTGGTGTTTAAATCACTTTCATATTCTGCCTGCAAATGGGAAATTGAGGCGTCCAGTGTGAACGACAACTGTTCAGTCCTCATGCAAACTCTTCTGCAGCCACAGAGCTAAGACTGGACAGGTACTCTCAATGGGTACCAAATATTCTTTAACTTCTACCCAGTGATATTGGCTTTGTGGCATAACAAAGTGGGTTGCTCTTAGAGTCGGCCACAAACTGATAATCCTCTTTTTTATCTCCAATCTTCAGGTCAGTGTGTTCACATGTTTTGATGACTTGTGGTGATCTATCTGCTTTTTCATATTTAATGTGGAAGAACTAAGTCACTTCCACATGAGCAACATAAACGTTTTTTTATGTTTCTGTAGATAAAAATGAATTACACAACACTCCAAATAAATTTTTTCTTTTTCAAGTCTTCTGCTTTTTAGGATAAGACATAAAAATATCAAGTTGAAAAGAAGTACAAAGATCTTAGTCAAAACCACAGGGATCACAGATTGTTTCCCCTAAAAAAATGAGAAATTAGGGTCCCTTTACGCCTTTACAAATGTCATATAGTAACTTGTGGTGCAGCAGTTAGAGTTTTTTTCTAATGTTCCTATCAGCTTCTACCCTGCATACGCCAGATTACTGTTATGTATCCTGATACTCTGATTTGTATCAGGCAGCTCTTAACTACTTCAAAAACAGTTTCAGGCACATATATCCCAAACCCTGCCACTTGCTTCCTCTATTCCCGCAGGACCCGTGCAGGCTCCTGAGCTCCAGAGCTGTGCTCAGGGCAAGGAGGGAGCTGTGGAGGTAGGGAGCAGGCACAACCTGCCGTTCCGAGGGCAGCCTTTCCTCCGTGTTCAATTCCCCAGGTGAAAGCTGGAGGCCGAGCCCCAGGGACTCTGGTTGGCATCTTCCCCATTCAGTGGTTGGAGAGGGGAGCTGAGGGCAGACAGGCCCGGCGCCCTGGCACGCTTATTTTCTTCCGCCCGCGTGTGTGGATGCCAACTCCGGCATCCATAAAACCGAGTGACATCAAACGGACCAACCGCCGTCATCTCCCCGTTATTACCCCCGACACAAGCCCTGACAAAAGGCCGCTGCCAAGGCCTCTGCTGACAGGCCAAACAATAGCAGCGACAAAGGCCTTTTCTGCCTGTGCAGATGACATAAATCTGATGCTATAACGCCGGCGTGACTTCAGCTTGCTCCTTATTTATTTATTTAATAAGCCACTGTCATCCATCTCGGGAAGGTGGCTTCCAAACTCCAAATTAATCAAGCCCCTGAATGCGAATTTCCATATTGCTCTGGCAAAGGTCTTCTCCATATCAATTGCTGGGAGAAGGCCCCTGTTGTGCTTTGGTGTATTGTGCGTGGCGCTACTGCTGCTGCTAAAAGCCACTCTGTTTTTAATAAACATGCATTGTTCTTTTTGTAGTAAATCCAGGAAATAATACCCAACTGGGAGTTTGGGTGCAGGCTTTTTTGTAGTGTGAGTGGAACGATGGATGCATTTTCATGTCTGTTAGTGCTGTGATGGCTCCATTTGTTACTGCTCAGAGGTATTTATTTTTTCAAAACTATAAATTAAACAAATATTGAAGTAATGCTTCAAGCTGAGGCCACCGATCCAGCATTTCTGTGTCAGTCATGTCGCTTCATCAAATGGGAGATTCAGCTCCAGGCGCACTGTGCTGGGCTATTTACCCAACTGCCAGAGCATAATTTTCTGGAGCACTCTGGGTGAATTACCTTGACTCTACTGAATCTAAGGAAATAAAAAAAAATCACTGCTTTAATGGAGCCAGGATTTCACTCGTCTGCCTTTAAAAATTCTTTTGTCAGCTAAATATCAGGTCTTGAGCCTATGTGAACTGTTTCCTTTAGGCAGTCTGTGGAGAAAGAGGTAGTTCTCCACAGGATGGTTCATCACCACTGTCTCAGCAATGGACTAAACTACCTTCCTGAGGAAAACCATGATTCGCCTCTCTTTAATACACACCTACCACCCTGTGTTGTATGAGCTGTATCACCTTTCCTGATGGCAGAGAGGACAAGCAGAAGAGTGGCAGCCCCAAGATGGCAGGAGTAAAACAAGAAGGGTGGCTTCTGCGTGAGGTGGTGGTCAGAGGGACTTGTAGCTTGTGTGATTGCACTATGGTCCCACGGGCAGGTTTGTTTCGCAGCCCAGTCACTAGAAAAGTGCTCCTCAGCGGCATAACAGAGAAGGAAAACAAGAGGTGGGTCACCACCACCACAAGAGCAGAAGGGAGATTATGGACCCTTTCATCTGTTCTACTTGAGCACATGCTTTCCAGGTTTTACAGATGTAGGAACAGATATTATGTCCCCCACAACAGGTTATTGCCATTCCTAAAGACGGAAAGAAGTCTCCTTTCAAACATTTTTTTATTTAAAAATGTTTATATGGCTTTTTCACTAGAAACTGAAGTTGAAGCCCCATGATGATTTTTTTTTTCATGATGAATGATATTTGGAAACAAAGCATGCAAAAAGCTTTAAATAGTGGAAGTAAAAATTCCTTCTCCATTCAGTTAGTTAGTCAGTCAGCTTCCTCATTTGCACAAAGTGTTTTCCAGAATAAAAATATCTCTGAATTTTGCAAGACAAATAAACAGAATACAGATGGCACTCATAATATGAATAGTTTGACGGACAATAATAGGCACAATAAAATCTATCAGTGAACCAAGAGATAAGATAATTAAAGGTATGTTCATTGCATTTTAAAAATTCCTATCCTATAAAATACCATGGTAATTTGTCAATTAGACATTCTTACTTGACTAAACTTTTCACTCAAGAAATGCTGCAGCTTCATTCAGGACAGGCTGGAGTGGCAAAACACTGAGAAAGTGAGAAAGAGCACTAATAGATGGCATGTTTCATATTTCAGTAAGGCCTTCTCTCTATAAAAACAACCAAAACAAAAAGTAGAAAATAGTAGGTTAGGCTTCACAGCCTATCTCCAATGAAAAGCAATGCTTCTCTAATGAGAGTTAACTATTATCTTTCAATCGGTAGGTGCTGAAGAAGCTACCCAGCAGCTGCTGTCCAGAGTGAGAGCTGGGATTCCCATGCCAGGCTGAGGCTCAGGAGGCTTAAAGGCAGGATGACCCACCAGAGGGACTTTTACAGCCAAGCAATAACAAGTCCAGGGTTATCCTTGCGAATGGGTTGCTTGGTTTCCAAGAGCAGAAAATAGATGGGGACAGAAACTACAAAGAAGCCTGAATCTGCAAAAGGGAGCGGGGCTGAAAGAGGGAACACCTCAGTCCCAAATTGTGCTATCAGGACTCTTTTTGCTTTTTACTCCATGACCCTTCCGTGGGAATCAGCAGCACTTCTGCGAAAGCAGGTGAGAATTGTTCAGCAACCTACGAGACCAGGCAATAAAAAGCTGTGGAGCAAGCCTGAACAGTAGGCCCAGGGAGAGTTTGCCCACCTCCAGGTAAGTCCATGCAGCAGCAAACGTCCAAGGTAACAGATCAGGTTGCAGGATTTGGAACAAAGTCATGAGTGAAATCTCCAAAATAATACAGCATCTCCAGCTTGGAATTACAGATGCATTGACTTGTACTTTTTAATATAATCCTATGGTCTCAAGACAGGCAAATCAAAGTGTTAACAATGAGCAAAAGCAAAACAACCGCAAACCAAAAAACAACTCCACAAAATACTACACGAGAAAGATATTTTTCCCATTTCAGAGCTTAAGCATCTTTCTGAGTAACTATGTAACATCCAGTTTTTAAACCCTAGTGAAGACAATCACAAAAATATGTGCCTGAAAATATATTATAAATAGCTCTGTTCTTAAAATACTAATGTACCAAAATTAAAAAAAAAATAAAAAATTAATTAATTCTGTTCACTGTGCTACAGCCTAACTGATGAAGGGAAATGCATTCAGACTCCTAAAATGCCTCTCTCCAAGACCATCAGGGTTAGTTTCTGAGTGGCACGTTTTTAAAACATTTAATCAGTGATCTGAATATGTGTCAACACTTTCTGGTAGTGTGCTATAAAACGTGAACCTTGTCAACAGAAACATAAAAAGGCGACACACTTGGGACACAGCGCTTTTATGCTGACACACTGTAATAATATAATTTTTAAATTTATCATCTGTTTAGCCACAAGCAACAATTAATCTTTTTGACTAATCATACAATGTTTTAAATAATGCCTCCAAAAGAAAAAAAAATAAGCTCAATTTTTACTTTCATTGCCTCCCCAATCGCGCTGCTTTTAAATCCTTATGAAGCAACACGCAATAAATTTTGCAACGAGGATAAAAATGTTAGCAAATAATATGTTTCCTCCTCCTCAGTTAATAAAATTATTTAACACTGAACCTGCAAGCGAAAAGAAAACCCCAGGAGTAACGCAAGCATCAGCGGGTTCAGTTCTGTCGCATTTCTGTCGCATTAAGTGACATTTTATTCCCAAATCACTTAACCTTTGACTTTTATAACCAAACATACAGATCTTGAATTGTTACCATGGAGGGGACCAGCGAGAAACACCACTGCCAGGCACTGAAACCAAGCTCCCTGCAGTAGTGAACGGCTACGGCATGGAAATCATTTGGCTCACAAGAACCCAAGTTTCCATACAAAACTTGTCACCTGGAAAAGGAGGCAGAAAGGGAAATAGGAGTAGAGGAGATGGAGCCCTGTTTCTGATAAGGACCCCTTCCCTATACGGCACCAGGCACATCTCCCCAGGAGTCCCAGATAGGCATTTTCACAGCGTCCCACCAGTGGTGCACATGCCAGGCAAAGAAGGGATTAATAATCAGGCAGAGTGGGGGGAAAACACTTTATAATTAAAGGCTAAATCCTGCTGAATGCAGCTGGAGCTGTATGAGGGGATGAGATGGGGGGAGCTGGCAGCTGCATTCCTCCATCCGCCCCACTCAAGGCTGTGCCAGGGACAGAGAGGGAAACCCAAAGGGCCTTGAGAACAAAAGTGATGGTGACAAATGTTGGATGTGGTGACCGACTGTGGCCCTGTCAAAGCTTTCTGGGTGAAAATGGACAATAATTTTGTGATGTGGGTGGAGGGGGACTTTTTGGGGGGAACAGCTTTAGAAGTAATGAGGTGAAACCAAATGCTGCAAATGGTAACTGCACCTCAGCAAGGAGGGAAGGAACCCTGCAGGGAGCTGTAAGTTTTCTTCAGGAATTTCTAGAAATTTCATTACTTAATAATTTCACTGTTTACAAGGCACTCACAGGTAAACCCTAGAGAACAACTCTGCATCAGACATTTGCACTCAGAACTTCCACATGTTTCTTTTCCAAAAAAACCCGCAGGAATGATGTCAAACCATTTAAGTAACTTTGGGTTTTTTTGTGCAATAAAAGCATCACAGATGGTCACACATGCATGTTCACGTAAGCACGTTTGCATTAATAACCAATGAAGGCGAAAGCATCTCTTCCTTCATCTCTGAGATCCTGACTACCTCCTCCTGGATGCAGAAGAGTGGGGAGACACCAACCATCTCATTGATTGTGATCCCATGGCTGGACAAATACAGTTACATGTAAAAGGTGTAGTTTTCTTTATAAGACTATCATGATGGCAGAGTCCTTGAAGTTGTACATATAGCAATCAAGAATGTTCCTGATTAAAATATGCAATTGCATAAGTCACTTGCTTCTTCCTTGCCCACTGGCCGAGGGCTTTGCCCTTTGTAGCTCTTGTCCATGTGAGAGACTTTGTTAGCATGACGTGTGTGGTCATGAGAAGAGAAGGGGAGGAACCTGACTGCCAAATTCCGTAAGGTACTGATCCAGTCATGGTGGGACTTAGCTTCCAAGTATGGTCCTGATAAACTTACTACTAATGATTTTGATTAAAAGAGTGGAAAGAAATAAAATCTAGTGTGCTAAATATGGACCAGTTCTCACCTTACTTTAATTTTAAAGGACAGTTTTATTTGCTTTTCCTAAGAGTGTAACTGTAGGTATCCCTCAATCATAGAACAGAGGACTCTAAACAGTTTATGAAAATCATCCCAAATAAAAGTTAAGAAAATTACATATTAATTAATTATGACTGATGTATTTTTAGAGGAGAATCATCTTCCTAAATAGTAAATATTTGGTCTAACACAAAGCGGGTTGCTCTGTGGGTAAAGGTTCTTTATACTCTGGCAAAAAGCATGTTAAAATTTTATCTTGAATTACTGTCTAGTGTGGAAGTCTAAGAACTGGCAAAATAATCTTCAGCTATACCCATTATTACAAAAAGTAATGATGGCCAACCAAAGAAACTAACTCTTAAAATCTGTTTAATGAGCAGGGGCTTTTCACAGCATGGAACAGGGACACAGGCTTCTTGCAAAGTAGTTTTCAGTTTATAGCATGCTCTTTGTTAATTGCAACATCATCCATGGGAGCCGCATTTTAAAAGACAGACATATAGGTAAGGGTATCAGAAAATTAAAATGGAATAGGAAACATGGCAAATATAAATGTGATGAATGACATGTTAACAGGATTGTTATGAGATGGATGGATGGATGGATGGATGGATGGATGGATGGAGAATCACAATTTGCCCCCTCATTTCATGGCGGAAACATCAAAATACTACTGCTGTCTGTTGTGCTTGCAGATACCTTCAACTCTTGCTGCCAGAAAGGATAGTGTTCAGCTGCAGCTGTGAAGACTATGCAGGGGAAGTTGACCATTTGCAACAAATAACTTCAAGAGCATTGGCCCTGGACCATAGGAAGTAATTTGTTCCTCATGCCAGATGACATTTTCCAGTTTACTTTACAAATCACAGAAGTATAGTAAGACTTCTGCAGAGCAGTGACTAATGTTAAAACAAATATAATTCTACTATGACAAGGAAGGTGTTCACAAACTGCAGGAAGCAGTTTAAAATAAATTGATGTAGGTTTTGAATTGTCCACAAGTTGGGTTTAGCTTCCTTCCATTTACCTTTTTTTACTGCATTAACATTTCTTTTGTGATGGCTGCTGCTGGGAACCTATTGTAAGTTTGGGCAATTAGGATTTTTGTTCCATCTGTCCCTCCCCTCAGTCAATACTGTAGCATCAAAAGAGGCCAATTCAGTGCAGGCTGGCTCCGGCTCTAAAGCCAGCTAAAAGAGATGTTAGAATTCACTACTGCTCTGGGTGGAATGGATGGGGGGGAAAAAAGCTATAATCATAAAAATGCTGTTTCAGGCTTGTTGAGTTCTTAAAATAATCTGACTTAAAGCTCCTACACAATGCTCACAAGTCAGAGCATGGTAATATACTTCAATGTAGGTTGACTCTCTCTCTCTAAATCCAAACTAAAATAGATGTTAGAAATCATTACTGCACTATGTCAAATACAGACTAGGACTGTAATCAGAGGGCTGCGGCTTCAGGTTTCAACGGTTCTTAATATAATCAGCCTTAAACCTTCTGCAGGAATCAAAGCCTGGTCATTTATATTTTTGTAAGGCTGAGGATTCCACCACCTCAGGCGTCTCCCTGATAAAAAAGCAGCTTCCTTTTTTTTTTTTTTTTTTCCCCTCACTGGAATAACTTGTGCATGACAGATATTGGCAGGTAGAAGGACAGTGGAAACTAGGTACTTCATTTTTATCAGGAGGTTAACTCCATGCGGAGTCAGGGTGTGACCTCAGAACAAAACCCAAGTGCCTTGTCTTCCCTGTGTTTTTACCTGAGTGCAGCAGATGTATATTAGCTACCTGCACTCAAAACTGCTTTGAAAAGTGAAGACAATCCTTATATCCCACTATGGAGCACAGTGTTAAAGCAGGCAGCTTTGCTCCTTACCCAAAGTGTGAATTCCTAGTCTCCTATTTTCATGTATGCAATCCCCGGGTTAGCTGTTCAAATACAAACCAAAACAAAATAAGAATGCATGTGATGGGGAGCTTACTCTTCTTCCACCCATTGAAGAGCTCCTTCTGTGTGACCAATTAATTCTCCTGCTCTCTAATCCCTCCCTGCTTCTGCATCTTTATTTAATACAGGTTTTCTGTGAGTGCAGATCAGTCACAGCCTTATTTTCAGGTGTAAGTACTTCTAACAGGACACAAGTTATCTGTGATGCAGGCTATAGACATGAAAATAAGGTAATCTTCCTATTCTTTTGCAAATGTCCAGGAAAGAATATGCTTAACATTGTGTAATAACATCCGGACAGGGGGGTGGGAGGGGTGGGAAGAGGCAAGGAGGGCCTCTGATGCTCCTGGTACGCTGACACGTTCATTAAGGCTAAATCCAGCGCATGAAAAGAAAATGGGCCCAAATAACCATACTCATAGGGGCATTTGCCTCTTCTTGTCTTTGTCAACATTCAGTATGCTAACTGTGCCCTTGGGATTTATCAGCATTATAAAACATGGTATGCTGCCTTTTGTTCACACTTCCTTTCTAAGTGTCATAGACCTACATGATGATTTTTTAAAGAGGGTAAATCTCAAGACCGGCTGATTGCATAGAGAAGCTTGGAAATGTGGGAACCTCACAGTTCAAAACCAGGATACTATTAGCATTATTATTACACATGTTAAAACCTTGTGAGTTTTAATGTTTCAGGTGGGGATTCATTAAAACCTCATTCAAGAAGGAAATTAGAGACTCAGGTGCTCCAGCAGGCACTGAAGCAGGGCAACTAAGCAGGGTTACATCACCAGGTTGGACTAATGGCCAGTGCCACACACAGCTAATGCTGCTGCAAGCAAACTTGCTCCCTAGTCTGGCTTGGTTTGTCACAGGGCAGGTCTAGACTGCCCATTGCAAGATTTTGAAGGCAGAGGAAGTCACAGGAAGCTGCAGGTTGGGAAAAGGCCAGCCTTTCCAGAGGTGGAGATGGCCAGGACAGCCCCACCACCTCCTGCAGTCAGAAAGGACTAGCAAAAACTTTGCATCGTGCTTTTTGCCTTTAGCAAGGCCACCTGCTCAGGACCAATATGCCTGCTCTCTTTTCCTCATTTCCTTCAGTTTATCGCAACTGCTCTCAGCTTCTGCGTGCTCCCACTTCATGATCAGTGTATGTGCAGAGCAGAAGGCACTATGATAATGTTATTTATGGAACTGAAGTGGCTCCCAGAAAGTCACTGAAATCGGCGCAGTGACCACAGTAGTAGTGGGAGAGGCTCCAGAGGATGTGTTTGAGACATTTAGGTTTGCCAGCGCCCATGTTTCCCCCCAGGTTATTGTGCCCCTCTGATAACAGGCCAACGCACCTGGATGGGGGTTGTATGAAGACTTGTGATGCTCACAAGCTCATGAGGAAATAAAGGCCTTGCAGTTTACTCCAACCAGAGATGAGGTTGTATTAGTGCAGTGAGAAGCTGGGAGACACAGACACAGGGTTGTGTGTAGAAACCATTACACTGTGAAGTTCAGATTTGGAGAAAGTCTTAGAAGAGGCTGGCCTCAGGGCAAGTGTGGTCACTGGATAAAGGGGAAAGATGGTCCTGAGCCAGTTTGCACTGGCATCATCTCCTAGACAGCCTTAGGCTGTCTGTTTGAATAGGAAAAGAAGGAAGCTACTAAAGTGTTAATCCTAAACAAAGGGTTTCAAGTGCTAGGGAAAAGTGGCCACTGGTTACCCAAGTGATTTAAAGTACTTTAGGATATCTATGCCACATTAATCTTGCATGTATATGTGTCACCTACTTTCAAAATAACTTCCTTACAAAAAGACAGTAGGCTTGTCTCAGTAAGATAAAACGTTTTACACTTTTCAAAACCTGGAGTTTTTCTGTGTGAGAGAAGCATGAAAAAGGATTGTGCAGAGTTAAGTAGCATCCATCCACATAAACCAAACAGGTCTGCACTGAAGGACTCATGTTATAAACCTTGGAATTTTACAAGCAAGTTTTATATTAATTCTTTAGAAACCCTTTGTGCTTATGGTTTCAGTCAGAATATAAAAGTACCATATAAATATCAGCACCATATAGTGGGCAGCTGTTAGGTACTTTAACCATTCCCAATCAATTATAATAAACAGAACAAGCACACTGAATCTCATTGGAGCGCCATGCAGTAATGCTCCATCTCAGTCTTCTCCTTCCTGACATGTAAAATTAAACTTGCAATAAATTACTTGTAAAATGACAGAATATGGAACATTCTGGAAGGTTTTTGATGAACTGAGATGGATAGAGAGACTAAACCCACTATTTTTGAACAACAAAGAACATTAATGACAGTAAGAGTCTCTTTTTTAAATGAGCTGTGGAAGAGCAGTAGAATAAACCCAATTATTCAACTCAAAAAGTTGACCCTATGGAAACACTGGGAAGCAGCACAATCACATCTGGTAGATGAGAGTTGCTTATTTGGCTTACAACAGCCAGAACAAAAAAAAAGAATGCAGCACTTCGGGGACTCGGGAGACATAACGGGGTGGGAGCAAAGCCTTCCTTTATGGCGTGGAAGCGGGCACAGCCACCCGGAGCAGGAAACACAGGCACACAGAAGGAAGGAAAGGTGGGAGCCTCTTGGAAGACACACACATGACTTGTCAAATGGAAGGGCACTTCTGGAACTGATAAACAGCCAACCAACTTCTTGCATGTAGACATCAACCACCTGTCTCCTTTGCTCGCTGTTTACACACCTTTAACTCCACCCACTTGGATGTGCTGGTTGCTTCGGACAGGCGTAAAGCCGAGTGTGTGGAGAACTACTCATGATCAGGATAAAGAAGCACAACCTCTTTTATGTGTTTTCTAAACTGCTGTCATCCAAATGTGCAATGCTATTGCAGCACTCACAAAATCATCTCATTTATGTGTGAGGACCATGGGTAATTCTCACCCTGACGTCTCTCACTTGCACACTGGATCTAGCTTTAGACTAGATCTATCAGTCTAAGGAACTACTTATGGATGTGTTATTACAATGTCAGATTAACCCATAACAAACTGACAACAAAGACTACGTTTTAATTACCCCTCATATTAATACTACCATTTCATATTATCTGTATTATCAAACAAGGTGTACAGGAGTATTCAGTGTCTTGGAAGTATTTTTACTTAGTGTAATAAGACTCCTAGATATAGAAGTGACAACCCAATATAGGTGTCATTCTATGCATTGGAGTACCTTACACTTGGAAGAACAAAAATTAAAAGAAACTGTGGAAAAATATTTTTTTCCTGTAGCTTCCCTCTCAGTAGGCTGGTTTTCCTTTAGCACTATTTTTTGGTTCCTTCTAAGAAGAGGATGCTCCAGCAGAAGGGAATCCAGTAATGTACTGATACTTAAACATCTAGAAACTTGACCTTTTGATGATCCCAGTTCAGCCAATAAAAAGCTGAGGAAACTGCATTTAGAAACAGAGGACAATATGCAACATAAAGGGGAGGTTAACAGAGGTGGTGACAATCAGAGCACTTTCGGGGCCCGGCAATACAGTGATTGCTGAGTCCTGTATTTCCATTTCGACGTGACAGGGTCAGAACATGGTACTGTTTCCTAAGGGACAGAATATGAGAAGAATCAAATATTTTAGGGGACAAAATAATTCTCCTAGAGGTCCAGCCCTACTTTGTCATCAAGTCTGTCCTCTCCCACAGTAACAAAATACAGTCTGCAAGATACATCTCCGTTTTGGAGACATTTCTGACATGGTGAATCACACATAAGCTTGAGGTAGGCAGGCCATCCCAACAGATTTTACTTCTAAATACTTGTCACAGGCTTATACTTGACACTGGAATTCAAGTAAAGATTTCATGTTCAAAAAATTAATATTTGATATGCAGCTACCTGTTATACATCTCTACCTTTGTAGCTATTGTATCTACTGACCTGTCCTCTGAAATGATATGTGCTTGAGTCACATCACTCCCAGCCAGAGTTTACAAAATTAATACCATTAAAAATTATTTCATTCATCTCTTTCCCCCATAACATCCTCCAGAAGCAAGCAATATGGACATCCCTTCCCCATCGGCACTTTTCTCACAACCCAGCAAATACAATCATCATAAAACCTCATTTCATAAGCCAGCTCTGAAAGACCCACAATGGAAAGCCTTAAATGACCTATGGCACTATTTCAGTAGCATCTGAGCTATAATATAAAGCAACGATTTATTTACACATTGCAGTGTTTATTAATAAAGTTAAATAGAGAAATAAAAGTCTGAGCTTTATGAAACTCCCAAAAGGCATTGAAAGGATCAAAACAGTGACAAATCTTCCTAGAAGCAAGCAAATCCTCATCCAGTAGAATTTAAAGTTGACTTCTAGTAATACATGTGTTTTATGACATACTGATAGCTCTCTCTGGTCCTTCTCATTTTGGTACCATTTTGCAGCAGAATACATACAACCCAGAATATTGCCACAACATATACAGCCAGCCTGTTACTTGTATTTTGAAGAAAAGTTTCCACAGAGAATTTAAAACAGGGAGAACCAGAATCAGTGGGTTTTAGCTTCCAGTTGCAAATAAAATTTTCTGGGAAAATTTACTTTAAGGCAGCCCTAAATGAAAATCTATATAATTAAGGAAAAGACCATTGCTTCAAACAGATTGACTGTCTTCAACAAATTTCTCTCTTTCTAGCTACTCAGATATGCTATATTTCCTAATTATCACCTTTTAAGGGCCATCTGGGCCCCATTCCTCACCATCAGGGGGCAATTCCATTTGCATTGTTCATAGGCTTAGTCATGATCAAGTAGTCTGGTGGTAAAGTTCATTAGAAATTAGAAGAAAAGCATTAAACCTCACACAGTAAACCAAGTAGCTGATACCTACATACCCACAGGAGAGATAAGCATTTAATGCATATTCTCACACGACTTAACAAGTCTTCAATGAGCATTTTTTTCCCCAAACTGCTTAAAGAATCATTTAGCCTGGTCCCTGACCAGGTATGTAATGAAAATTCGATTCAGTCTCTGCACACTTCAAAATATATCTCAATTAAAGAGAAATAAATAGTAATAATAAAAAAGTAAATAAAACCATATACAAATATTTACGTATTTGAACTTGAAAAGCCTAATAAAGTTAATGCAATGATACTATTCTTTCTTCTATTATTCAAATGTTTGATACATTGCACAACTCAAGGGAAAGAATTTTCTAGTAATTGAATTAAATATGCAAATATAGATGCACACACATATGCTACGCTGTTAAAAATTACAGAAATATAGTTTTGGATTAGTCGTATGAGAGTTACTTTCTATTGTCATATAGCAATAAATATCACTATACATTTCAAAATGCATCGGTATAAACATGCATGGGATGGCAGAGGAACAGAACTGAGCAAGAGCTTGGCCTTTTGCCTGGATCCTATAGTATAGATCAGTTTCCCATAAATACAGCCCTCCTAAAAGTTTTGAAAATGGTACTCAAAAAAAAATCAAAGCAGCTCAGGAAATCTAATTCATATAAAGTACAGACCCAAGGAAGCTGACGCTATGACTTCCAAACACAGCGTACTGCTTCAAAATAGAAATGCAGCAAAACTCCTTGATAGGGATTTTTTGTCTCTACTGTCTGTACTTTGGGTTATTTTGTATGCTGAAGTCTGTAGTTTATGGGAGCTGTATGCCTATATTAAAGATGAGTCTGAACTACTTTTCCCTGAAAACCCCGTGTAGCACTTGAGCTCCTGGCAAACTGTGCTGAGATTCACACAATAAAAAACTGGGATTAAGGACAGATTAGTCCATAGACACTATCCGCTATCTTTCCATGTTACTTAATTTTGGAAATGTCTCAGTCAGCTTGAGACAAATGGAAATAATAATGTTAATGATTAAACACTTGATGCTATAAAACATAATATGCTCAAACACTACAGATACATTTTCCTAGCTATTATTGAGGTAATGTGATGCATTATGCACACTTCACAACTTTGGAGTGAAAATATAAATGTCAGCGTATTGCTGACCTTATCAATAAGCTGTAGTCAGATATTAACGGACAGATTTATCTTTGCAGTATTTTAGCCTTCTTAGCGTGTCACAGCAGTTAGAGATGAACTCCGGCCCCAAAATTCTGGAGTAATTGATTTTGATTTTTCAGTGCTGCCTGTGAGACAGATAAGATATCTGTAAGTTTGTTTCCTCAATAACCTTTTGTGAAAATAGTCCTCATTAGGTTTTCTACTCATCTCTTGCAACTTGGAGCACTCCTCTTAGAAGCTACATCTGTGAGCTAATACTGCATCCCGGAGCACATCCCAGCCAGCAGCACTGGTAGATGTTGCTGTGAAATGCAAGATTTGGAAGATTTAAATCCTCCTTTCTGATTTTAGGCAAGATGAATAGAACACTTGACTTCGTATCTTACACTGGTGTAAATTAAACTTCACAGACACTTAACTTGATTGTGTTGTGACTCTTTTAGAGGATGTTTTGGTTTGGGGCAGTAGGATGCAAAAGGAGATATGATGGTTCCAAAGATCCTTCAAACTGGACAAAGGGCAGCCTGGACAAAGCCCAAGTTTGAGGAGATGAATGGAGCTCTGATTGCCAGCTCCTCTCAGTGCTTGCTCTTCTTGTGAAGTAGTCGACAAAGAAAAGATGACCTTGGCGGAAAATACCATAATTGATTTTCGCTTAAAGATTGTGATGGTCTTGTTTCCCAAGCATCGTTAATATTCCAGTGTATTATCAATTATTTCCAATTGGTCCCTGGTGTACAACAACCCTACAGATTTCTGCATGCGGCTCCAGAGACAAAAAAAAACACAAACAAAAACCCATGGGGTTTTCATAAGGACAGTTGGGTTTTATAATTTCGGATCAAGCCTCTCTGTAATTGTACCTTGGTATGTAACTATACAGAGATACCATTGCATTTTCTCCTGCCTCAATATCATAAACCAGACTTCCCAGACTCCTTCAAAAAAAAACCCGATACAGAGAATTTTCTGTCATTCAAAAAGAAATTAATTAGCTGTCTACAGAAGATATCCTTTTCACATTCCAGGTTACTTATTTGGTGTAAATTTGACTGGACCAGAGGTTTTCTCTAAAAAAAAGCTGCCCTCAGTCAGAGGACACTATAGTTAGAAAGTATCAACAGCAACAAATCTAGAAGAGCTGAAATGTAGTTAATGAGGATGACCAACATCTCTGATTTTATGACTTGCTAGAAAAGATGTAGTGCAGATTATCATGGACAACACAAAAAAATACATGTAGGTTTTGTACAGTAAAACTTACTGCAGTGAAACTTACTGCAGTAGCGTTTAGAGTATAATCAGAAGCTCATACAAAAATGCAATATATGGAGATCTTTGACAGACACAACTAAAAATCTTACTGTCATGAGCTGAAAATAAAGACACATTGCTGGAAGCTGGTGATGATGAGTGATACAGATGTGGTGACAGATTTCTTTGAGACCTATCCTGCACAAATCCTCAGGGCAATCCCTAAATATAAATGCATGGAGTTCCTATTGAAAGTCTTGTCTTCCCAGCTCACAGGTGAAACATCAAATAAAAACATTTTGCTCTCTTAGAAGTTCCCACAACCCTGATGTTGAAAGAAAAAAACACGTAAAACTGACACAAAAAAAAGCCTAATCCCTCTGCCTTTGCTGAGGGAAGACTCAAAGACTGAATGTCCATTCTGCAGAGACATTTGCCAACTGAAGAGATATTTCAGATTGAAAGAAACTATATTAATTAGATCAGGTTTCTCTTCTGGATGGCTGTGTTAGCCTGTCAGTACCTCTGGGAAGCACTGGCTCATCTTTCTCCTGGGATGGGAGCATGGCAGAGCTGAGAAAGCCCCACCACCTGCCAGCGCCACTGGTCACCAAGGGATGATTTTTGCCCTGGGCTGAGAGTATGCCAAGTATTTTCATGCACCTTGAACAAATGCTTACAGCACAAGCAGCATGCAGGTGATGAGCTTGGAGTTTGCAAGCCTGATTTTGCCATCATATATTAAAAATAGCTGTAAACCATCAGGTTTTCTCAACAGCTGTGCCTTTTACTAGAATAGCCTACACCTGCTTTTGAATATTCCTTTATTATTTTCATGGAACAGTAAAACTCCAGCAAAAATACAAACCTTGAGTGGATCTATAAAGCCAGCAAATGCAGTAAAATGTCACTGCCATGTCACAGAATTGCTTTACTACTTAACACTGCACAAGGAGTATGTTTTCATAGTTGTGTTGAGTTTTACCTACCTGGCTCCTACTGACTTTAATGGGAATCACACAGCTAAAACTCCATGCACCACTTTGATACTTCAAAGTAATTTTTCAGTCCCCTGGAGAAGGTCATAGAAATATTAAAAACTAAAGCATTCTCTAAGGATCTCAGATTAAAGACTTGCATCAGACTTTATAAAAGCCATTGGTCAAATATATAATGTACTCTTAATGTTCTAGCTCCTGGTTTGTTTTCTTTAGAAAGAACCTTTGTGAGGCTTTTCACAAAAGGGAATATAAAACGTAAAGAACAGCACAGCAAGGCATAACATGAACAAGAAGACGTACAGAAGAGTTACTTGATAATATTTTACAGTAGCAAAGGATTACTTAGTTGCATTTTTTTTTTAATATTATGAGGAAATTCAGGGCAATTCCTAATTAAGACGTTGTTACAACTCTATGCCATTTGTTTGGAAGCAATACTGTAACACAAATATTTCTATTTCCTTCAACATGTTCCCTGGCCTCTTTTGTCCTCATAATAAACAACTTGGTCATAAAATTCGATTTTCATATTACTCTCCTAAAGTGGGTTGACACAACCACTCTTTCAGACCCAAGCACACGCCTCCTTTCCCCTGTAGCTGGTTATCAGAAAGAGGCAATCTGCTTGCTTTTCAGAGCTCTGACATCTTCATAACCCCATTAGTCTTGCCACATTGAAGGTAAATCATATCTATGCTATCCACTGTACAAACAGACAATGAGTAAAAGAGTGAAAAAGGATGACAAAGCTAACAAGAATTCAGGAATTTTATATTAAATTTATCTTCAGGTTACTGAAGGCACAAGCAGCAAGCAGCGTCATAAATCAGTTGTTCTTTTGATGGCGTTACCAAAAAAATGGTATTTATATACATGAACTCATCTAGGAACATGATAACCTCAATAAAAATAAAGTGCTTAACAGAATGTAGACAACATAATCTTGCCTAAGTCCTTTCTTTGTACTGAACTAGACATCTCATCTTTAAATTTTAAACCTGGAGAAGCGGAATTAGAAAAAAGCAATGCACATTAAAAAAATAAAGAACATTTTAAACTTGCAGCAGATGCCTATCATACAGCAATGAATATCTTCAACCTTAGACCTGGAAGCAAACTGAGAAGCTCAACTAGCCATACCAGTTGTCCTGAAATATGACATCCTGCAGAAAAGCACAGTCAAGGCACGTGGAATCAAATCATGTTTATTACCAGATAATACCAGACATAATCTAAAGAAAAAAAATCCATGAATCAAAATAAATATAAGCTTGTGTAAATACACACACACACTTAAAAGTGGCCAGGAGTATCCCTCTAACATCTCCAAACCATTACGTACATATATCTAAGGAGATTGAAGCATATATACATACACAATAGGTTTCTTAGAACAGGAATTTTTATTTGTATTTCCACCATCCCTACATACAGTTGTCAAGTTACAGACCACTTAAGCTGAAATAACCTTCCACTGAAATCTTGAGCACAAACCAAAGCACCAGGATGACACAAAGTAAGTGTTAACATCTTAGCCAATTTGCATGAAAAATGACTGTGGCAATATCATCACACTATAGGTATCCTAAAACAAAATGGGTCATGTTTTCCTGTTTTTTTTGTCACAGGAAAGGCAAATTGATGCATAATTAACAATTGGCCGATGCAAATTCTTTTACATCTTTTAATTGGTGTTAATTAGATTAGAAGTAAATTTTCTTTTATCTCACCATTCCAATGAGAACTAATCTTCACAGCAGCATGTCAAAGTTTCCCTTTTAATTAAACTTTTCAGCTGGGAACTTCAGCAGTGCTCAGGCAGAAAAAGATACAATTTAAGGCACATGAATTGCGCTGAGTTTTATGAACAGAACATCAAAAATTTAATACAATTATTAAAAAAAGCTCAGCAGAAGTCCAGAAATCTGAATTCAGTAGTGGCAACAGTCAGCGTCTAAAGCTGCTCTGAGAATGCAACTACAGCACTCTCCAGTCACCACTTCCACATTCAAATCCATCCTTTTACAAAGGAAAACTACACCAAATGTAAAACATCTTCTGTGAATTAACTTCCCCCTTTCATACTGCTTCCCCCTAAATATTGCAGCTCCTCCAAAATTGTTAACATGCAGAATAAACCACAAAATACATTCAATATCTTTTATGAGAAGTTGACCCGAAATAAAATTTTATGTAGTTAAGGACTTTTGATAGTTCTTCGTCCAACTTTTTTCTCTCTCTATGGGGCAATGGTGATTGAAACCTGATGTCTGCTGCACAAAAAGGCCATAAAATGTTTTTACGCAGAAGTAAAACAGTAGCTATTAAGTTTTGCTATGATGTTTGAGTAGATATGCAGCATGAAAACATGATAAAAGAGCCATAAACTGATTGTGATCAAATGCAATTACAATGACTTCTTTCCAATGAATGACATGTACTAAATGCAGTTACAGTTCCTTGCAAAATTACTTTGGGCAAAGGACCAAGAGAACAGTATATTCTCTTTACGAACGGCAGCTTGCCAGGGAAATCACAAACACACAAGCTTTAATATCTATGGCCAAAAAAGCACTTGGGAACTCATTAGGAAAAGGTTAAAAAGACTCACTTTTGAAAGACAGCTTTTTTGTGACTACAACAGCATCCCGAAGAGTCCAGCATTTGGGGTGCTGGGAAGAAGTGCTCCCGGAGGAAGCAGAGAGGACCCCTAAGGAGGGTGGTACCCTTTTTCCTCATAATGTTTTGACCTCATAAGAAAGGTAAGCTGCAGAAAAATAGCAACTTGTTTCACAGTCTTTCCCATTAAAGTCTTATATCCTGAGTGACGGAGGACTGGTGAAAATAGGAGCTCTAGACTAAGAACAGAGATTTTGCTAAGAAAGTCCTTCAGCGCTGGAAAGAAGATAGAAGCGGACAGATTTGAAATCAGATGGCGTGGGCTCTTTTTTTAAGGTGAATAGGAACCAGGATCTTGGGAGTTTTATCCTTTTGATTGTATTTTGGTTTTTTTGATTAGATAGCCTGGTTTAACTTTCACTCATCAAAAGGATTTCTATATTCTGCGTAGTCAGTTCAACCCCCATGATTTCCTGAGGGGTAGACTCCAAGGAGAATACACCCTCAGGCATTTTAAGTGTCAAAAGTCAGTGAGCAGTACTAGGTCATTCTCTGGCTAACAAGATTTAACGAAGATGGTGTAGAGATACTCCAAGCAATTTCTGTGCCAAAATCAAACACACAGTAACAAAGTGTCAACAGTAGTAATTTTCTCCCAGGTGAAACAGCCCTGAAGGGCAAACCTTTCTATCTCTACCTGGAAATAAAGGGAATCGGAACTGTGATTTTCCTGTGGAATATAAGGCATTTTGTTTAATATAAGAAGGACAAAACAGAGCTGAAGCTACAGGTGTAAATTTGCCTGTATTTGTATTTAACGAAAGAGAGCAAAAAAAGCCACCTGTCACTTTCACTGTCTAAGAAACTGATCATTACATTTTAGGGAGACCTAGGAGGTGCAGAAGTAACTGCTGATGCTTAGTACAGACATTTAATGGGCTATTGAAATGTAGGTGTTACAATCTACAGGAGTAAGATGAGGAAGGAACCAAAACTCTTCAGAGATGGGATAAACTCCCACTACACCACTAAGATCCACTTTAATGGAAACTTACGATGTTTGTTATTAACAGTTTATACAGTTGCTACCAAGCTGAATTACTGATCAAAGAAAAAAAAAAAAGAAAGAAAAAAAGAGAAAGAAATACTAACCAGGATTATTCTAATCTAACACTAACAATGCACAGCAGTTATTTTTTATAGTGGGTCCTAGGTTAAGGGCTTATCAGTTCTTTTTATACAAAATTCCATTTTATAACTTACATAAAAAATCGACTGAATGCTTCGATGTTATAGAAGGTGTCACCATACACACCTCAGTATATGGTAGAGCACAAACCAGAAAGGACAGAAAAAAGCATTCCTAGCTCTAGCAGTCAATCTGTCTGAAAAATGTCATGCTAGATATCAGTATCACCAGTAAGAGAGCGAGAAACACAGTAACTCCAACTCCCTGCCACAGAAAGCCAATAAATCTCTCCTCCTAAAAACCAGAGACTGCTCGGCTTTCCCCTGCCTTATTAAATCATAAACCAAAAGCAAACGTCAAAGCACTGCTGCAACTCCATGTAATTACTGCAAGACCTCCTAGATTGTGTTATAAACAGGGAGAAAATTGGGATGTGAAAGAGGTGATGTTCACTGCTCCAGAAGTCGTGCTGCGATGCAGTACTGGGCTCTGGTGCCGAGGCACCTCCCTCCTCAAGAGATCTTTTTTTTTTTTTTTTAATCCTGTATATTAGCTGTTTAATATTAATTATCAATTTTGCAACAGTGACCACCAGTCAGTAATTACTAACGGTAATTAAATTCAACAAGGGAAATGTCTATACCGAGATGCAGTGCTCTTGGATTAAAAGCTTTCTATAGTAGTGCGTTAAATAATGGAAACTACAATATATTTCAAAACCAGAACATTCAGACTGATTATACACACACTTGCATCAACAGGAATATAACACATTCACTTTATTACAGATGCACACTTTGTACGTATGTTTGTTTAAACTCATTATAAATTCCTAAATAAATATTAGCACAATTTCCAAGCATGTGCTGTGCTGGAATTAGCAAGATGTTTATTTTCAAGGGAACAATAAAATCTACATAAGTCTTACTACTGTAGCATGCACTCCTTTGCACTTTGGCTAATTGAATGGTTGAACAGCACATTTTCATTTTAGTAGAAGGTATTCCTTAAAACTTTATATCTTACATTTGGCCAGGGGTGTCTGATCATCTGTTTGGTTATGACTTACCCAATTCCATGCAGATTCCGGGAAAATGGGGAAGGGGAAAAAAAGCTCATTTTGCTTTTCAGAACTAAATTTTCCTTTGAAGTGTGTTAATATGGCAAGGAATCGTTCTTTCTCAAGGTTTTTAAGAAGAACCAAAATTCATCACTGCTAAACTTTTACTCCTCAGATAAGTGCAAGTCAGTCTCTAGTAACCTGGGTTTTTTCTTTCCCATGAATTGGTCCTCAGTGGTAGTGTGTATGGTGGGTGAGACACAAAACAGTCATGCCAGCAACTAAGACTGTACAAGGTCTAAAGACTGTATAAAGGAGTGACACAGCCTGATGCAACCCAGTGTTCCCCAGTATTGAAACAGCCAATTGCTTTGCACGAGCATTACAATTCCTTCACAAAGGGGAGGAAAGTCCTAGAAACCCTGATTGTCTCCAGGCACACCAGAGGAAGCTCCCGTTTCTCTGGGTTTTTTGAAAGCCACAGTTCCACCTACATCAAATTTCCATGACCCAACAAAAAACGTGCACTAACATCAAAAAATAACATTCAGGTGGTTGTCTAACTGTGCTTGGTCAAAGGGAACAGCAGCAGTGGTTCAAGGATTTTGACAGGCTATATGGATGTCTGCTGTAAAGCTAAAGCTAGAGCCACACGGACCATGCAGCATCACCTCTTCCCTCATTTCCAAAAACTGAGGAATTGACAGAAGATTGCCGGCTGCAAACATGAAAATTAATGCATGTGTTGGACTTGAAAATAATATTTAAACTCTTCCAGAAGAATGACCACTTCAAAATAAAAATTGAGGAGAAGTCACCAGGAAAACATCTGATTCTGAAGAATTATGGTAATTTGATCATTTAATTCTCGGAACCTCCAGAGTAAGCTCTACCTCTTGAAGAAAACCCTTAAGCTTTCTCTTACTAAATACTTGGCCGTTACAATTTTGGCCACACCACTAGTGTCTGGATGTAAAATCCCCAAAAGATAATGTTGATATATGTCAGGTGTCGAAAAATTCCCTTTTGATGGGAAATGAAAGATTTGGTCAGACTGCAGCTTATATGGCAATAGCGAAAATCCGCCCTGGAAGCTGTAAGATACTCACGTGCACCAAAATTCTGTTTTACTTACGGAAACTTTCTGCTCAGCCACTGCTGTGGGAGAGGGATGATCCAAGCAGCACCGCAGTGCCACCTCCAACGTAAGGGATCTGCTGGCGAGTCTCTCGCCACCCGCTCAGCCCGCACCAAACTACGTACTCGAAAACGAAATGATCTTTGGCACACGCGAGTAAATTGCTGCAGCACAGACATATCTGGACAGTAATTAATCACTTCGAATGCTCAATGTGTTTGGATATAAAATTAAGAAAGTCGGGTTGTTAAAAAATGACAGATTTAAGCACCATCTGGGCTCTGTGGCCACAGTGGCGCGAATTCCAAAGGAAGGCTTAACAGTGCATGATCCGAGAATCCCATCTGTCTCAGCTGAAACGAAACAAATAAATAAATAAACCAGCAGCCTCATTTACAAGGTTTTCCCAGGTTTCCCAATTTAAAAATCATCTTGCAATAGGAAAGCGTATAGAATTAAAGGTGCTACACCTTCAAAATGTCTCATGTCTTTTACATAAATTTTTACTACATTCTACCCATATGGAAAAAAAATCTCTGTATAGGTATACCTATATGGGTCAAATATTTTGAGATGGTGTTTCCAAGTATGAGTATGTGTTCACAAAAATATAGTGCTACTAGGGAATTCATGTGATACAACTCTTCAGTTGATTTGGAGAAGCCAAAGTCCCTTTCTGGCACCCACGATCTCCCTTAGCTCCTTCCCCAAGAGACTGCTCACCTGTACCCGCCCCACAGTAGCTCTGCCTGGGAATGAAATCTAGCTTCCTCGACTCCTCACAGACCTCCTCACTGCACCTCCCTCCAAGGGCAGAAGCCACTCAAACCAAAGTCACCTGCAACTAGTTAACCGGCAGGATGTCTTCAATAAAACTTGCTTGGCACGCAAAAAGTAAATAAATAAATCATCCAAAACAGACGAACACAGAAAATGAACACAATTATTTGCCTCAGAAAAGCTTAGCCAGATGGGTCTTAAGTTTAGAGGTGAATCCCAGGAATACTCTGGTGAAGTCCAAAGGAGTTTTTAAGCTTGGTCCAAGTGCTTCCCTCCAGTCAGCTGAGCACCAGGTGGACACACAGACAATATCTAGTTCTCAAATGTCTTTGTGCCTCACCATCCAGGATGGTGCTTTCTGCAAGATGGCACTTTCCATCCTTAGGAACTTCTGCCCTTAGCACATACCCTGACTCGCACGCTGGCCCAGCCTGTATGCGGCTCCGAAGGAACAGAAACCCAAAATCGTCACCTGTTAAAGCCACATTCTCTCCTCCCGCCCCAAAACCACGTGCTTGCTTTTCTTGCAGATGAGGGCAACGGAAAGATTGCCATGGACATCTGCAGGCCTTTTCCAAGGTCTTGGGGAAAAGGGTTTGAATCTGCCCTAGCTTTTGCCCTAGCCAAGAGCGACCACCGCCTCTCTTCACTAAATAGCCACTCGTCACTAATACTGAGTCCTCCTTCCCATCCTGCCTATCTCGCACAACCGTAAGAACCTCCCCAGACATTATCAGCAGGAAATGTGTCCCCAAAGTACAAATTACTAGTTTTAGACTTAAATAAAAGAGAGCATCATACTGTGTAATATCATAGCTTCTTTTAAATAGAGACATTTGTATCAAGGCCTAATCCCAGAAAGTTTTTTTGCAGCGTCTTGATTTTATCTTCAATAGATCTCTTTGCGTTTGAAAAACAGAATATGAGGGTACATTTTTCTGGATTCATAACATAACATTTCTTTGACTCTGCTCTGCTTTTATGCTTCAGTTTCTGCTGTACATTTTTGTAGGCAAATTACTTGGATCCAAATGGATGAGAAAATAGGTAATATATTCTCTCACTTAAAATTGCTTTTAAATCAGTGGTGCTAAGCTTGCTTGGTGTTTCCTATTTTTTTTTATTGTTGTGTAGTTTGTAGGACTCTGCTTTCAAAAAACTCATGCAACTTCTGCAGGCATTACCAAGAACTCACCAAGAAGATGATACACATAATGAACTTCCACGTAGCTCCATATACAAAACTGTCGTATGTTAAAAGTAAACACAGAGCACAATTTCCACAAACCTCAAATCTTTTATAGGAATCTGCTACAAATTATAAAGAATAGAAATAAAAACGTGAGAATGTGATTATTCTTAAATTTTCTTTCACGAGGTGTCTAGCAGGAAGATGATCTCTGCACAATCACAGAAATGAAAGCACGAGTAAGGAATCTGGAAAACTAGCACAAGAGAGCAAGCTGCTGTAAAGCAAATCCAGGTGAGGGCCTGAAGCTGGCGAGCGGCTGCTGCTGCTCCACCAAAGCTGGGAAGGTCTCAGCACCTCTGATGGTTGGGCACTGGGAACCCATAAAAGGTAAGCTGGTGAGGACTGCCCTGCTACTCCACGCTTCTCAGATGCTGCGCACGGGCTCCTCCATTGCTGTCAGTTAGCTACTAAAATAACCAAAACTTACAGGACTACGAACAGAAGCACTGTATACCTAACTGACAGCCGGGCTATATCCCAGGTGATGGAAACTGCCAACGGAGAGAGCAGCACTGGGGTGTGGAGAGTGACCAGCAGAGCTTGCCCCAGCATCCCGATGCACTCTTCCTGGAAGGACTGCTTACCTGAGGCACTTTGAGATGTCCTATTTCTGGAAGATGACAACAAATGCAAAGTATTGACATAATCGTTGTAATCCATACTTTCCAACAAAAAATATTTTTTCAAAAAATACAATATCTATTTATGAGTTTCCTAGTACTCAGACAAAAGATGCTTGTTCTCTCTCAGCAGACGTTGCATAAAAAGGAATATACTTCCTAAAAGCAGGTACTTACTTTTTCTTTATAAATAAAGCAGCAATGTAATATAAATAATGCAATATATAATACAATTAATGTAATATATAAAATTAATATAATTAAACCTCATAACCCATAGTAGAAATAAAACCTCATTGTTTATCAGTTTCATAAGCTTTAAAATAAAAAGAAAATATACATTATATCTGTAGAATTTTGAAGTAATGTAAAACCTTTAGAGTGTAAAAATAGGCATAGAGCATTTAAAATAGGCTAAATTGCTAAAATACTATTGGATGGTCTATTAACTATAATATTTTCAGAAGACGGTGAAGTGAGCTATACTATAAACAACAAACACATTATCCCCCCATAACTTAGTCTTTATCACCCTGGTTCTTGCATTATTAAGATCAGATACTGGTTTTTATATGTGTAAAACCAGTACAAGGTTCCCTGAGAGAGAGGTTTTGTACCAGTTACATAAGGAAATAGCGAATTGAACTTAATCCTCATCACCATGCACCTCCTTGGGGACATGACCCTCATAAAGAGGAAACATTTTTGTGTTTTGTTATTGCGATGAGGGTGAACCGTGCTCGATATGCACCGGAGTGCAGTCAAACGGCCTACGGGCTACTGATCGGCTTGCGTTGTGTTTGGGATCATCTTCTCCACTTACAGAACAGCTGCGTAAACTAAAGGGAAGGGAGAGCAGCCGGGTTCTAGGCTGAGGTTTGAAAGATGTGCACAGACGGGAGTGGACTGAGGGAAGCGGGGTCAGGCGCCATGGCAGGGCAGGCGGTCCGGCTGTGGCTCCAATGCTGGAAATCAAACATTCCTCTGCTACCCCCATGGAAAGCAAAAGCAAAGCACCTTGGTCTGCAGGACACACGTGGGGACACAGCAGGAGACAACACCAAGGAGCATGAGGAAAAAGGGTGAAGATTGCAGCCCAGCTCAAACAAATTATTTCAGAGAGTAGGGCAGGTGGGGCTGCCAGAGCCAAAACCATTCCTCTGGGGAGCAGCTTTCAGATATGGACACTGTCTGTTTTCAAGCATCACTGTGGGCTGGCACATCTCCAGTGGATGCTTTCTGTACCCAGTGGGATGGCTGTAGGGCCAGGGAAGCTAGAGCAGAGTGAGACAGGAGGCAGCATGTGGGGCTGGCCGGGAGCATGCGGGGTCTGTGCCTGGCTGTGGAAGGGACGACTTTCTCTATTTTGGGCTTGCAACTGTTTTGCAGTCTTTGAGCAAACCACAGCCTGACTGTGTCTTGCAGATTTTGACCCACGAAAGGGCTTGAAATGCATATTTGCCTTGTACTGCTATGCACTTCTACGACGAATTGTAAATACATGGAGATCGTTGGATGAAAGGAGTAAAAATATAATTACCATAAGCAAAACATAGAAGCATTCCTTATGGGGAATGCCTCCTGGTTTTACATAAATTTTCTATGCAAATGAACCCAGGGTGATCCTAGCCACATTAAAAAAATTAGATCTCATTAAATGTTCGTTATACATTCAGCACTGAAATCGGCTGACTGATGTTTCTGAAGAGTTTGACTGCGAGAAGCAAACTTAAGAGAGTAAAAGGTAAAACAAAAGTCTTTCCTCAGCACAGAATCTAAATCATGGCGAAATTGAGTGAAACAACCGCATGTGTTGGTACTAATTTCCACTCTCAGAGGCAAATCGTTTCTGAAATACCCCAAACTCGCTGCAATTACCCAGCCGATGTTGGCTGCCTAAGACCAGGCACGGCACCATTTCGGTGATGAACCTCTACAGAAGCGGCAAAGCCAACAAAGTTATACGAAGATTAATAGAAATCTGAACTGCGCTACCTCTTAAATAAACAAAAGCTTTTGTAGCCGTGCTGAAAGGCCCATAAAAGTAAACTACAACTCGGCAAAGCCTTTTAAACTGACAAAACAGCACAGCAGAGGTCAGGGAGGCAGGCGGGTCAGCAAAGCCCTGCCTGCAAGTTTGGGGGTCGGACCCTCTCCGTGCTCATGCGGGGGCCTCGCCGGGGCCGAGGAGAAACCCCACCACCGCTCCTCCCTCCACTGGAGCAGGAACACTTGAACTGCCCTTCTGTCTCAACAAAACTTTAGTTTGCTGATTGGGCACGAAACAAAAGAAAGACAGCGGGACGCGATTTATAAGGGGGCAGGGTAGGCTGACATGCTATTGTACTCCAGAGGTATCCACAAGCTGTTAATTCCATTTTAACATTGTTAATAAGACTGTTAACACATCTGACTTTGTTTAGAGACTTCGAAAACATCAACAAACTGAAGAAAAAAAACAACAACAACAAAAATAATCGAAAGCCCACCCCTCACCAGAAGTAAAATACGATCTTTTCAAATAGCATCAAACGTCCAAACATGACGCTTCTGCCTGTTCGGACCTGGCAGTGAGGAGGAGGGACAACAGGGAAGCTCAGGGACTTGTGTCCACGTTTGTTTCATCTTCTCTTTAGACTATTTAGCTAATCATATTTTTCAGGTTAAATTTGAAGGGCTCGTTTCTAACACCGCTGCCGTTTTGAGGAGAGGGAGTAAATCTGGACTCCCTCCTCCGCGTGCACCTCCTCTCCCTCGCTCACACTTGCACGCAGGCAAATGTGCAGATTTAATCAGTGTGGAATGTTTTAAATGAATAATTGGGTCTGACAGATTTATTGCAGTTAATTTTGCAATAGAATGGAAAAATGTTTGGATCTCAGCCTTTAAAGTATTAGGAAAACAATTAATCCATCACGTAACGGAAATTCCTGTATTACACCCTCATGTCCAATTAAATAATGTCAAGTAATCTTACATAGTAAAATGCTGAAAATTGAAGCTCGAAATGTTAGGGGAATATGTTTTAATTTTTTCAGGAACCTCAAAACAAAAATCACATTAAATTAAAATCAGATGCTTCAATAAAAGGTTTTTCAGTTTGTTTTATTTGAAAGAGGAGATTTTTTAAGGTAAAAAAAATCTAACAAAGAAAAAAACCCCAGCCTTACTAAAAAACCATTGATTTCCTTTTTGCTTTCCAGCTTTTGCAACAAGAATGCTGTCTTAGTAAGGCAATCTCAACAAATCAAAAGCGTTAGGATGAAGTGTGCGGCTGCAGAAAAGATCTTTAAAAGGTGATAACCAGCACTTCTCTTTTTCAGCAGGCACAGGGGCTGATTCCAGGGTACTTACTCAGACACAACTCTCCAAGACTTCAAGCCGTGTTTTGCTTGAATAACATCCCGTAGGATCGAGTCGCCAGTTTAGGAACAACTGACAGCAAACTTCTGAGACTGAAAGTAAGCAGGATTCGTTTGTCTTTGTTTACAGCCCAAAGCTGCTAATGCTGTAAAATTGCTTAATGTCACACTCCATCTCCTTTTTATTAAAGGTAAAAAAAAAAAAAAAAAAAAAAAAAAAAAAAAAAAAAAACCCGAAAAANAAAAAAAGAAAAAAGCCTGCAAATCAAAGAACTTTTCCAGAATAACAAAAACACCGACTTACAAATGTCTTGCCTGCCCCTGAAATTTGAAACTTGGCAAATTCATCCCGTTCAGCTGCTGTACAAAAGGACCCTGAAGCGTGTTACAGTAGGGACCCGTGAGCTTCCCAAATACTTTGGCCGTTTCAAAACTAAAGGAGATGGGGCTCTGCTTTCAGGGCTCCCTCAATGAGAGTGAAATGAAAGCGGTGGCGAAATTATAATATCACAGAGGTTTAAGAGGAGCAGGTTTGGCTGTTTTTTACGGGGAGATTGACGACAGTCCTGCGGCAGCTGAGATAGGGAGCACAGGGACAAAAAGGGAATGGAACACGTGTCGCCAGAGAAAGGCAGCAAAAAAAAAGTTGGAAGCACTGAAGAAGGCGTAAATATAAAAGATAAGGAAATAGCCTTCTTTCAGTATGTTAACAGCAAAAATAACAAACTGAAATCTCAGGTTGCATTTAAGGGCAATAAATATTGCAATGCCTTACTGGCACTTTCGTTAAAGCACCGTTGGCATGGCTGGACAGATGAAAATGGGGATTGTGCTGAATGAAAGAAGGCTAAGACTTGGCCACCACCATTCAATTTGTTTTTCCAAATATAACGTGGTGCTTATTTTGCTGGTTTCTTACAATCTTGACGTTCTCGATACCCACGTTGCCACCTAACTATTTCTGTTGCCATAACAACATCAGAAATTTGGTCCTCGATGTCCTTTTTAATAAAATAATTTTGGGACTTGAGAGGTTTCAAAGGCAGTACAGTTTCTCAAATTAAGCAGCTCACACCTTTCTCACAAGGAGCCTATTTGTTTCTGTTTCCCTAAAAAAAAAATAATCTCCTAATTTGAAAACTATGTTCCCCCAACACACTCCTTCTTGCCACTGGAAATTGGCCTGTTGATATAAACAGCTTTTCTGGGGGACTTGGGATACGATTTTCAAGAAATAGGCAACGTATATCAGCAAGAGGACAACCTCCTAAAGCTTACAAAAAGGAGAGAATTACTGTACATGCAGCCCAGTGTCTGAAATAATGGTCAAATTTTCTCCACCTATCCACTGGATCCTTTTTAAGACCTTCAAAAATTAAATATACAATAAATAATTATTTAGAAAGTGTAGTAGCGCTGTATATTCTATATCTGTTCACTTGGAAGATCCTCATCCCTCCCCCAAAGTGACTGAAGCTCTCTTTGGGAGCTGCCCCTTGGCATGGCTAATATCTTTTCTGCTTTCTCCGATCTGATCAGAATAAGCGGAATAAAAAATCCAAAAAAACCCAACAAAAAACCAAATCAACCCCTGGTTTTTTACCATTAAATAAATTGGATTCCCAGCACAAATAGCAAAACAATGGCCAGGAGGATGTGACTAACAAACGCTGAGGCAAGAGTCAAGCTGCCCTCTCTTTGCATATGCAACGAAACAGAAGTCACGGGGGTTGTTGGGCTTTTTTCCCCCTTCCTATTTAACATATCCGTGCATTACAATAAGTTGAGAGAAACAATGTCCAGCTTTCAAAAGTTGCAAATTACTGGGAATACATTGCAAAATGTGGGTAGCCCATAACATTGGAAGATGTTTAAAAGTATTTACCTTTGGTTTGGTTGGGGTTTGTTTTTTTGTTGTTTTGTTTTTGTTTTGTTTCTTTAAGGAAAAAGAGAAGAATTCATAATCCTCCAGGAAAATAATCCTGCATGGGGAAGAAACTGTACCTGTGAGATACGCAACGAACTTCACAGGGAAAAAGTGGTTGAAGTGTATACTTTTTAAAAGACCAAATATCCATTTATAGCCTTCTCCCGCACTGGTCAAAGCCAGGTAAGGAGTTCTCTCACTCATGTGCATGGTGAATCTTCAGCCAACGTACATGTTTCTTGCCCTCTCTGCCAATGTCAGGCAGACGTCTACACGCCTACAGAACCGCACTTTCAGGGGGAAAAAAATCCTTTTTTGCTGTTGCTGGTGGCATTTCTATAGTTGCTAAAGGAGTGTGATGGGAATTGTGCCCTTTCCAAGTAGCCAGATTGCACGGTGTAAGTCAGAGAGCGCTCGCCACGCTAAGGAACAGGGGGTTGGGGAGCGTGGAGGGGTCTCCTCCCCACGCGGGGAAAAAACTCGCCAAACACCTCGGAAAAAAATACTCAAGCAAAGCACCCAGCCCTTTAAACCCTCTCCCACACTTGATGTGTGTACACGGAAAGGTCTCTTTTCTGGACAGTACGTGGGGTGGAAGTCTTCACCCCTCGAGGGTAAGACCTCCTCCCTCCCATCACACTCCCCTCCCCTCCAGCCCTTCTCGGGGCGGCGGGACCCACGCCACGCGAGGGGCGGCCGGGCCGGGAGGAGAAACCAGGGGCTCTAGTGACACCCGCCGACCCCGCCGCAAAACGCAGCCCCAAACTAACCCACCCCGGAGCCGGGCAGGGATGCGGATAGGGATGCGGGCAGAGGTGCGGGCAGGGATGCAGGCAAGGGGAGGCGAGGGGTGCCGGCTGGGATGTGCGCAGTGCAGGCAGGGGTGCGGATGGGGGTAGGCAAGGATTTGGGCAGGGGTGCGGGCAGCAGGCTGGCAGGGGGCAGCGAAGGAGCAGGCAGAGATGTGGATGAGGCAGGCAGGGATGCGGGCAGAGGCAGGCAGGGGCAGAGAGGGCTGTTTGCAGGGACGTGGGCAGGGATCCAGGCGGGGGTGTGGGGCCAGGTAGGGGCAGGCAGGAAAGCCATCAGTTCAGCATTCCTGGCTGGCTTTAGATCTCAACAACTGTTTGCCCTTCGCTCCCGGCAGGATGAGGAGGGAAGCAACCACTTCAAAGAGGAAACTTTCTGCATGAAGCAGAGTCGAGAATTGTTGTCTCCCCGTTACTCGGGCTATTATTATTAGTAGTATTTCAATACTGTCGGGTTTTTTTTTTTTTTTTTTTTTTTTTTTTTTTTTTTTTTTTTTTTCTGGTCAGCTTGCTAATGAAGCTGTTGTTATTCCTGGGAAAAGAGGAGGCAATGCGCGGCGAGGGAGGCGTGCGCACCGATAACTCCCTTTCCAATCTGTTTTCCCCTGAAGAAAATGGGAAATATCTCTGGCAAAGGAATCGGCCAGAAGCTCTCCGTGCCCGCACTTCGCATCCTCACCCCGTGGGGCTCAGAGGGCGGCTGGGCTCTGAGGTGAGCCTCTTCAGCCCCAGGCCAACCCACAGCACCTTCTAGCACCTTCTGTCTGAGGGTTTTCAAAGGGCTGCACAAACACTAATTAATTACCCATGCTCCATATCCATGCAAACAGAGACCTGGGGATCCATTTTACAGACGGGAAACTGCTCGCACAAGGAGATCCAGAGAGTCACCCCTATCTGTGGTCGAGCTAGAAATTAAAATACTAATGTTCTCTGCTTTAAGTATAAACCCCGTTGACCACTTTACTATTCCAGGGGATGAGGAGAGACAGGCTGATTGGGAATTTAATTCCCCATCTCCTCTCATTCAGCCTAGAGACACACAAAACCTAACAGAGAGGCATAACAGAGCACTCCCCTCACATTCACACCCCTTTGCACAGGGTCTTTTAACCCCAAATGCTTTACACAGTCAAAACAACACCAAGAAAGAATTAAAAATCATTAGGAGGAGAGGGAAACTAATTTGAAAAATCTGGGCACGCTCATAGCTGCTCAACTGAGCCTTTAACCAGCTGAAGAGCGGGTTTCGTAGAGAAAGGAGAGGGATCTCCCTGGTGTTAGCAACTACAAAGGAGGAGACTCCGGCATCAATACAGGCCAGAGTGCGGGAGACAGAGACAGGAGACAAATATTGATGGGAGCGGGAGAGGGGGGGGGTGTCACAGAGATAGATGGCGACCAGATTTTCCAGGGCAACTGAAGATGCAGACAGGCACCTGGCAGGATTTCAAAAGCAACTGAGCAAGATAGGTACCCAAATCCCAACGATTTCAATGGATGGGAGGATGTCTAACCTGCTTATGCTCTTTTGAAAATCCCATTAAGCACCAGCTGCATGTTTAGGAACCCAAACACATTTGAAAATTTATTGTAAGGCTTCAGGACAGATAAATTTTAAGAGCAAAGCACTGTTGTACCCATATCAAGAATTAAAACACTGAGCCAGATTTTCTCCCTGCCCAAAAAGGAACTAGGTAATTAAGAAGTAAGAGAATATTTATTTCTATTTAAAGAAATAATTTTGCATTTGCATATTTACCCTTCCTCATTTCTAGCTCCTCTCTTTGTCTTCCATTGTAAACCAACGGGAGCAAGTAGATACTTAAGGTGGAAAACGAATACCACTGCCAGCCTCCTGACATGAGCGAGCAAGCGGTGGTGCCTTGGTGGGGGTATGACAAGGAGGCACTGGGAGGCACAGGTAGGCACTGGGCTACACAGTAATGAGGCAGTGGGGCTGCTGGAGACACTGCTGGGACGGTGATATGTCGCTGCACATGTCGGGAGGCAGGCGACAACAGGCAGGAACCGTGGTGAGAGCAGCTTTGCCATAACGCTCACGTGCAAAACGATGCAACCGAGGACACTGGGTGACATCCCTTCACTTTCAGGGGGCACAAATCTGGAAAGGCAGTACGTTGTCACGACATAGCTGTATATTACACACATCCTGTTAAGAATTACAGCATTAATGAGATATGGATTATTTTTTCTCTGAATTGAGGTTATTTTGCCAGTGCGGATTTTCCTATAAATGTTGATGCTTTCATTTATTTATTTTTTTTTAGAAAACTGTTAAAATAGGATTGTTGAGGAAATGCCAGACTTTCCCATGAGTTCGCTTTAAATATTTAAGTAGCAGCTGTCTCTTGATCATCAAGGAACTTCAAAATCCAGACTAAAATCTCAACAAACAATTGTGTAAAGACAGAGACTTTCTGAACGGTTCTTCAAAAAACCCCACTATTTCTAAAGCATTTTAACGCCAACAGCTAAACCGACACAGCAAACCCATTGTGTTCTGCACCAGTTTTGTTTTGCTCTATACAGCTGTGTTTTCACAGATGCAAAACCATGTGTCTTCAGCAAAAGGTCTACTCTTCCCTTCAGATGTGAACGAAGATCAAAGGTTTAAACACAGAAATACAAGCTCCTTTTCCCTTTGGAACATGTTTTTATTTTTTGTAGTGGCTCTAAACCAGAATTTCCATCTGTTGTCCTTATGCAGTGTACAGGTTAACCTTAACAGCCGGGTTTGCGGTGTTGTTATCTCAACTAAGAAGCACAGAGATGAATCACTCTTGCATGTAGGCTCTGAACATCTCACCAAGCAGCAGAAGTAGGGCTGCCTCAGACGACCAGCTGTCATTTCACAGAGGTGGTGGTAGAAAGAAACTCATTCCTTCCTTTCCAACAGAAAATTAGGAATTTCCTGAATATTTTGTGACTAGTCACATTGAAAATTCTCCAGCCTAATTCTATGTTGTAATAAATTGGCGTCATTCCTTTGGATTAAGCGGCAGCGTTTCAATTTACAGCATTAAAGATTTAGGCCTATGGTTTTTAGACGGTATCACTTGACATTTTGTCTCTGCTTCTTCATCAAGCAGGCTGGGAACAGTCTTGGTATTAATGTTTGCTTAGCTGGTTGTAAAAGTGTGGCTCTCTTGATAGAGGTACTAAAGCGAATTGTTGCTATTTATATGACTAGCTGGGAACAATTTACCTAGGGTTCACAATAAAGGCTCTATAAAATGTAAAGTATTTGCAGCAGCTACACTCTGGAAAATGGCATTAAAGTGATGGAAGAAGCTTCTGGGATCAAAGGAGAAATTAGCTGTTTGGGTATGTATTTGAAAGGCTAACTCAATCTACAAACATATATACGACAGTATGTTTGTGTATATTTACACATTCTCTTCGGTGTAACGGCCGCAGGACACGCAGAGTAGGGCTGCACCTGGGGATGGGGCTGGCTCCCGCGGGGCGAGCGGAGCACCGGGGAGTACCGGCGGGCTCCCGGAGAGCTCTGCGGCCGAAGAGCGGCGGGCAGGGACC
>VWZK01016072.1:280-17938 GCA_013396935.1 Baryphthengus martii
TCAGTTGTCAAAATTTGGAATAGGTACTTCCAACTTGATTTCGTTTCTTTTTAAAGTCCTGCAGTACATTCGACACCTGGCATGGCAAGATGGATATTAAAATTGGTGAGGGGAGGGGGAAGAAAAAATTCCAGAAAGGGAGCAGAGATTGGAATTATTTTATGATTCGCAAGCCAACTGCTATTGCCTTTTTCGAGAAAACTTTGAACTGGCTTATTGCCAAGGAAACTTCAAATAGCACGACACTAAAAAAAAAACAAAAAACAAACCAACAGCAAACACAACAAAAAAAAAGTCCCCACAAAAAATATTGTGTTTCTATTCTGTTATTTATTTACAAAAATCATATGAAGACTATGGTGTTAAAGGGACACTGTAAACATGCAGCTCATTATTTTTAGAGACTGATTTTTCTTCTGTGATAGCACCTTAGCTTGTTAAAGCTGAATGCATTTTGGTTTTACGTTGGATTAAGGAGCTGGGAATGGGGATATTTTTTATTTTTTTTTAAAGTTGAAACAAAACTTGAGATTCTAGCTCCTTAAAACTGATAAGACGGATCACAGAATTTTGTTTCCAGTTTGTTTTGCATCATTCATCATACTCATTTACGCTTTTCATTTTCCAATTAATGCAGCTTATAAATAAACTGGCTGGTTGCTCATTCTGTTACAAACAATTTTGCTTTTTGGTTGTCTTGAATTAGCACAGTATTATTGACTGAAAGTCTTAGGCCTGCAGAAAGAAAATGCGTACGTCTCCTCGGGCTCCTCCCTTATTCCTGAAAAAGGCATTGAACTGAGATTTCGTTGATTCAGAAATCTTCTCTTTTTTTCATCTCTCCTTTGGGCCTGAAAGTAGGTGACAGCGTTGCTTAAAATGTAAGAAACACTGTCAATTTGGTATTCCATATAGCCTGTAAACTGAAATTAATCCAGACAACAATTTATCCTCAGTTTTATCTTCAGTAGTCTTTTTATTAGCATTGAATGACGTTTCAATGTGCAGCGACTACAGCAAAGGCCTGAAAGGACCAAATTCTGCCACTGAACGCCCATCATGGCTTCAAGACGTGTCAGACCTTACAGAGTGCCAATAAGGGCTGGATTTGGGCTGGACCCTTCTGGATGTACTGCGATGCAACCCCTGGTCCCAGGAAGGATCATTGAATGGCTGCTGCCTCCCATACTCCCAAGTTTCAGGGGAAAAAAAAAAAATGCTCTTATCCTTCCAAAAACTACTCCCCAAAATGCTGCTAGCGGCACAGTGCTTAAGGAGAGTGTCCACTCAGAGGGTACAACCCCATGTAACCTTCGCTGAGGAACACAATTAAGAAGTCCTTTTGGTCCCAGAGAAACTGAAGGTAGTGTTCAAGATTCGGTAGCTGCAGGCTGTCCACGTAGGGTGTTCTGTGTCCAGGTGCCCAAGGTTTGTTTCTCGTTGCAAGGAAGTGCGGGTAGAGCACCTTGGCTGTTTGTCCAAACAACAGTCCTGTACAGCTGGTCCCAACTGGCAGGAAGATTAGCTTGTTAATTTGTATGAAAGCAGCCTGAAAATACTGTTAGGTGGCACTCAGAATTTGTGTTCTGCGTGTCGCATAGTCTATAAATATGATAAGCAAGTTGCTGACAGAATAATATTATAAGGCGATGTACTACATGCAGATCATAAAGGATTTAGTTTTAGGGCTTAAGGCTAAAATCCCACTCCTGCAGTTTATTACCCAACAATATTCCAGTAATGAGCTTTTTGATTTTCTTTTTTTTTCCCCTACCACTAGGAAGATTTACTGAGGAACTCTCTAAAATCTCTCCACACATTTCCAAGAACTGTATAAAACTGCGGTGAAAGCCCTTTTGCTTATTAAGACCAAAAAGACCTTTCAAACACCTCCACTGTGTCACAGATTAACACACATCTTAGCATGCTTCAATAAAAACGCAAAACAAAATCACATGGCTGCGAGCCATTTGAAATGAGGCCACGGGTTTGCATCCTCTCTGTGGGTCTTGTATTCTTCAATCCAGCATCAAACCAGGAACGAGGACAAGCGTGTGGGGAGAGAGGAAAAAAAAACAAACAAAAAAAACAACGAACAACCACTTGTGTCTCCAAGAGCTTCATACTGCCAGTTACTTGAGCCCTTCAATATTAAATTTTCTGTGAAGCACCTTGCATGTTTTTGGGTAACCTTCCGAAAAAAAAAAAAAAAAAAGTGAGAATATGGGCTACTAGGGCATCCTACAGCATGGGCCATGACCATCCACTTGACAGCAATGCTTTGGACCATCCGTGTAGAATATTCTGTTTGTGTTGTTACATTTTTTGGTAGCATCTGGTATAATGAGGTGCTGGCTCGTCACTGGGCAGAGGCTGAGTATAAAGTAAAGCAGCACAAGCCAGTGATGAATTTTAATGTAGATGCTTTATTCAAATGTCCATCCTTTGAAAACAGCAGCCTGGAAAGAGGAAAATAACTGCTTNCAGGACTGCGCTTAAGTAGCATCCTGAAAAGTCAAAGAACAACCAAATAAAGACAGGAAAAAGGAAAAAAAAAAAAATAAAAAAAAATAAAGAAGAAGAACCAAACAGGATGGTTTTCTGAATGGAGAAAATAAACATCATGCCCTTGCAATGCCTCTTCTTTCCATATCATCCAAAAACTGGGGTGCAGTAGCTCTGAGATAATTAGAAGCACATTTCAACAAAAGACACATATTTGAGATCTCCTTAAGATGCCTGCCTAGGCTATATAAAACACTACGTAGAAAAAAAAAAAAGAAAAAGAAAAAAAAATGTGAAAACATGACAAGAGCTGCCAATTGGACAACATGGGAAGCAGTTCAATCCCATGTTGATTTGTTTTACTTTTCTTTTTCTTTATTTTTTTAAGCTATTTCTTAAATAATAAATGCACATGAAGTGTTAAATATGTATATACTGTATTTCAAAAAAAAATTAAAAAAAAAATCAAACGAATGGGGCACAAGATTGTTCTATAAGTCGTGCTGGCTAATTTTTAGTTTGTATTCATAAGTGGTTTTTAAAAGCCTTTTTTAAAGTGTAATTTGCATGTTCTACTTTGATTGTATGTAAACATATTTTAGAGCAAAAAAATGTATTTGTATTTTATTGAATATAGAGGCAAGAAAAAAAACTTGTACATTGTTTGAAATGTTCTTTTTGTAACAGTTTTTATTCATGAAGCATTTTTGTACATTTAAAAATGGATATGGACTTGATGTTCTTTGAGGCTTAGATACATCTGGCATGCTTTAATGTCATGCTCCTTCATGATCTTAGATGTTGGTTTTTAAACATTTTTTTCTAAAACAAAGCTCAGTCTTTTCACTACCAAATCAGGTTAGCACAGTATAGAGCGCTTAACTAAAAAAAAAATTAAAATAAAATAAAAATTAAATCCTATTCATATGTTATTCATTGTGTGAAATTAAAGGAATTCAATTCAGTCTAACATGAGTTGTGAATTCTTTTGTCTTATTTTCCATCTGTTTCCCATCACTAAGGAGTTTAATAGCTTTTGGGATACTAATACCGTACATTCACAAGCCCTCTTTATAGTAATGGAGAAAAACATGCTTTGGTTCTGTTCTTTTTTTCTTGTCTTTTTTTTTTTTTTTTTCCTTTCCCCCCAGAATATCCTTAAAAGTTAAAAATGGACTCTGCCATGGGCCCCGTGGACAAAAAGGGCACTCACGCTTTGAAACTGTGCTTATCAAGAAATAACAGAAACATCTCTGCTACAAATTGTGTCCCCAGGCAACAGCACAGTAGTACTTGCCACCCAGGTGGGATTTCTACTCCCGAAGTAGACGGAGTGTTCTTCTCCAGATCCCTGCAGAGAAGGGAGCCCCAGGGGTTGGGTTATGGACGAGGAGGCGACAGGAGCCAACCCTCCTTTCACTCAGCATCGTAGGCCAAGGGGTATTTTCCATTCTGTGGAATCTCAGGCTGTGACTCTGGGACTGGGAGTTGGTGGTAGCATGGTTTTAAGTTTCTTTTCCAAGTTGCTGTTGATGGTGGTCAGCTGCCTTTATACAGTCAGCCTCAACATCCACAAGTTTGTCTGCAGCAACACCAGATTTAATCCTTTTCCTCCTCCTCAGAGAGGGTCCACCACCTTAGAAACTTGCATGCCGTAAGTAAATCTTGTCATCTTGTTTCCTGGAGAAAGCAGTGATGCTCAGGCGGGATAGATAACTTCGTGTCACAGAATCATAGCATCGTAGAATCACGAGATGGTTTGAGTTGGAATGGACCTTAAAGATCATCTAGTTCCAAAACCTCTACCATGGGCAGGAGCACCTTCCACTATATCAGGTTGCTCAAAACCCCATCTAAGCTAGCCTTGAACACTTCCAGGTATGGAACATCCACAGCTTCTCTGGGTGACCTGTTCCAGTGTCTCATCACCCCCACAGAGAAGGATTTCTTCCTAGTATCTAATAAAAATCTACCCTCTGGTGTCCTCTTATGTTCTTCCCTTCTGAAGCTTTGCAGCTTAGTGGCACCAACTCATCCAGCCTCAAAGACGACTCCTCTGACTGCTGTTTCCACAGCTGTTTGTTTTATATTCCTGCAGCAGAGCTTCTCCAAAGGTCTCAAACGTGAGGGAGCTTTTTAATTCCTCCTTTCTCTCCCTTCAAGAAAAGCATAGCCCCAGCTTTTGACAACAATTTGCAAAAGCACTGATGTCCTCACTCACTATTTTTATGGGGCTCTCTAATGTGTAAGCTGCTCTGACCAAAATTTTGTAAAAGGCCTGCAGTAAGACTTCTTGGAAGCATCTGTGAACTGTCAAGTTTCGTGCTTGCTGCTGCAGTATCTCAGGACTGATCTCCCTTCCTGCCAGCCCTTTGCTGAGATTTACCTCCCACCGCCACTGAGCTTTGCTCTGCTTTCGTGGTGTCTTCTTGCAGGCGTGACGGAGCAAGGCTGGGAAAGCAGCCGTCGGGAAGGAAGAGTTGGGGATGTTGTTCTGTCATTGGAGGGGGTTGGGTCATGAGGGACTCCATCTGTGAGTTTTTCATGCTGTCTTGCATCTGTTCTCTTTTTGCTCAGCACACCGCTGACGCCGTGTACGGTATCAGAGCACCATGCTCCTCACCAGTCTCCTCCTGGGCAGGGAGGAGTCTTTGATCAGCAACCCCATCTGCTTTCTCAGGGTAAAGTCAGGGTCTTGCTGGGATTTCTAACTGTTTCATCCCTGGTGACTATTCCAGCACTGCCTGCTCCTATGGATTCAGCCACCTCTGAGAAAATCTTTTGAAGGTCCTAGAAACAAAGTTTAGGAAATTCATAAGCTCTGGTAGCTTGTAACGCTTTTTAGCTACTCTTTGTTGAATGAGATGTTGTTCTCTTGTCTCATTTTGCCTGGGTTCGGTGTTTTCCAAATGTGCTTAGAACACTTTCATTGTTAATCTCTGCCCTGAAATAAGTGAAAACAGTGAAAGCACCAAGTGTGTTTGAAACAGTTGTCATCAGAAATAATGTTCTGTTCTGATTGTTCTCCTTTTTTTTCTGAGCATCTTTTGCTCGCAGAAGTAGTGAAGCTCTGTTCGAAGCTTTTTGTTGTTTTTTTTTTTTTTATGTCATCATCTATGTTATTAGAGTTTGACCTTAAGAGGGAATTTCCCACTCCACCCTCAAGGTATGAATAAAGAGATGAGTACTATCCCTCGGGTCAAAGTATGATCTTAATTCACTTTTGATAGTGGAGGTTGGTTGTGTCCCTGGGATAAGGAGACTGACCACAGTGACTTTAACTTGTCCTCAGCTGGCAGAGAAAGGTTCGACCTTATCCTCACTCTCTCTCACGGTACCGTTTCCCACCAGGCTCCAGAGCTGTTTTGTGTGTATTTTGTGTCAAGGAAAGTTTAGTTGGTGGAGAAGCCCGCAGCTTCTTGTAGGTTTCATGAGCATGTCACATGAGCTTGTGACAGCATTATTTGCTCTTCTGTAACACAAAGCATGCAGATAATTGTAGAACGATTCTACTGTTACTAAGTAAGAAAATTTTCCAGTGACTTTGAAGGGATCAGTGACAGGACCCTACTCAAAGCCCTTCAGTACATACCATCTGGCAAGTTCTGTAAAGACAGGGGAAGCCGAGATGTCAACCTAAAATATATCTGTTTGGCCTTTTATGGGCAATTAATGAACCACATCACTAGAGCGCTAACATGGAGGTTACGGAGCTAATAGAAAGTATAGAAATCACAGTGAAGTGTGGCATATCAAAAAATGTATGCGTTTTTTACTGTGAGCTGAAGGAATAACTGGTGTGAAAACATCGCAGGAGTTGTAAGAGGAGTTTAACAGAATGTTAGTGCTATCATAAGTCATTTCATTATGACAATTTAACTTTCTCTGTGACACAAAGCAGGACCCCCTGGTTCGCATTCTCAGCTTATGCAGATCAGCACTATCAGTTTCAAATGTGTTAAAGCAGTTTCTGGGAGCAAAAGATCTGTTTTCGTTTTCCTTGTGGAAACTATTCATCCCAAAGTGGCTTTGGAATGCCTCTAGTAATATGATGTAATACAAACCACTGCAGTTTGTTGCCTGCAAGAAGTGTCACATTGAGAATAGAGAGATCTTTCTTAAAAATCAAATGTTTGGAAAATTGGTTCAGCGACACTAGCAGCCTGATCACCGTGGTTTTGTAAGAGCTGCGGTGGAAAGAACAGGGCAAAAGAAGTGGGGACTCTTTGGGAAAAAAGATGAGATGTAGTTTTCTGTGCATCAGGAAGATATTTATGTATTATTATCTACTTCTCCACTGAACTCTGTTTCGCTTCAAAAGAACTCTGGAAAAATTCTCCGGGCCCTAGGTATCGTGGAGTCCATCAACCCTGCATAAATCAAATACATAGGAAGCTCAGTGTTTCTCCTACAGTGCTTGAAGCAGGTGTAGATTGTCATCTGCTTGCCTGGTGGGATTTATCCTCTTCTGGATCTCCCTCTGTGTGATGCAGAGCACTGAACAGGGGCCCTGTGATCGCTCTATCCTTTTCCAGGTGACCTGCTCCAGAAGAGGGGAAAAAAAATCACAGGTATAATTGTTTAATTGGCCTGGAATGTCTTTGAAAAGGCACGACAAATTTCTTGCCTGTCTCTCTTCTACTCCAAGACGTGGTCATGTCTGGCAGTTCTTAAACGACCCCACAAACATTGGTAAATAACGTTCCAATCGAGCCAATAGAATTTTTGTCATTGACTCAAAGGGAACAAAAATCCCTGCTGCATCTCCGATTTATCATGCCACAATACTATTCGTGAACTCAAATAGCTCTCAGTGTCTTCTACTTGCCTTGCCCGATATTCTGTTTATACACTCAAAGAGCAAGTGTGTCAGGCGGAAAAATCAGTTAAAAAGGGCAAACTGTGAAAGCTTCTGCAAGGTAAAGGCGAGGAAGAGAGCACATGAAGAGCATCTGCAGGTGAACATTTTCAGAGCATGGCAAGAGCACAATTAAGAAACGGATGAAAAGTGATCTCTGAAGGAAGCATGTGATGATGTAGCAGAACTGTAATGAAGATAATGACAAAGGAGGGCACTGCTTAGTTTTCTAGAAGACAGCAAAAAAAATACAAACCCAAAGCAGCACACTTGAAGGGGAAGCGATGAGTTCAGAAACACAAAAGGACAGTCATTGAAAGGAGGGAGAGGCTGCAGGATATGAAGATTTAGGTCACGGAGAGAGTATAAAAATGGATCTTGAGACAGAAGATGGAAGAGGCAGCCTGCTTGCTTACTGGGACTTTATTACTGCTTTCTAAGCTGACACAGCACTCATCATTTATCCTCATTAAAGAGCTGCCATCAGGGCATAGTTAGTGACCATTAGCCCTCAATTCTGTCTCTCTTTACACTGCAGATAAATAGATAGTTACTGCAAGAAGTAAAATTTTCTTTGCTTGAATTACAGTATTTACAATTTACCAAAATCTTGGTCAGGGATAAGCAAATGTCAACAAAGGTCTGAAATATAAAGGCTGCAGTTGTACAGAAGTCTTCTTACAAAGATGAGACTTCAAGGAGATGCCCTCGCTGATATGAATAGACTTAGCTTCCTTTACGTCAAAGATAATCTAGCAATGTTTAAGTGCTGTTGATCCCACATCTTCTCATGGATGGTTTGTGCTGATTGAACATCTAGCCCGAGTATCTGAGGGTCAATTGCTTCCACCTGCCATGTGTCTTAACAACTTGCTTTCTCGTGGGGATGTGAGGTGCTTTGTGCCAAGGAAAAATCCTGCTGCAATCCCATTTGTTAGAGGAGGCAACTGGAACACTGAGAAAGTGAGGCCTGTATCGTCCGAGTTATGCAGTACTATTGAGTGCTTCAATTTTGAAGAGCCACACATAGCTCTGTGCTTTCTGAATATTTTAGGAAGAGGCCACGGAATTAATTGAGGGTCCTATTTAGAGACAAACTGTCAAAAACGTGGATCTTGCTGATTATTATAGAAGGGTGAATAAAATAATAACGAAGAATCTGTCTTAAAGCCAGCTATCGGATTTTTCCTCAGGATACCATGAGACGGTTTTTCATCTTGTTTTCAAACGATGTTTCACCAGAATGTTATCTCCACAACGTCCAGGGTGACCCTGAGGGACTAGATCCTATCGGCCAAGAATGACTTTGCTTTTTCTTCCTGAAAAAAACCAAACCAAAACAAAACAAAAAAGAGGAACAAGGAGTCGTAGCCTCTCTGAGGTCTGAACTGCTGTCATCTCAATTCAGAAAAATCACATTAGCGCACACTTACAGAAATTCAAGACATAATATAACAAGAACTTGCACTTAAGCTTTGGTTTAGTCTCACTGACGTCAATACAATTTAAACACTTTAAAATTAAGTAGATGATTAATTGTTGTTACAAGAATGAGCATTTACCTGACTTGCAATACCAAAACCTAGTCCTCATCAGCCAAACTGAAGTTTAATTATTTTTTTGTTGAGTGGAAATAGGAGTTGATCGACTGCTGTTTTAAAAAGTCTCACAAGGTATTCCCAGCCCCAGGACTCAGTTTGCCATGAGTACTGCTTGCATACATTGAAGGACTGTTTGTTAACATTACCAAAAGGCTGTGAATTACTGGCAGTAAAGGTGCAATTTGTACAAGAGAGCATCCTTATCAAGACTTTCCTGACAGGACATTCTCTCCAAGTCAGCTTCTTTCTTTATTTCTTTTAACCATAAAAAATGAGGCCATGTCATTTACACAGCAAAGTGAAAATGAATCTTTAAACCAGGGCAAGGGCTTCTTTGTCCTTTTATGCTGCAGCCATATGTTTCTGTCCATCCTTCATTACCTCAAAAAATAACTTGAAAATCTTTTTTTTTTTTTTTCTCCGGCTTTCTATAAATAGTTCCCAAGCATGTCTGTTCACATTGGGTGAGTTTCCACAGATACTAGCTATGTAGTTTTGGATCAGTCATTTTTTCACATCGTTACTGATATGGGTGTCCCAAAAATGATAGCTGTCTGGTCTGACCGCTTCGATATTCAGAGCTGGGCCACGATGTTGTGGGTGAATCACTGGAGGTGAAGCAAAAACGTAGTGCTCCATCTGCCTTGGGTTCAAAACACTGCAGAGGAAAAAGTATATGAAATCCCTGACGTGGTGAGAGAACTCTGAATTCCTTCCATCTAGATTTCTAGATGTGCACGTGTGGGATCTTCTGAGCGTTACGGCATGCACATAAATCCAACAGCCTTTTCCAGGCTTAGCCAACCTGTGTTTCTGCCTCTGTTCCAGGAAGTGGTAGCTTTGAAAGACCATATCAAACTAGTACATTGTGTTTCCTGCACATCCTGCTTTATTGGAGGTTAATTCCTTCTGACGCATGCAGTCTGCTGCTGCCAATTAAGTCAAATGTATTTTACGCTTTACTTTTCTGTTGCCTTACAGGCTTTTGTTGGAAAATATTTAATAAACAAAACTTGCCAAACATTGTTAAATGACATGGTCTGATGATTTGGAATAAGCACCCAGACTCTTAATACATCAGAAGGGTTGAGAGAGGGGAGGAGAAAATTCTGGAACGATACCCAGCTGGATGCCAACCACAGAGTATCCAGCCACCAACCACAGTGTTAATCTCTTGCTAGGGGACTGTTGCAGAAGCAGAAATGGGACCCCAGGTCAAGCAAGACATATAGAGTTGTTTCTCATGCCGTGACACTGCACTGTGTTATTGTTTGGTAGAGGAGGATAGAAAAACAACTGCACTGGAAAAGCAGAATGGATGGGGGACTGAACAGACTCTTCCATGGCAGTCTCATCTCTGCCACCTCACACTTTGTGTTCATTTCATCATGGTTCCTGGGTTTATTTCTATTTTCTGTTTGTGTGTGGGATCTCCCAGTAATCTCTCTTTCAAGTTTTAGAGAAACAGATGGGATTGCTCAGGCTTAAGATGTGATAAGAGAAAGTACATCCACCTAGAGTCAGTTGAAACACCGGGATGTCCAAAATATGCGAAAACCCATGAGTTCTTCTGAATTAATTACATTTCTTTTATTATTATTTTAATTCTGTGATCCCACTCATCTCTGAGGTACTTCTGTAATAGGAGACGACCAGTTAAGTTCCTAGATGAGGTTATGTTCTAACTGGAATCAAGACAATGAAGCATCCCAACATAGCTGACATCATTTATCAATGATGCAACTGACTACACAATATCAGGTTCCTGAATAGCTCCATGGTCCTTGTTCCCGTTACATTACTTTACTGGCAAATTTTAGAGCAACTTTCGGATACAAAATCAAGACCAAGGGAAGAGAAGCTTCTGCTTCCTTTCTTAAGAAAAATCCAGCAGCTGGAAGCTTCCTATACAGCAACTGCAGTGTACCTAACCCAAAATGACACTTTTAGATCTTCAGGGGGTAACTCATTTCTGCCAGGGGCACTAAATACAATGCCCAAAGCAGTCTAGTTTGATGAGAAAACAATGGTTAATTGCATTCTGCTTGTAAATCCATGCAAAGATCCTTCCAAGGGATATTCATGGCAGGATCCTTCTTGAGAAAAGACCTGTTACTGATAGGAGAGGGACATGTCATTATGGAAAAATCCTTAATACAAGAAAAGCAAAATTCTCATTTTGTAGCCAGATATAGGGTTGGTACTCCAATTGGAACACAGCTTGGAGATATTCAATGCAAATACATCATACTCGAAAGATACACTGACAGTATCAAAATAGTTCATCAGCATCACCTTGGGAACTCAGCACCACGGCTAAAGTTGATTTTTAAATTTAAACAAATTCTCTGACGAGGAAATATCCTCATTACAGACTGATAACTGATGATGACAGAAAGATGCAGTTAGAGCTCTTTTTACCCCCCAAAAAAGGTTCTTTTAAAATCTTTACAAAAGTGTATCAGAAGGAAGTGAGATACTGACTCAGAAAACACATCTGTACACTGCTTCCCCCATAAAAAAAAAAAAAAAAAAAAAAAATATGAAAACATCCAACACATNGATCATATGATAACATCCAACACATTGAGTATTGTTAGCAGTACTGGATTGCATGTTTGTGTATAGAACAGGAGGGGGAAGATATTTTTAGATAATGTGAGAGTTCTGATCAGTATTTTCTATTCTTTTTCTTTTCATCTATACCTGTCTGTAGATTGTCCTCACACATTCTGATTTCCTAGGATTCTCAAATATATTCCCTTTGGGAAATAACTGAAGGGAAAATGGACATGCTCTTTAACAACAGCAACAATAGTTATTATAGATGGGTTGGTTTTCTTAATTCATTGACATTAATCCACTAAAATGATAGGTCTTTATTTCTAAGTTACTTGGAAATTGATTCAATTTGTTAAGTAACTAGAAGTATGTAATGAAATGGAAACCACACAGCAAACTTGTGCATATTCTGATGCAAAACTGCCTCTAGCTTTGGTAGGCTGACTGAGAGATACATAAATTCCTGGTTTTGCTCAGACTCTCTCAGAAAATTGTTAACCTCTTTTAATGTTATTCCAAAAGCTCACTATGGTAATAAGCTCTGCCTGATGAATTTCTGAACTCTTAGTTAAAAGATTCTGACTTTCTATCAATTTTAAATAATTCTAGTGCAGTGGACAGCATGTATGCCCAATATGATCTAGTTATCTTCATAGAGAGCGTGGTGAAATGACCAGAGTATGCATCAAGACAGCTGGCTGTGAAATCAGAAATGGTGTAATTATGTACTTAATTATGTCACTTAAGGGATAAAGTCACGCAGTCTGTTTGTATTGTTGTCATCTAAACTAATGTCTCTACACCAAGAAGTGTTAGCTGGCAGTGTCTTGGAGTTTTTTGATCTTTGTTGTTCAACAAATACACATGTGTAATTTACAAGTAGACTTAGAGTTGCATTGTCTCTCATCGTTTATCTGTAAGACTAAATTGGACCTACAAGTAGAGTGCCATGATATAAAAACACCTTTGTATTGTTTCATTGCTCTCTAGTACTTTTTTTTTCACTCCTCCCTTGCTTATGTTTATTCCATGTATCCAGTCTTATTAATATTTCTCCTCATTTCATCCCTTTTGTCAGCTCTAACTTCTTGTTAAAGTTGGTTCTCGTTATTGTTGGTGAAATATCCTGCAAAGCAAGAGCTTTGAATTACATTGTTCAGAATGAGGTTATTCCCTCATTATGGCCCACAAGTTGAGCTTGAATTTCTAAAAGAAAGGCATTTATTTACTATCTTTGTTCCCAATTTTATCCCATTAGGTTCTTATCTTCCATTTCTATAAGGAGGTGAGATTTTGGGTAACATTTTCATAGGAAGAAACATAATGTTATTTGGGGGAGTAATTTATGACCTTTGAGAATACTTTCTTGATTTTGGAAGGAAAACCGAAGGATGTTAATGGTTGTGGAGGGAAGGCAAAAGTACTGCCTGTAACTGTTTTCTCAGACAGTACGTTTCTCGTAAATGTAGTAGTGAGTCAAGATTGAATTATCATCAAGGTAACAAGAATTTTTTTACAAACATTTCTTCCATGTTTAAAGTTAAAATGATAATACAAAGTCCTGTTTGAAATCACAGAATCGCAGAATTGCTACGGTGGGAAAAGACCATTGAGATCGTCAAGTCTGACCGTTGTCTAACTCTACCAGGACCACTACTACACCACATCCTTGAGGATCATACCTAGACGGTTTTTAAACACATCCAAGGATGGTGGTGCAACCACCTCCCTGGGCAGCCTGTTCCAGTCTTTGATAACTCTTTCATTACAGAAGTTTTTCCTCATGTCCAAACTAATCCTCCCCAGTGTAACTTGCTGACATTTCCCCTTGTCTTATCAGTTGTGACTTGTGAGAAGAGACCAACTTCCACTCCTTTCAGGTAGTTGTAGAGAGCGATGTCTCCCCTCAGACCCCTTCAGACTAAACAAGCCCAGGCCCCTCAGCTGCTTCTCCTAGGACTTATTCTCAAGACCCTTTATCAGCTTCGTCGCCCTTCTCTGGACCTGCTCCAGCACCTCGATGTCTTTCTCATACTGCAAAAATGGAGAACAGCTCCATGTTACAGCTCAAAAACAGATTTCATTTATTTTCTTACTAATCTTTGTTAATGACTGATTATCACATTCAGTAGTACATTCATTTCTGTACTGTGCAGAAATGAGTCTTCATATATCAGGAGCCCTTATCACGCCCCAAAGCTGAGTCTATGAATCATCACAATGGAGATACAATAATCTGGTGGAAGGAGGGAGCCTTTGAACAACTGCACTGATAAATCATGAAATGCGCCTGTGTGTAGATAGCTACTGTGCCTTATCTGGCACATCAAGATCAACAGACCTGGGTGACACCCCTGTCAGGTATCTATATCTGGAGACGATGCATATAGATCTGAACCCCCATGGAGACTATTTTCTTCTGCTTTCTGTGCAAGATGAACAGGAACTGCAAGGAAGAATAAGAGGCTAGTAATGACCCTGAAGCTGTAAGAGGGCTGAATACCCAGGAGAACATTCTCCTGGAGGTTCAGAAGTGTGGCATATAGGTCAAGGGAAGAGCAGGAGGCTAAACTTTTTTTGGTTAAATGAAATTTAAGACTACATGGCACAAGTGAAGCAGGAGCCAGTTCATCAGCCTCGTGTGTATCCCTTAAGGAGATCTGACAACATTCATTAAATCCTGAAATTAAATAATGATGCTGAATCTGCAGTTATATGGAAAACAGTAAATTCAATTAAAGGGAAGGAGTATACTTTATTTGAATGGCTCACTTGGTGTTTTTTTGGTACATGTAAGTAAGAAGATAAAGAGAAAATGTCTATTAGAGAGCTCTTTCTTCAGACTATGCTGTGTCAAGTGAGGAGCCTTTTACAGAATCATATGGTACAACAAAGCTCATAAAGAAGGAAGAAGCACTCAGAAAAGGTGTCATTTTTTTCCTCCAGATTCATAGCTTTTCTTTAATTCCCTATTACCATTTGCATAGTTTGTATTAGATTTTCCAAAAACACTTAGCTTATGATCTCGTTATACTGGGCAATGTATAAAGAAGTACTCTTCCAAAAGACAACGGCAAACTTTGAAAAATCAACAGCTGCATTTTGGAAGAGAAAGACTGAGGAAATGAGATGCTAGAAACCTGGGTTACCTTCTTCATTCTTCCACTAGACAATTTATATAAACCAGGAAAAAATCTGGAGCAGTCCCAGAACCTAAGTCCTTGGCAAGATACACCTTGCCAAGTTACTACCCCACCCTAACCATTTAGTAGTTTCTTTCTGTTTTAGAAGCTACTCAGATTTGCAGCACTGGATTTCAGCACATGCCCGTCTGGTTGGTCATTCACAGATAAACTCTTTCTCTTCCTAGTTTGTTTCCATGTTTTTTGGTTTTTTTTGCGAGTAATGGTTTTCTTATTAATCTGTTAGAGTAGAAGTCTGTCAGAGGAAGCTTTGTCTACTGCTTTCTTTCAAAGAATGATTGAGGTTTAGACATTCTCTGTCATGCCAAGAAACCCAGTGCGAGTCTGTCACTTCTCCTTCCTGGTGGAAGAGTCTAGCCAATGAGGTGGTGTCCAAACACATGGCACCAGCTGCAACTGCTGCGACCGCTTCCTTCCTTTGTAAAGGAAAAACAGTTTTCTCAGCTTCTTTCCACTGGAGGCTCTGGCCTTTGATCAGAGAATGGTGGGCGGTGTGTCCCTGAAGCTCCGACTGAGATAACTAAGGCATGAAGACCATGGTGTTGATTTCAAACACCCTGAGCAAGCTGCCGGTTCGGCAGGCTAATGCTAATCACCATCTACCCTCGCCTGCCTTGGGAGTTTAGGTGCTCACTTTGGGATTGCAGAGTTGGCTTCAGGAGGCGGATGCTTTAAAAAGCTTTTACATTCTTAGCATCTGCTTAGCCATTTGCAGCTGCCATTTTACTGTGGGCCTTGAGGGTAGATCGTAAGGAAAAGAAAAATGGCTTTCAGGATGGATTAGTTTTGGGAAGAGTATTCTGTGCCAAGGGCAGTGCAGAAAGAAGTAAACATTCAAGCAGACAAGGATGACATCATTTATTCAGTGGAACTGACAGGGGCAATGTGAGAAGCTGTAAAAGCAGATAAGAGGGCTGAGGTTTGAGGGCAAGGCATTAAAACTGGAGAAGGGAGAATTAAGCAGCGACGTTTGTCTTTCTGAGCAGTTCTGTGTCTACATCGTGCCTACCCAGGCTGCGTGTCCCCCTCTCAAAGGTATGTATACACACACTCCTGCTGGAATATCACCTGAACTGTGTTACTTATAGGATCTTTACTGATTCACTCAGGAACTCTAAACTTTCAGAGGAGCGGAGTAGAAAGAAGAAACTTTCAACTATAATTTTAGAAGAAAAAAAAAAATGTGTTGTAGGTCTGTGGAACATCAAAGCACTGCTTTATTTGTTAAAATCAGGGGTGGAAAAAAGTTGCATAAAATGAGTTGAATAAAGATACCTGAGTTTGGATTTGAAGGGGGAAGTGGCATTTTCAGCATATTGAGTGTCTGGGACAAAAGAAGGGTAACAAAGGATTGTCCACAGAACTAAGCTGCGATGTTCTGAGGAATAAGGATAGTTGTTTCGCTTGTGGCTGTAATAAATTTCAAGTGCTAGCAAGATAAATAGGAGAAGTTGGAAAGAGACCAGCTGGAAGATAGGTCCAAATATGGAAAAGCAAGAACAGGGCTGATTCTGTAAGTCATGGATAATAGCTGTCATGAGTACAACTGATCTCTGTGCAAGACTTAACTTTTCTCATGGAAACCGTCTCACTTCTGTCCCTGTTGCTCCAAGTACTGATATCTCCTCTTCTGTGTGTCCTACAGAAACTGGTTTTGTTGTCTTCTTTGGTCCTGATCTTTTTTCATAATAGAATTTCTTTGATTTTAGATCTTTGTACATTTGTCATCCTACCTTAGATATGCACTTATTTTTTTTTTCTATGTTTGTTCTGAGTAAAATATAATTGATATCGATACCCTATAGAAAATCAATTTAAGAATCAATGAGTTCCCTAGTCCTAGAGGGATATCATGTAAAATCGCAAGTAGTAGGACCAGTAGTAGTACCAATAGTAGCAGCCTTGATTTCTCTTTAACTCCAGGTACTCAATTAAACAACGAAGTTGGCCTGGGAGCTCCATGGCCTAGAAAGAAGCTCCTCTGGATGCTGATTTAGCATCAGAGTGATCTGGATTGGTTATTGTTCTCATTGATTATAAAAGTCCTCTGGTCTACAGCTTTAATCTACCTCAAAAGAAGGACAGCGGTGTGGAGTTTGGGTACTCGGGATCCTTGGCTTTTCTTCAAACTCAGATAGACCTGACCCATTGCTGCCTTCTACAATCTACATATATGCATCCAGTGTTACAATTATTCACCAGTTTCTGTGGGAAACTAGGTAATTTTACAACCTATATCCAATACATTACCCACTTGCTGCCTATATGTTATTTGCTGTTTGCACTGGGAAAGATGGAAAGTGAGTGATAGAAAGGAGTCTTCTGGATACCTCACAGAGATGATCCCTGGGCAGACCTCTTCTTTTCTGCCAGAACTCTGAGAAAGGAGAGAGCACCAATGAGTTGGTGCTCCTACATGGAGGTTTTATCTGACTTTTCATTAGAGAAGAGGTATTTTGTGCACTTGGTCAAATTCAGAACAGGTTATAAACATGGCTTGTGAAACATGCCTGCTGTTATAGCTGTTGCCTACACGTAAGACTGCTTCACTCACAACTCGTGAGATATTTTTCTGACAAGGGGTGTATTGTTTTGTTTCAATGTAGGTCGCATGTTTTTGTTTGTTGTTTTTTCTTTTTTTTTTTTAAGCTAATATCAGAGAAGAGGAAAGACAACAGTTTTTGTGGGAATCATGCACTTGTTTTTCATAAGACGTTCTTCTGGCAGCTTCCGGACTTAGCTTTTTCTCATAGAGGAAGCTAAGTTAAGGTTAAGTAGTTAAGGTTAAAGTGATCCTTGGGACACAAATGTTCTTATCCATGGCAGTGAAAATTGTTCCCTCCAGGGAAAAGGGGACACACATACACACGCATGCATTCACATATATCCAATTTACAAGACAGAAAACAGATATTGTATAAATAAATAA
>VWZK01016074.1:9974-26914 GCA_013396935.1 Baryphthengus martii
AAAGAAATGAATTTAGCCCCTGAAACAGTCAGTCAAGGAGAAATGATTTGACATTCAGAAAAACGTATGTGTCTTTGTAGACAATTTTTTAGTGGAAACATTTATCAGACCTATTCTAATAAACTCACAGAAGTTTTGGAGTCAAATACATATGCGTCTAGACCTCCACTGCATTTTCTCTTTTACATCAGTTCCATTTCTAGATAGATGCTGCTCAAACAGGGCATGCATGTGTGTGTACATGCAGTGCTACAGCACATTTGTTTTCCCAGTATAGTCAGCATGTCCTGACCATACATCCTTCCATCTGCATTCAGAGCAGCAGTATGCAACTCTGTAACCTCAAAGGGTTTTGTCTGGACTGAAGAGGAAAAAGTAAAAGTATTCATTCTGTCGGGAGCGGCAATCAGAGAGAAAAGCAATAAATGGGCCAGCTGGCCAATATATTTTTAGATAAATCAAATTGCTGCTGTGTGCTTAGGGACAGTAGCTAATCCTGTCTCTGGGACTTGAACTTGTTGCCTTTTGGAAGAACTGGGAAACACATTACCCTTGTCAGCAGACTGGAGTAAGTTACAGATTTGAATGTTATTTGATCTTTACTTCTCCAAAACAGATTGAGGGCCCTAAAGCAAGCAGAAATACAAATTAGAATTATATTCAAGACGCCATAAATTATCTCATGCCAGATATCTGGTTCCAGTCTGGCTATGCGGTGAACTGGGGATGGATGAAGGCATTCTTTTGAAAGGCTGGAGAATAGGAATGGACAACCTTCTTATGTCTTCTCAGGGAAGCTGGTGGGTATGTCAGTCTGTTTCGCATGAGTAGCCTCTGACAGCCGCTGCAAACAAGCCTGCATCAAAGAAAAAAAATATTACCTGTATGTTTTACACATATTTATAATTGTTTGTGCATCAAAACAAAGAAAACTGTTTTCCCATGGATTTTCCTGTGAAAAACAACAGACATTTTATGCCTGACTTTTTTTTTTTTTCTACTTCACTAGTCTTTTTATGCTTTAATAATTCTAAGCTTTTGATCACTGGAAGACCTAAAAAACTTCGGCTATTTTCCGTTAATCTGTAGAGTCCCTTTTATGTGTTTTAATAACCTGCTCCACCAATGTTTGGCACGGCCAGCCTCAAGTGGTCATGGCCTGCATAGACACATGCAGGTGTTAGTATAAGCAGCCAGCCTAATGCATTTGGCTGACTGCTTAGTTATGGTACAACTCCACAGTGTATTTTTAGACTATAGTACTTCTATCGTATTGCTACGTTATGTATTTTCTCTTTTACTGCTATTTCTAGAATGAGAAGAGCAATTGATTGTATACACTAAATTGATCTATTACCTTGCTGCAGGACTTTGAGGAGAGGACACTACAAACGTGGTATTAACCTGTTAGTACTTGGTTAGGTTTGTTAAGAATATAAAACTCACCGCAGTCAAAGCCTATCAGGTAAGATAATTCAGGAACATTATTTACATTACCAACGCACTCAAACAAAACTGAGACTTAAAATCTATGTTTGGACTCAAATTTTAGTGGCTAATTGTTAGCCATGACCCACGAAGTGAACTCCTTGCTTTCACTCTGTGGCTTCTGTCCAGCTCAGCTCCTACAAATTAAACCTATTTGATTGGATTACTTTCTGAAGACATTTCTAATTTATGTGCTAATATTCATCAGTTAAAAGTGGTTCAGGATATTTTCTCTGAAAGCTTTAAGTGCTATTTTCTACCTATCTGTCGAACATTCTTAGGGGAAGAAATGCGGTTTGTCCATTGGAATCTACAGGAAAAAATATGCAAAATAATAGGAAAATTTCTCCCCACCATGAATCTGAAGACCTTTATATTGATCATTTTCGGTTAACAACAAAGATACAAATCATCATTTCCAGCTTTAAAAATATTTTAAACTAAATATTTTCAAAAACTACTTCTCAGGTTCATATTTGGCTATATCTTTTGGAGTATGAACCTGAATCTCAGCCTCAGCAATATAGGACTAAATATTATGAGAAGTTTACATTTGAGTATTTCCAATTAAAAAAAAAAAAAAAAATTAAAAAAGTCAAGCAACGAAATATCTGAAATGGTTTCATTATGCATCACTCCCCAAACATAAATATTGCTGAAGGTCTTTGACAGCTGTTTTAGCAAGTTAAGTTATTCCAAACAACAATAAATGCATACTGGTAGCTTTCCACTTTGTTTTTGTTGAATGACCGCTTATTAAATATTTTTTCCCCGGCAGTTACTTTCCAAGAATACTTAAAATATATTTAACAATATGGAAAGTAGTGAATTGACAGCAGGCTGACATAATTTCCTTCTATGAGAGATATGTCTATACTACTTCCAAAAAATGGGGCACCTTAGTTAATGAGGTGACTTTGTGTTTTTGAAGGAGTCAGTTCATTGAGAAAGCATTTTGAGTGTTTGAGAACATCAGATAACAACTTTCTGCACTATACCTTCAGTGTGTTACAGAACCAGGACAAAGCTGATCTGAAAATCAGTGATTTTTTCTCTGTTTGATTTCTATATTCATTAGAAAGATATACAAATATACAGCCAACTTCATTAGTGTAACAGTAATGTTGACAGTGAACACAAGATTATGTAAAGGCAAGTAAGTGAGGTAAAGGTACAGATGCAAAGCATAATAACAGAAGCATTTACAGTGTCTGAATGAAAAAATGCAGAATGTTAAGGGGGAGCTTATATTTTTAAATTATAGAATTATCCATATTTATGTACTATGTACATGTTTATAGTCTGCCATCTGGTATGTGTTATGTGGCTAGCTTTGTTTGAAGAAACTTTTCCAATCCTACATTAACCCAAGTCCCTCCCTATTTATTAATAAGATCTGTAGTTCATAAAAGACAGTATACATGCTGTCCATTCAAGTGCTCTGAGAAATGTCCTCCAAAATGTCAACAGTTCAGGTTGCTGCCCTTGTGCTAGAGCCCCCATGCAGAGAAATCGTTTTCAATTTGTCTGGGCATGGCTGCAACGTCATTGGCCAGCATAGTAAACAAGTCGTCAGGGATGTCATCTGAGAACTTGTGGTCTTACGTGCCTGCTGCAAATTTTCTCTTTGATTTTTACATATATGTGTGAACAGTCATTAAGAGCAATATTAATCCTAACTTGAGGCTTCTCCTGGCTGTAAATGTAATCTATACTGCACAGTTAAATTTGATTTGAAATGATACTACATCAAAACTGCTATTTTCCCCCTCCACTCTGCTCCACAATGCAGCTTTTATGAACTCAGAATGATATCCTGAGGTTGGAAAATGATATATCTTTTCTTTACACTTTCACTACTGATAGTAGTTTGCTACTCCATTTCTTAGGTTAGCATCCACGAACAGAATTAAGCTGCCTCTCCTATCTCTGAGTGTGATCATCTATAGCAAGAATCGTCTTCCACACTAACGAATGCATTCCCTCAAGTTCTGATTTCAAATTTGCTGTATACTCTCCTTCAGGCATGAAAAGTAAGTTCTGTAATAGGATTTTCAGCAGCAAACTAGGCTCTAAGGGTAGTTACTAATATTTATAATAGTTCATGTCATCTTGAGAACTTTAGCTGTTTGGGGAAGGAAGGGTCAAAAGGTTACATTTTTTCTGCCTTTCTCCCTCTCTAACTATTAGATATAGAGCATAATTTACGATTCATCAGACTATGGACCTAGACCTTTCCTATAACCCTGCCTTCTTGGGGGAGGTTTGGGACAGCCCAAACAGTTATTTTTATCGTCTACTCCACACTTCAAGATTCTGGTTTTTAAAGTGCTGGTGATAACTTTCAACACATTAATCCCAAAACTAAACCTGAAAGCAGTGCACCTTCTAAGCTTGAATCACATGATTGAATGTGATTGAAGAGGGGAGCACCTGGGGATTTAAAGTCTTGACATTTCTGGTCACCTCTGCAGAAATAAAACATTTCTCCCAAGTTCAGGACAACTCACTAAGCAAAATTACTATGTGCAGTCTGAAAATAATCTTTAGGGCAGTAATATATATTCCTCCACCATATTCCATAATGCTGACCTGAGAATATCTCTTAAGCATATAGATAAGGATAGGAATCATAACACTAACTTTCCTATGATCTGGATTAAGTCTGTAAATCCTAGACTGATTTTTAAGAGTACTCAAATAAGATGCAGTTGCGTCCTTCCTCATTTGCCTGAAACTGAAAGACAACTCCTCTCAAAGTATTATTCCAAATAAACTTTCCTTTTCTCTTAATCCACCAGAACAACATGATCATTCATACTCTGTTCTATTAGTCATTTTTATACCACTTTTCCTGTCCTGTTTTACAAAACAGTTTATATAATTGAACCAGATAATACCTTTAGGCTTGAATACACAATCTGGGAGCAGGTTTGAACTAGAATTTTTTCTTAGTATCTCTTCATAAACAGTAAACTCATGGTGTCCTCACACGTCACTGAGCAAGCTACCTGCTCCACAGACATGCCTGCTGCAGAGTTGGGGCACCGAAGCTTTTGCTAATCTTTTCCTTCTTCAGAGGGGTCCTCAAAACCTTTCATTTCTACCCATCCCTGATTACTAACCAGAACAGTGTATCTGGCCGGGTAAGTCTCCTGTAAGCCTATCTCCTCTGTTTTCCAATGATTGCTTAAAATAACTCCACAACATTTTCAAACAGATTTTTTTTTTTCCCCCGAATGATTCCCATCAAGCAGACCAAGAGCACAAAACAGCAAGAAATCTATATATCTGTGTTGTAGCTTAACATTATCATTTACTGGCAAGTTTGGGATAAATCCTCCTTCTCTCCTCTGATACCGAGGAGTTGGCAATCCATACACAACTCTGATGGCACCTCTCTGCCAGAAATGCATTAGCCTTGGCATGCCTCTTCTTCCATTCATCTCAGCTAATTTCATTTAATAGTACAGCATACCCTTTGATTGTCGCTTTGGTCTTGGACAAATAAAAATCTTACATACTTAGGATATTTATACAGCCCACATGTGAAGTCAGTCTCTGCTGACGTTAGTCAATGCTGTGCCACTGACTTGAGTGGGTACAGAGAAGGGCAATGAGGCTGGTGAGAGGACTAGAAAACATGCCTTATGAAGAGAGGCTGAGGGAATAGGGGTTGTTTAATCTAGAGAAGAGGAGGCTGAGAGGAGACCTCATTGCTCTTTACAACTACCTAAAAGGAGGTTGTAGCGAGGCTGGTGCTGGTCTCTTTTCCCAAATTACTAATGATAGGACAAGAGGAAATGGCCTCAAGTTGTGCCAGGGGAGGTTTAGATTGGATATTAGGAAGAAATTCTTTCCTGAGAGAGTGGTTAGGCACTGGAACAGGCTGCCCAGGGAGGTGGTGGAGTCACCATCCCTGGAGGTGTTTAAGAGATGAGTAGATGTGGCACTTGAGGCTACGGTCTAGTGGTTAGGGATGCTGGGATGAAAGTTCGACTAGATGATCCTGGAGGTCCTTTCCAACCATAGTGATTCTATGATTCCATGATCTCTTCCAAGCAACAACTTCTAATGATCCAATCCAAACCTCTTAGGTGAGAGATTATCATCAGTCATTTAGGTCTTGTATTTTTTTGCCCCTTGGTTGATTACTTAGTTACATTACTGATGTCCTTCTTTGGAAATTTTTGGATATATTTCACAAAAGCTAACATGTTTTAACCATCTTTTCTTTCTCTCAGATGGGACTGTGCTGTGTCCTTACATTGCCTTGTAGGCTTCAACAACAGTTCAGTGTTTCTGCAATGTTGTGAGAATTGGTCCTGCTTTTGATATATCTTGGCCCTGAGATACACTGCACACACCCTTTTCCTCGCTTGAGATGTCTTCATTGAAAGGGTGGCTCATGGCAGCCTTCATTATGGCTTACACTAACAGATTCTTCTTGTAAGAGGTGAGATTTTAGGGCTCTTTTTATTGTTCTCCTTCTCTGCCCTGTGTGAGAAGGCTGGGCTAGTGAAAAGGTTGTCATTTGTCATACTGCATTACTGCTGCTGGTGTAAAGGCAATGCTTAGCTGGTGTTATCACAGAGTTTTGTAAGGGGGCTTTGATTCCTCTGTATCACCTGCTAATGCTACCCAAAACTCAGATCGCAGCTCAAAAAACACAAAAGGCATCCACAGGGGTCTTCTAGGTGAAGTGAGTAGAAGGGATTGCTTAATTTGCTTAGGACAGAAACATGAAATAGATGGTTCCACTTACCAGTTATCCAATATCACAAAGTGCATTTTTATAGAAGGTATTATTGTACAAAAGCAAACCAGACAATTAAAAAATATTGTGCACTTAATCAATACTAATGACATTCTGTTTAATATAGTTACAACTGTCTGTCTCTGTGCTTCCAAGGATAAAAATTTCATCCTGAGACATTAATGAACAAAAGCAACTTCTGGAGCTTATCACGTTCTTCTGAAATGCTGACTTATTTATCTTCTGCCAAAGGCAAGAGAGTGGATGGAAACGCCATTTGTCTGGTCCCAGAATCTGAGTGCAAAGCATTGTCATTAAAAACTCATTCAGCAAAAAACGAAGAACTGTACTGCACTGCTCAATACATGTTGATAACATTAGAATTAAAGCTATTTTAAGCAGGTTTAGACTGAAAAGTATGTGAAAAACTGTAAGTAGACCATAAAGAATTTACTTTTGAAAAAAAACCCCTTCCTTTAATACAAGGCTTTCCATGTCAACTTGTGTCATTGCCTATTCATAAGGAATTTGGCAGACATGTACTATCCAACTGGTATTTTTCTATAAAGCCATGCAAAACAACCAATATATTTTGATAGTCTAGCCTTCAGTTAAACGAAAGCTGTGGAAAGCCAGGGCTAAATCTTCCCTTTGTTCTCCTTCCCCCCTACTCCCAAAAAACTTGGTGACTCTAAACTGGCATTTAAAGAAAATTTAAGTGCCATAACCCTAACCTGTGACTTTATAGCCAACTCACTCAGTATCTTAGTGCCTCTGAACATATCCAGGACTGTCCTGTATCTTGATAGGGCTGACGTGGCTGGCACCAACATCACACCTAATTGCAGCCACATCCCAGACTTGACCTCCTTCCCTCAGTGCTCCACATGAGCGCCAATCGAGGCAGCTTTCACTGGCAGCACCTGAAATGTAACAATGGAATTAATCTACCTATGAAATGAACTAAGGGTAGTTGTGTTTTTGTTTTTTTTTTTTTTTATGGTACTTGGAAAAGTAGTAGTGCTCATGGTGTCCATGTCTATTTTAATCCTCATTAGTAGCCTAGTAATTGAAAAATTCATGTAGGAAGGAGTGGAGGGCCCTAACCTCAACATCTACTCAGGATGAAGATGTTAAAATTCACATCTCCTAGTATCACAGGACAATTGGTTTCAGACTCTTTGTAGAAAGCAAATGCAGGCACTAGCACTTCCAATGGCATTAGGGTATCAGCGATAGTTCCCAGAAAGCACAAATCAAAACATTTTTGTAGTAATTACCCATTTGTACAGATAACTTCATGTCTCAAGGAGCCAGATGAGAGCCCTTAAAACAGCTCTTTTCCATCGCTAATTACTTTCATTATTCATAGAATGAATCCCAAACAATCATTTCAAAGAAAAATCATATTTAAGTGTGTAGGATGGTACTTGATATCTCTAACATTTTTATTCCTCCTCTGCTTTTACTGGATTCTGGTCATGTTTGTATTAGCAAGGCAGCCATATTTGTATGGGAAAATGTTTCGTTAGTGCTCTGTTATTTTGGAAATTGAAACTTTGAGTCAAAAACATTTCCACTGAAAACCAAGAATTTCTATTTGGGAAGGCTGCCCAGCTGCCTGTTGCCCAAGTAATCGGCTTGTCCCATGCCATAGTACTTGTGCTGCATCTCTTGGGAGGGAAAGGGATAAGGTTTATGGGCTAGCAGAGGAAGGCAACAAAAAAAGGCAACAAATGCATCATCTTGCATCTTCCTCTGTTATCTGACCAAACTTCCCCGAGAAGTGGAGTGGTTCACCATGAAACACTGGAAATAGACTGCATCAACCTTGATCTTCTCAATTCCAACTGCCACTGTTCAATGTCTACTGCACAGCCCACCAACAATCACAAACAGTTTGATAAAATGCATGCAGTTTGTGGATGTCTCTTCTTTCAAGTGAGAGCTGCCTCTTACCTTTTGAGCATGGCTCAGGGAAGGGAATGAAGCCATGGAAGGAGACTTGCCCTAGTTTATTTTCAGCACATCACTGAGTCAGAGGGAAAAAGATTTGTGTCATAGGCAGGAGGAAGTTTTAAAACATCAGTAGAAAATGCCATACTGGTGTTAAGTTTTAGAAAGGCACACCTTTATACTTTACAAAGTTATTGCTTGAACTTCCAGCTCTATCAACAAGTGAAGAGCTAAAGAAAAGTCAGAAAAGTTCTGCTAGTATAGCAGCACTGCTAAAATTTGGACCTAGATATGCCCAACGGTTTACCTCTTTTAATCTTGGAACACAATTGAGGTTTTGTGATTTATTTTGACAGACCTAGAAGCTGTCCTTCATGTACATAGTACTTGTCCTACTTGTTCCAGAGAGACTGTGTATCATTTTGATCAACACTCCAAGTTGAAGTTCACTCCAGAGCCAAGAAAATGACATTTACTGAACCATAGGCTATCAAATGTTTATGAGTCATATCATAGTAAATAAAAATAGAAAAAAAAAATGTAAGAGAAAATAATGTTTAGATTTATTTCCCTCTGTTCAATTCCCATCTGAAGTGATTTCTCCTGAAGTCCTGCTGAAACACGATCCATGTTTTTTTCATGCAAAACGAGCCCATTTCAAAATAGTTAACTGTAAGACATTGCAGTGAGCAGCATATGGGATGCACAAGTCAAAACTGATGACTAACACTGTTTATTTATTAACTTTAATTCATACTATCTCATATCCTCCTGTCAGCTCACTCCTCATCCTCCTCCTCCTTTTTTATTACAGATGAATGAAAACTGATGCTTCTGCATTCTTTTAAGCCATTAAAATATGTTAATTATTTACAGTAAGGCATCATAAAGAAAAAAGAGACATATCCGTGAACTTTTCAGCTTCCTGTTGTAACAGTTTGTTAGTTTAGGCATTGTTTAAAGCAAAACATATTAAATAATCCCAAACAAAAATATCTCCACACATTTGTTCAGAATTTTACAAAGACAAATTTAAGGGAATCAGAGATTGTCAACAGTGATACTCAAGACAGTCTTCTGAAACAGTATTACACTCCTGTATTCTAGGGTTACAAGTCCAAATGTGCTTTCAAAAGCTGTTTTACCACAAGACAAAAGTACAGGAAATGGGAGGGGACTTTCTATTGATACAGGCTCAGAATGTTACGCTGATTTCAGTGTGAGTTCTGCATGAAAACAATTATTGTGAATATCGTTAGCTACAGTAAATAAAAATCTTAGATTCAAATAGGTGTTGCAGTCCAGAACCTTAAGGCCTGTTTTCTTTAATGCCAAATGCCAAATCTAGAGGCTGGGACCCATATGCATATGCAACATATGCAGCCCTGTAGATGCTGAAAAGACCTACCTGCTCCAGACTGGGTTAGGAGCTCTTGCTACCTAGGATCACAATCCAGGAACCTGCTCCCAGGGCAGTATATTTGCTCTAAAACTCAAAAAGGGCTTATTTAAAAAAAAATAGTCACAATGTCTTTAACTTTTTATAATAGAGCAAAGCCCTAAAGCCATCATTTTGCAGTGAGGAAGATCCAGCTTCAGCTCTGGTCCTGGTCTATGGGAGCTGAGACCTGTTGTCTGAATCCCCAGGAGGGATGTTGGACACTAGTTGGAGAGAAGTATTTGCTAGCCTTCACTCTTCATGAGCGTGCCATTATAAGCAAAAGGATTGATTGATTTAGACATAAGAAAGAATTTCTTTACCATGAGGGTGATAGAACACTGGAACAGGTTGCCCAAGGAGGTGGTTGGGGCCCCATCCCTGGATACATTCAAGGTGGGGCTTGACGTGGCTCTGAGTAACCTGCTCTAGTGGAAGATGTCTCTGCTCTCAGCGGTGGGGTTGGACTAGATGACCTCTGAAGGTCCCTTCCAACCCAGACAATTCTATAATTCTATGATTCAAAATGTCGGACAAGGTGAAGAGCATGAGACTTGTTGTGACTCTACAGCTTCCAAACTTGAGTGGTCAGGATGAGCAAGTACAGGATTGCAAGCTGTCCTAGAAAGATTGCAGCAGTATTTTAGCACTTCCATGTGTATCATCTGTCCTTTCAGAAACATTGCAGTACAAAGAAATGGCTATAGCTTCATCTACAAAGAGAATCATCATGTCTTGCTGTAAGGGCAATTTAAATCTCTATATAATCTGAATTAAATGAAGCTTTTCAAAGAAGCCTTCAGGACTACACAGGGTACCTACCAATATTGCTGTGCAGATGTAACCTCTGCACTATCACTGATTCACCATACAAAAGCACATTGGGTGTATCAGAACCACAAAACTAAACCCTTGAGGATTAGACATTCTGCAGATCACAACTAGTAGTTAACAGTTTTTTTAATTTCTATGGAAACAATCCATGTATTTGTGTGACCATCAAAGTAGCCTGAAGAACTGCTTCTTCTGTTTCTGATACTTATTGTCAGCCTAAAGGACTACTTTTATCTCTTTAGAGTGAATGAACTAGAACAAAATAAACGGAATCATTTGGATCTGAAAGTTAAGAATCAACTCTGATATAGAACGACTGGTTCTTGTCACTGTTGGATTCTGGCATTGGTTTCTTTGCATTTGCATAATGCAAGTTATGTTAGCATCTTGTGACAAAGATATAGCTCAGCTTTGGCTAAGAGCTTCCCAAAATTTCAGTCCAGTCTTTTATGTGAATCCAAAACAAATCTATTTTGAGTTATGAGGAATGCAATTATCAAAGCAAATAATTTTCAAAATGAGGAAAATGTCATTTTGCTGGACATAGATGTCTTTGAAAACTCTGGTGGAAGCCTCTGCGATGATATTTCCAGGCCAGTAAGACGCAGGAAATATCAAAAATCTTTGGGGGATTGGGGATGATGACATTAGCACATTAGTTTTATCTATTTGTAGAATTCAGAGAATTTGGGAGAGATTTTGTGGATCTTATTGGGGAATACTGAATCTTTAAATCTCTGGAAATCCCAGTGAAGGTTCTCATGAGCTGAACTGCCAGGGCTTTCTGGCAGGAGAGACTTATGTGTCTGGGAAACACATGTGATAGTTTCCAATTTCCTTTGTTAAAAAATAATAAAAAATAATTCACTTCACTAAATGATTAGGAAACAAAATGAGTTAGGCTACAAGACTTTTCCTTTGCATTGCCTTTCTCATAGCAAGCTTCAAGTAAATTTAACTACAAAAATTTTTGAGGAATAATTTGAGGAAGTCATAACTATTCATTACACAGCCTCTTTTCAAACAGGGTACCCTTGGGAAAATGTATTGCCCAGAAACTGAAGCAACCACATGTATCATTATATCACAACATTAATGCTGAATAAACCCTATTTAAAACAATAAATATTTGTAAATAATGTTATCACCAACTACAGATAAACTTCTTCACATTTCTGGGAGTTCAGCAGGTTACTAGGCTATTCAACTATTTGCTTGTTTTGTTTGTTTATGAATAGCAGTTACCAGCTAAGAGAAAATCATGAAGTGCCTCTTTGATGGTTTCATTTAGTTTGGGCTTGTTTTTTACCACAAAAGCTTCCCTAAATTCTTTAGCAAAGTGACAAGAGTTCATCTGGTCTTGTGGTTACTACACATCTTTGGTTGCATTGTATCACATGACTACGTGGATCAGAAGAAAAAAAGTGGTGTTTTTTTCTCTTTGTCTATGATGAGTCTTGTCAGGTCTCTGGGTCAAACCCTTAAAGCTTTAAACTATTGTTCTACAGACTGTATAATAAAAGACATCACATCACTTGTGTCAGATAACCCTTTTCCCTATAGAGACTTGGGAGCCAAAGAGCCATCAAATTCCTGTTCAGAAAATCATTCAGGAGCAAGGTGAGCAAGGGCCAGATGGCAAATGACATACATATGCACTCAAAGCAAAGAAATGCAACGCTCCCAAACCTTTCTTAGCTAAGCTGATTTGCCTATCCTGCTCTCGTGATTGTGTAGTTTCTTTGTATCTGTGAGATCTCAGTTGGACTGTTTGTGTTAGTAAGAGCTCATCAAGACAGGGAAGTGTTGCAAAATCTGCTTGCCTCCTGGGGAGAGAAGAGAGAATGCTATTTGAGCCTGTGTGTGGGGAGCAGAGGGCAGGGAGGGGAAGAGAAGTCACCACTGGCAGAATATCTAGAATTTAGTTTTCTTCTTCTACAGCTTCTCCCTTTCCATTTAGTACTATCATTATTCAATGACTCTAAACGTTTTTTTCGTTTCACTGGGCCCTTTCCCCTCATATTTTTTCTTGAAAGTTGCCAGATTTTGAGTGAAAGTAATTCAGTATGGAGCCACTGAGTACGTTAACTAAAGATCCCTGTCTGTTACGTGTAGGTTGTCCTCACTTTTACACTAAAGCAAGATTTTTTTTTTTCCAGCCAGGCACTGGAGCTCCATGTACTGTAGCAGAACTGAGGTCTGAAGGACAGAGGGGATATTTCGTAAGCGAGGACACATTAGCACGAAGCTGCTTTCACTTCTTGTTCTGGCGGTGCTCTCAAGTGACTTCACTGGGGAGGCATCGTTCTCAAAAGACCTGAGGATTGTTATGCTGAAACTTGTGATGCAGTAGTAAAATTCAGCTGCCATACCTCAAATTTAATAATTTAGTTACAGGATTTGAAAGGATTTAGAAATATAATAAAAGGGATTGCTCAGTTGCTGGAAAAGAAATGGCTTAATAGTTTTGGGCTTAGTAATGTTTTCCATTGGAAGAATCTATGAATGAATGCTGCAAAGCCAGAGTGACAAAATCCAGACTGAGGAAGGGTATAAATAATGATGAAAGAGGGAACTTCTGAGAATGAGACAATATGTTGATGATAATAAGGTTTTCAGTTGCCTTTTCTAGAAGAGTAACAAGAGTGGCAGCTTTTGTGCAAATTTTCCAAGATTACTCGTTGGTCTTGGTTAATCTCTTCTCCCTGCAGAAGAGATGTGTCAGGTGGACATTCTGAACCTGTGCCTATATTGGGTCTCAACAGCTTGTTTTTGCAACTCTTTACCACTGAGACAGAGGTGAAGATCCTTGTGTCACTTAAAAGTATGAATTTTCAAATTAATTAATTTACTAAAAAAGCCCCCAGTCAGATTCATATATAATCACAGAATTGTAGGGGTTGGAAGGCACCGCTGGAGATCGTCTAGTCTCATTCCCCTGCCAAATCAAGTTGACCTAGAGCAGATTGCACAGGATTGCATCGAGGTGGGTTTTGAAAGTGTCCAGAGAAGGAGACTCCACAACCTCTCTGAGAAGCCTGTTCCAGGGCTCTGTCACCCTCACAGTGAAGAAGTCTCTCTATATGTTTAGGTGGAATTTCCTGTGTTCCAGTTTTCATCCATTGCCACTTGACCTATCATTGGGCACCACTGACAAGAGACTATCCTTATATTCTTGACACCCATCCTTTAGATATTTATACACAAAGACAAGATCCCCTCTCAGTTTTCTCTTCTCCAGACTAAACAGACACAGATATCTCACTCTTTCCTTATAAAAGAGGTGTTCAAGTCCCCTGATTACCTCTGTAGCCCTCTGTTGGACTCTTCCCAGTAGTTCCTTGTCTCTCTTTAACTGGGGAGCCCAGAACTGGATGCAATACTCCAGATGTGGTCTCACTAGGGCAGAGTAGAGAGGAAGAGGAATCTTCCTTGACCTGCTTGCTGGTCACTCTCTTCTTAATGCACTCCATTGGCCTTCCTGGCTACAAGGGTACACTGATATCTCATGGTTAACCTGTTGTCCACCAGGACTTCAAGGTCCTTCTCTGCAGAGCTACTTTCCAGCAGGTCAACGCCTAACCTCTACCAATGCATGGGGTTGTTTCTCCCCAGGTGCAGGACTCTACATTTGTCTATCTTGAATTTCATTATATTCCTCTCCACCCAACTCTTCAGCCTATCCAGGTCTCGCTGAATGGCAGCACAGCCTTGGAGTCTGTCAGCGAATCCTCCCAGTTTTGTGTCATCAGCAAACTTGCTGAGGGTACACTCCATCCCGTTATCCAGGTCACTGATGAACATGTTGAACAAGACTGGATGCAGCACTGACTCCCAGGGAACATTGCTAGCTACAGGCCTCCTACTAGACTCTGTCACTAATCCCAACCTTCTGACAGATTTCTTTCTCAATTATTATCTATATATTCAGCCTCTGGAACCCCTACATGCAAGATGAACACATTTTCTTCATTTCTCTTTATCAGCTCTTCTACAACATTCTCACTGATCTTCTCAGGAAAGCGGTGCTATAGACCTATCGCAAACGAAAAAAAAACAACACACCATACTTTTCCTTTGAGTTATAATGAAGTTTTTTGTGTATATGTTGTACTTAAAGACTATTGCATTTGTTTATTTCTCGTTTGCTTAAGAACTGATGTAAGAAACTGATTTAAGACTAGTAAATGTAAGACACAGATGTTTACTGTCTCTTAATTTCTTTTCTCAGTGAAGTTGGTCTAATTTTTGCTGCCTTGTGATCCCATAGGTTTATGGTTTAGCGATTTGTATGTGTAGAGAGTAACTGAAAATCTTTGTTTGGAACCAGTCCATGAGATATACATAATTTTATATTGTTGATTTCTCTGTTTGAGTGTCCACTTAGATTACTGACACTTTCATAGTTTAAAGTAGCTGAAGATGGTAGGGAGGAATCCTGTAGCTGGCAGACACAGTCGTTTTTTTCATTGTTTCACAGTGCTTTCTGAATAGCTGGATGCTCTTGCATCTTGTAAAAATGGATTTTTAAATTAAGTTTGCGCCTATCTACAAAGATGGTTCATATCTTCAAGAACTGCTACAATAGAACAGTTTTGGAAAATGACCGCAACCATTCAAATACAGTAATTTTGAATTCATTCATTTATTAAATTTTCCTAGCACCTGGACTAATTTTTACTAACAAAGTTCATTTACTGAAAGATATCAAAAGGTAGAGACATGGACCTTCCACTAAACACCCCTAATAAATACAAGCTCCTTGGCAAAGGAGCCTGATTCCTTCACAGATCACTGCTATTTCAGCAGAGCCATTCTGAATTTCAAATAAATTGGAATAAGGAAAGGTAAGCTTGGTTTTATGCCAAAACTATCAGTATCTTTCTCCTTTTTTTAAACCTCAAACATAGCAAAAATTGCATTTGATTTGATCACTCAGAGTCAAGGACCCTAGTAATAATCATCCTGAATTTTTATGTTAGTCTGTAATGCTTTGCCAGGTTTATCGGTTCCTGATGCTTTTATTCTTAGCATGAAAGTGTCATCTGCTCTGGTAGATGCTCTCCTCCTGTTAGCTGCTCTCCTCCTGTTAGCTGCTCTTTCATCCTCTGGTAACTCTGAGAAACTATTCCAGCATTCCTCACAGATTCTGTTATTTTAGCTCTTAAAGAATATGTCAGATTGTGAACTGAGACACTTTATTGCACACAGGATGACCTTAGTAAATTCTTCTGAATCTTTGCCTTCATGAGGCTCGTAAAAAGATTTCTGTACTTCATAACTTAAAGAGACAAAGTCTTGTGTATTTTTTGTCTTTCTAAACTATCATCTTTTACAACTTTGTGCTAAAAGCAATTGCTTTGTGTTAAAATTGTATACTATATAATGGCTGTAGTGGTCCAGTTTTCTGTAATACTACAACTAGAAATATTCTACAATTTATGTTTTTTCTCTTTTTATAACAAAAAATAATCCAACAAATCAAACAATATAATAAATCAACATGTTAAATAAACGTGTCACAACCTTGCCCCTTGATTCTTAACATTTAATCTCCATTTCTATCAGATGTCAACTGATTGACAAGATCTTCACCACCTTTGTCCCGTTTGATGTCTCCTCGCTTCCAAAAATCTCTAGAGAATAAGTTGCAGTGTGTGTTTTGTTCTGCTTTAGACTGTAAGCATCATACTTCAGAAGCAATCGCTCGATTCCATGGGTTTGCCAAAACAGAGGAATACAGTCAAAAGAACATTTTACTTATGAAAATGTGCTGGTTTGGGTACAGCAGAGTTATTAATGATTTGTTCCTAAAATTTGGCAGCATCAGCCAAAAGTAAAAGGATATTTTAATTTTGATTCCATGGATAGTTACAAACGGTTTACCTCTGCCCTTCGCAACCAGGGAAAAGGGGCTAAGGCTGCCCAGGTGCCTTCTACTACACTCAAGAGCAAGACTGGGTTGGACTCTGTGTTTGCCACTAAGTAAGATCTTTTAGCTTCGCTGCTGGCTGCAACCCTGTAGGTGCTGAGCTGTGGGGACACATGCCATACCAGACCCTGATATGAGGGATGGGCCCCCTCTGTTGTCAGAGGGCCATCCAGGAGGGGAAGCCAGGCCAAGCACACCGTGAAACGCTGCCAATTAAAGTAGAAATGTGAAACGGCTGCCATTTAGGTAGTGATTAGAGAGTGAAGATAAAAGGCCAGTAGAGCTCCTTATTGAGTAACTGCTGCTGCTGGGAGATGCTGCTGCTAGGAGTTGGTGCTGGAGGGGTTTGTGAGAAGGAGTTTTGTGGAGTCAGTGAAAGAGTCAAGGATAATGAGGGTAATGGATTGGGTAATGTATCTTTCTGGTATTTTTCTAATTGGTTTGTGCATGGCTATGTTTGGATATGGAGTCTGGTTGATGTCTCCTGTGTATGTTTTCTGCTGATGGCATGTTGTGGTTTAAGAGTTAATAAATTG
>VWZK01016078.1:0-31756 GCA_013396935.1 Baryphthengus martii
TAAAGAAGTCATTGAGAACCTCAGTCTTCATATCACTTGTGACCAGTTCTTCCCTTTCCTTTCTGAGGGAGCCCACACCTTCCCCAGGCTTCCTTTTATCATTAATATACCTATAGAAATTTTTTCTCTTCCCCTTGATCTCCCTGGCAAGATTCTAAGTGAGCTTTAGCTTTTCTAACCAGGTCTCTCGCTGCTCTGACAGCTTCCTCTGTCCTTTCTTCCACTCCTTGTAAAGTGGGTTTTTTTGTATGTGTGACAGTGTGTCCAGGAGCTCCTTGTTCATCCAGGCAGATCTCCTAGCATTCTTTCTTGCCTTCCTCTTTGTTGGTGTACTTTGCTCCTGGACATGGAGAAGGTGATCCTTGAATACCGACCAGTGATTCTTGAATACTGTGTTACAGTTAACCCAAAACAAAATGCCTCTGTCTTTTTATTTGAATATTACTTTAACATTATTTTCATAAAATGAAATTTACAACAAAGTTCATTCACATAATGAGTGAGTAAGTCTCTAGTGAATAGTTTAACACAAGTATCTCTAGTTTAACACAAATATTTCAGTGAAAATAAAACCAAGTCATAAAAAATATCGGTTTTGTCAAGTCTGAAAACAAAAGTCCAGAAGCAGTCTCCTCATAGGGCACATCTTTACATTAACTCCCTGGTTGTGGGATTTATCTGTAAATTGCCCAGAAGGTCAGTCTATGATTTCATACTCATCAGCACCAGGTCAGTACCACAAAGCTGGCCTGAATCAGATTTGACTGCACTCAATCATGGCTCTATTTCCATAGTCAATGTACCCAACAGAAAACTTAACTCCAGACGGAACTTTTTTGACAGTTCAACACCAGGTGTAGTGGGAAAGACCTTACCTTAAAACTTTGCCTACAACATTAAGCCATCAAACTTTATTAACAGATCTGAGCAACAGGGTAAGTTTATGATGGATCAACACAACACTAATTCTTGTGCAGCCGCAGCACTTTTGATCTGATACTAGGAAATGGAAGGAACTGAATTTGCTGTGTCAAAATACTGCTTCAGAGCTGATCTTATTAATTTGGCAGATAGTGGATTCTTCGTAATTACATTTCTCTGTCTTATCATTTCTCCCCTTGCAGATATCCCCCTCTGCTTTGCAGGCAGTAGCTGTGTCTTCCTTCTGCTTGTCTAACTATTTAGCACAATTGAATCAAATCTAGAACACTTGTTATCAGCTCATATTTAGTCTGAAGTCTGCTGCTTCAAGCCTGAAGAGTGGCTTATATTCCAGATTTTTTTGTTTTGTTTTGTTTTCCAGGTAATTTAGCCTAATAAAATGGATCATGTCTCACCACAAACTGTAATTCATTTACAGCCTTAGACTTGCACCACTATAACCCAACAGTTACTTCTTTCGAAGTAATAACAGAGTCAGACCTGTGCGTTTACCGGAATGTTTCTTAATACAGAAGAAGCCTGCTGTGTTTCATTGCTGCTTATGTTTGCATGGTACCCGTGAGCATGCAATAGTGCCTGCACAGTATCAGTGCTGTACAATACCGCTTTGATGGGCTCTTCTCACTACTTCATACACTTTCAAGCCAAGGGAACGCTCACCAAAGAACTACTTCTCAGGGCAGATGGGGCTTTGCATTGGGCCCAGAGGAAAGCTAAACACAAGCACTATGCAATGTGAAAATAAAAGCTAGGATTCAGTGGATGATTTCTAGAGTCATTTCAGACTCTGTAAGCTGGATACAGGCACAGAGGATACAGGATGATGAAGATCCAGCCTCTACTGGTGAAGCTGCTATAGACCAGGTGGGACACCCCCAGGTGTCTTGAACGGTGCCAGACATCTTTTTTCAAACAGCCTAATTCCACCTGTCCATCATCCCTGCAGTCCTGAGCAGGCACAAGCTTGTCATCACTGCTTGGCCTTGATGCAGGAGACCACTCCCAGTCCTTTCTGTTTAGCACAGTTTCCCAGGGGCAACCAAGTTCATTTCTAATTCCCAGGCAGCTGCATGCTTATTATAAAACAATGTGCAAGCAGCAGTCTGCACGTGTTTTCTTTTGCCTTGTGACTTAACACCAGGTGAAAGATATTGTCTTGTCACCCCCTTCCATTTTGCATGTTTATCCTAGCTGAAAGATGAGACAGAGCTGAACTTGCTTAATTTTAGCTTCTTGATAGAGTTTTATTCCAATTCCAAGTGGCAGAATTTAACTGCCTCTCACAGGAGTCTTCTAACTACTACTACTGAATATTTCTGCTTACACATTTTCACTGTAATGAACCTTTCCATTTTCAGCATGTGATATATGTTTACCAAAGGCTAATGTATCATCTTGCCTTTCAGACTGAAAATGCCATATCTCATTTTCATCTTTCCCCACGGAAATTAATAAGGAGCTCCTACCTGTTGCCGGCAAATGCAGCACAGCACACGAGCTTCCACGAGCAATGGCAGAGACCAAGCCGCTGCTCTGATATGCAGAAACACTGAGGTGAGTAGCAACAAGGCATCCACACTTCCGAATGTGGCAGTGTTACCTCCTCAGATGAGAACGGCCAGTGCTGCTTGTGCTGCAGGTAAGTCAAGTTGTTCTCATTCACTTACGCTCATGTCTTACAGTGCTGGCAGGTGCTGTGTTCCTAGCCATGCCTAAGCTCCTAGTCATGTTGTGGATGAGGAGTAACGAAACAATTTAGCTAGCTTTCTTTCCATCACCTTGACTGTCATAAATCTTCTGAGGTCAATCTATCAGCTATGAGCTTGCAAATTGACATCTAGAGAAGCTGTAAGAGAAGGGGCTTCTGGGGAAACTCTATGAAACCTGGCTACTCCTACTGCCTGGCCAGGACTGGCAATGTTTAGAGCAGTCCCACTCTCTTGCATATATCCTATTTCCACAGAGGAGGGTGATGCACAGTTTTGCCGATCTCTTCTTCTACCTGCATTTCTGGATGATCCTGAGAAGTCTTTCCCTTCAGATCAGGGAATAGGGCTCCGCAAACAGTAGCATTCCCAGTCAGCTGCAGCCCAGTCTTGGTTTCGCAGGGGATAACATTGCCTGTTATTTATTCAGACATTTTGTTCCCAACTTTTTTGCTCTGTTTTATGTGGTAGGTGAGGTCAGAGCCTTTGTAATACAGGAACAGCATCACCAAGATTTCTCTCCAAAGACAAGCACTATGGTGCAGAAGAATCAGGTATGCATGTCAAGGAAAAGAATGCTCTGATTTTCACCTGGACACTTATTTAAATTATGGAGAGACAAATAAAATTGGGGATGGGTGGGAGAAAAGTTCATACTTTCAATCTTTTCTCCCATTTTTTAATTACATAAGAAGCACTATTGTTTTCATCATAAATCACTGATTTCTAGGCTGCTATGTGGATTAGTACCGATCTGTGGTCTCTCAGAAATTAAAAGCACACAGGACAAGCTGAATTAAAAGCCATCAGTGTGAATCATGATTTTTTTAATTATTGTTTTTGCAAGAAGTTAGGCACTAGAAGATCTGCTCTATTTTAACACATTTAACCTGTTTCTACTCACTCAGCTCTCCTCTGGTAAGAACAATGACATCTCTTTTATCTCAGATAAAAAGATTTGGCCCGAGGAAGCAAATATATAGATTGAATCCAAGGACTGAATTGGAATAAGTGCATGCTCGTGGAAGATTTGCGCCAGCAATCTTCAGGTAAGTCATAAAAAACTTCTCATTGTAGTCAAGTCACTGGGGACCTAACTTCCCTGCAAGCTGGGCACTTAGATAGTGTGGAGACACTGGGGTGACAAAGGCATATGGTAATAGGTTTTTACTGGCCAAGCTGAGTTATCAATAGACCCCATAAACTCCAGCAGGTCCCTGCAGATAGGTGTCACTGAGGGATGCCCTGTGTGACTAGTGACAGAACATCTGGTTCTGGAGATGACCTAAACTGAAAGAAGTTCAATGTGGATTCTATCTTTCCTCCCAACCCAGGAAAGTCTTGAGTTCTCCACAGCAACCATCAGGCCTCTTCTGGCCTGTACATCCCACCAATGAAAGGCCAGTATTGACTGGTGCTGTCAGTGAGGAGGATGCTGTCTCCTGTTTGGGTTCCAGGTCTCTAAGAGCTTTGCATCCTAACACAATGCTTTCAACTCACCCATATCCTAAGAAGTAAAAAAAAAACAAAAACGCCACCAGCAAAACCTACCAAAACCCACCAAAACCCAAACCTTCTAATTTTGAATGTATCTTTCCTCTTTCTAAAATATTACCCTCAGTCTTTAGCATGTTTGAAACTAGAATCTGACCCACTGCAGTACAGTCCTGATGTTTCATCCCGTCCTGAGGTGAAGCACATGACACCACAAATATTTTTAACATTTCTGCTTCCTTGTTTTCCTCTAGTACCAAGATAAAGTGGCACCAAACTCTGCTGTCTTTCTCTTTTATGGAGAGACAATAAATCACTAGTAAGTGTTTATTAGAAGACTAAACAATCCTTTTACTTTGTTGCAGAGCTCCAGAGATGAATGCATTATTTATTACCATGTCTTAAAACCATTTGCACTACCTTCTGTTGATAACATAACTTTATTAGACATGGTAACCTATATTCTATTTATGGCATGATTTGATCTGCTAATTTACAAATCACCTAAAATTCTGGAAATATGAAAAACGATTCATAAATCAAGGTCACAAGGACAAGATTTGAAGTACAGTGTAGACATATAAGGTGTCAGGACTAGTTATGAAATCCTTTTTATTTCTGAGGGGAGGGAAATTTCAGAAACAATAGTCCCTTTTGCTTCAAAGACAGTCCATTCTCTACAAAACACTATAGCTGTGCCATACTCAAGAACAGCTCTGAAGCAGCAAATGAGTTTATTCACAACAGAAAAACAGTTTTACAAAACATTTCACACAGGACGCCTCTGTTTTTACTGCCCATCAAAGAAAATTGACAGCATTTCTAGCCTTTTAGTCCCACTTGCCAAGCTGTGAGCGCTACCCACCAAGCTCAGAGGTGGAGGCTTTCAATGCTGTGAGACTTCCCAAATTTTGTGTAAGGAAAAGCTGCAGGAACAGGCTTGCAATGTTGTTCTCCCATAATTTCATATATTCAAAATGACACGCTGTACTTGGCAACCAGTCAGTGTTTTACTTCAGCTGTGAGCCTTCAGTAATAAACCAGCAGCAGTGAGGTGACTTAAGGTCAGAGCAACTGCTTTCACTTTGACTCCAAGGTATAAACCAAAGCCTAACTGCCCTCATCCTGTTCACTGGGAGGGAATAGGGTTGAATTTCGTATGTCTATGCCCCAGGCTCAAATGGAAAAGAACTTTTACTGCATCCCCATAGGTCATACAAGCAAGGCTGAATTAATCAGTCAGGATAACATATGTTCAGCTGGATTTTCAGGGGTCTTACCCCAGCACTTTTGTGTTCAAAGAAAGTACGTAGCTTCCCTTTGCATTAATGTTACAGGGCACAGCAGCAAACAAGATCTATCTTGTAAGAGTTGTCACACCATCATCCTCATACGCTTTTCTTCTTGAATATCAAACCGTCAGAGGTTAGAAATACATTACTCCATAGAAATAGAGCTGGCTTATATCAACAAGGAAGCTGTGAGAGCCCCATCTCCATGGTAGCTCCCTATAGTTGTACAGCTTGAAGGTTTGCACGGAAAAATTGCTTCTGCTGCTGCTGCTGCTGCACCACTCTGACTGCAGGGATGCTCTTAGTTCACTGATCATCATTCTTCTGCGGGAGCTCTGTTGTAACTTCTGCTTTATAAACCATGATCTTCAACTGCTTTGTGTCATAGTGGCAGCAAGAAGTTGCCAGCTCAGCTGACCACAGGGGCAGGTTAGTGGCTGGTCTACACAACAGCAGTACAAACACGCTTGGCTTAGTGTAGGTGAAGGTAATGTAGTGCCAGAAGGGGAAAAAGACGCTCATGGGGAATTTCAGTATTTATTCTGTTCTGCTTAGGATCTTCTGCTGCATCTACAAAATAATCCTCTTGCTAAAAAAAAAAAAAAAAAAAAAAAAAAAAGGAAAAAAATACAATTGATAAACCCCCTACCACTGTTGNTTGGCATGTTAAAGACTCAAACGATGATTAATTTCCCACAGAAGTGTTGCACTACAAAAGCTCAAATACCACAGTGGTGGGAGAGAGTGTGAAGTTTTGCACAAAAAAAAAACCCAACTCTTGAAAAGGTGAACTAGGCTTCTTTTACAGCACTTAGGAGGGGAGCGTTAAAGTCTAGCATTATCCTTTCCTGCCCAGCCACTAAAATGGAAGTCTAAGTCATTTCACACAGTTTAGATGTCAGCAAGCCATTTAGCCAAACCAGTCCCAAGCTATCCATGAGTACAAAGGGCAAATCATGTTCAGCCCTCTTTCTATTTGAACATTGTGTTGCAAACATGGAACTGCCAATGTTGTGGAGTTCATTTAGTGGGATTTTGACTCCTCTGCCCATGAACCACTTTTGTAGGCTTAACAGACCCTGGGCCAGCTCCTATATTTTGGCATTGTGCTTTGGCACCGAATAGTCCTAATGGTTTTCCTCTGTTAAATTGTCATCTAGCTGATCTAATGAGTATTTGTCAGTAAATACAAAGAATTACTCTGTATTCAAAGACAATTTGGAAAGTACTAGGATCTTTTAATCTGCATTAGACAGAAAAGAATGGAAAGCAAGAAGTGGGTCAGATGCAGGATCTATCTAGATCTGTATGTCCTTTCTGAGAATGGGCAGTATGCAACACCTGGGGAGAGAAAACAGTATGCAGACCCTTGAAATACCCCTCCAGCTAGCTTTGAAAACCTATACTTTCAAAACATACTTTGAAGCTGCTTCTTGGCAGGTGCAAATATCATTACACTAGAAAAAAAAAAAAAAAAAAGGAAAAAAAAAAGAAAAAGGTTTTTATTTCTGGAAGAACTGGGTCTAGACCAAATAGAACATACAAAGACTTTCTAAGATAAACAGCAGCATGCTGTACTAACCAAAATGGAAAACTGGTGCGTTGGAAACATCATTCCCAAGGAAAATGTGAGCAAACAAACCAGTAGCTAGTCAGGAAATTAACAGGGATTTGCTAGTGTTAACTAACTTGTACACGTGCATGCAGTGCATATCATAAAGGTATTTTTGCATATGTGAGAAAGCTTTGTGTGTGGTAGGTAATGAGTTGCTGCTGGTTTCTGTGCACCAGGGAGTTTACCTCTGGGCCTTTGCTGAGCTAATGAAAGAGTTCCCTTGCTGTCCAGCTGCCAAGAAGAAACGAAAGGGTGGGAAAGCAGGGACAAGGCAGGCAATGAGAGGCCTAGACCCTTCAGCAGGTCTGCATGAAGAACACACTTATACAACCAGAGGAAACACTTTGCTTTCCTACGTCTGGAAAGCACAAAGCCACCTTGCTCAGCCACAATCCCTCAGACCAGACCAGACCGGACTTGGCTCTTTGCAAAGTCTCCATAGAAAATCACCAGCACAATTTACCTGGGGACAGTGAGACATGACACTTTGGGGAATCAGCTGGTCCTGCACATGTTTTCCTACAAGGGAAAAGCACCTTTGAGCTCTTCCTTACTGTAAAGACCCCAACTGGACCTGCACCATTAGCACTCTTCCCTGAAATCTCTCCTTTTCTTTGAAAGAGAGTATTTGGTTTGGCTCAACAAAGGTTCTCCATCTTATCTAAACAGTGCATTAAAATCTTCCTGGCAAATGCAACACACATGCATTGAAGCAAAAAGAAACAAATGATTGTTTGTTCTTCACATGAGGGTTGGGTTTTTCCCATGGTTGGCAGGATGGGCACGTCATCATGCTCAAGGCATCCACACAAGTGGTGGTCATGCTCCAGATGCAGCACAAGTCTGCATGTCCATGACACATGTGCCACTGCAACTGCTGACTGTCATCCCTCTGACATCTTCCCATGGGGGACTGAGGTTATTGTTATCTTCCTTCTGAAGGTGGGAAACTGAGGCTCAGAGTAAGAGCATCAGCTTCTCCTTTTCTTGCCAGCTTAATCTGGACTCTGAAAGCCAGCCTGGGTCCACCTGTGGTGCATCAAAAAAGTTTCCCTGAGAAGTTCTCTGTGACTTCACGCAAGTCCTCATGCAGATAAGTCAGGCTGTGTGAGACAGGAGATCTTGTCAGGGCTTTATGAGAAGACGTGGGAGAAAATTACAGCTGAGCTGACCAATTTCAAATGGACACAATGAATGAACAGAGGGAGGATACCTCACCTTGCCTCGGAACAGTGCCATTGGTACAGCATCTCTGACCACAGAGAAACAGAAAAAAAGAAGAAAAGATGGTACATCTGAAGAAATTCACTTCATTGATTTCTCATATAAAAAAATACATTGATTAAAAGAAGTTCATCCCTGTTAGCATGTTCAGCAGCAGCAACAATCCTATGACAGTTCATCTCCAGTGCTTGTCTGGCTGCTTCGTATGAAGCCAATCCAGAAATGCAGGTCCACATTAGGCACTGACATACTCTATGGGATTCAGAGGCCTCCAGACACTGTCCTGCGAAACACAGTTTCAAAGTTGTCTTACCTTAATTTCTCTTGAAGTATCTTTGGAAACTAATGCCAAAAAGTTGCCTGATGTGTTTTGTTTGATTTTTTGTTTTTTTTCCAGAGGCAGCTGAAGATTTTTTCCAGTGTGTATGAATTGGAGTACTGTGAGGATTTCTCCACAGGGTTAGAGCTGGCTCCAGAGCACCATAGAGCACAATGAGGATTATGACTCATCAGGCAAGTTTACAGCACTGTCCATCTCCAGCAACTCCAGAATGTTGGTGGGAAGAAAGTATCTCAGCAAGGAAGATGAATGCATGCCTGCAAAGGGGACCACTGTCTCACAAATCACCCTTCTAAATGAAAACAAGGTCATGGACACAAAGCCAACATTTGCCTGTACAGGCAAAGCTTTGATCACCAGGTTTAGATAGCCAAAACGAACCTCCTAGCTTTCTCTCACAGCCAATACAAGCTACCTCCTGTGAAAGGACCATGCTGTTTCTGGGGATGGGGCAGGGAGAAGAAAAAGCTTTTGGTCATCATAGGAGGCTCTGTAACATCTACTCTGTCTCACACACATACAATTGTTGTCATTGTAGTGCCCGAGGGCCAGATGAGGTTGGTGTCCCTCCATGCTACACACCACATAAGCATGCACAAAGAGAACATTTTTGGCCTTGGGCAGCTGGAAGTCTCTATTGACAATAGATAGGAGGGATAAGAGACACACAGGGAAGAGAAATGTGTTGCCACACAGCCATCAGTAGAACCAGGACCTTCCCAGGGTTTCCAGGGTCTGGTGAGGACTAGAGAACAGACCTATAGGTTTGCTCTTTTTGCCAAAGGGAGTGTAAAACTATACTTCCAGACAGAAAAATGTCCTTTCTGCTCTGCAGCTGAAATGTTTCGGGGTTATCATCTTAGAGTCACTGTTTGGTCCCTCCTCAGATCCCTCCAGTGGTCTCCTCCAGCCTTAGCATCCCATGGATCCCAGGCCAAATGTGTCCTGGCATCATGGCTTTACCGCAGTGGAGGATCCCTTGGAAAACAACCAAGCCACCTAAAAATTCACTTTCGCCCAGCAGCTTCTGGCAGACTTGAATGCAATCTGGGGCTTGGAAAACATGGCTTTACTTGTTTTAATTAAAACCAAATCCCTCCACCCAGACGTCCCTCTCCATCACTCTTGCTCTCTCTTCCCCCAAATGTCTGACGCATTTTAGCAGACGTGTCATCAGACTCCAGTTCAAGGGAGGGGAACAGCAATTTAATACTGTGTCTTGCATCAGTATCCCACCCTTCTCTGGGGGAACTGAGATGATGGACTTGGCAAGCAGGAGGACTGTCATGTAAGTGAAGCAATACACGTACATGTTGGTGTGTATATGTTTCAATGGATAAAGAGAGGTTGCATAAACATATAAACCTCAGCTTATTCACTGTTCCTGGATCAGACAAAAGCTTCCCAAGCACCAGCAGGTACTGATCTAAAAGACTAGCAAAGGGATGAGATAACATCCTTCTTACTGATAACATCACAAGTGACAGCCAACTCTTTAAGTGAAAACAAACATGTGAATCTCTAACGATGCCACAAACTTCACTGCTCATAGAAGAAATATAATGTATGAGTATTTTAAAATTAGGAGTGGAAACTTACGTTTCTGCACCCTAAATGCATACAGCTTCCAGTCCGCCTGAGCCCCTGTGCCTCCTCTGTCCGTCAGGCCAGCTCCACACTTTCAGGAAAGCCTTGCCAGCTCTGAAAGACCCAGGTGGTACCTGGCTGTTTGAACATGGAGGCTCAAGCCTAGAACTTGGGTGGGAAATCAGGGGATTTTGGTACAATCTTTCAATGATGATACAAGTGTTGAAAATCTGTATTTCGTGTTCTTGCCAGGCAACTCACAGATGTTCAGCCCTTAAAGAAGCCCAGTTGTTTATTTAGCTTTCTAACTGTGGCTTTAAGACCTAATTTTAAACTCCTGCTTTTGAAAATGTATGTTGCCAACCTTACCACATGTAACTAAACACGTATTTTGCCATTTACCTCATACTCAGAATTCCATTTCAAAACATCAGTTTCATTTTAAGGCATTGGAAATACCCATTTTTAGCCTACTTGTTAATTATCAGAGAGTCATTAGTAACAATTTAATCATTATACTAAATAATCCAAATAATCCAAAGTATATGTTTAATTAAGTATATGTGCCTAACTGTTTCCAAGGAATGACACATCCATGTGTCTTTTTACTTAGGTGGACCCATACATCTCACTGAAACAGAACCTGAGAGTTTAACTGGTGCCAAACTCACAGAAGGGACAAACTGGCCTGGGACCAGAGACTTCAGTGGAATAACTGAATGCACTTCACCTAGTGTCTTCCTCAAAAGAGTTCTGGGTTCATGTCTTTACATTAACAAGGCATACAGATATTTACCATTGGTCAAAGGTAATTCGATCCCAGTACAAAACACGTGCTGTAATAAGTGCACAGTGCCATCTTCTTCACTGAAATTGTTTTAAGCTGTTGCTACATCTATGCAAGTTAAATGGGGTATAGGTTGGACTGTAATGGAGTGATCTCCTAGCCTAAGCTAAGGCTCAAACTCGGTGCACCACAGGCATCCTTCCAATTTCTTGCCTATTTTGTCCAGTTGGCAGGTATTTCGGTGCAAGAAGAATCCTTTTCTAGATGTTTGACCACCGCCTAGCATTGCAGGGCCCTGCATTCAACAGAAGCTTTTGACTGCCACCTCTGCACTCATGACAGATTTTACATTTTGCTTTCTTTTCTCAAAAGGAGACTATACAAGGTTCTTTTTCATGAGAGCAGCTCAGAAAACTGCTCCCTGTCCAGAAATCATTTTGGATCAAAAGAGTTCAAGTTCAGTGAATTATCAAGCTTTTGAAGTTTACTCGCTACAGACTTAATAAACTATCATAACACTACTTAGTAACTAATGCAGAGAAGACCATGTGTCACTGCATTATGGAAGGAGCGCACAGCATTTTGCCAAGTGTACAAGGATAGCTTGACATCTGTGAAAGCCAAGAGCAGGCAGACTAGACAACTCTCTGCACTGGCATACAGGAGGATGTTTTCGCATATCGACAAGTTTATGCTTCTTGATGAATAGCCCAGTCAAGGACTTTGCAAGCCAGAACACCAGGTACTAGCACCCTATCAAATGAAAAATCTGACTGTCAGGTCACAGCTTCGCCATATTTGTGCTTTCAGAGTTCATATAGAGATACTTTCCTCTGCAAGACAGACCATCTCTCTGCTGTGCTGTGGGCAATTTGGGCATAGATATACACACTGAATCTGGTGCTTTTCTGCCTGGATTTTAAGCCCTCTATCACACCATTTCACCATCTGGCATGCATACAGTGCAGATGATGTGCACATTTTCTCCCTCACCACAAAATGGAATCCAGAAATCTATGACCATTTTTTTAAGATACTTTAGTTCTGCTCCGTTAAAATCCATAAACATAAATAGAGATGGCATCCCAGGAAACTGAGGAGTGAATTAGACTTGGTCTACAGCAATGCTGCCCAGTGCTATGCAGCTCCAGCCATGGATACAATTCAGCATCAGAGGCTGGAGGGCTAACTCAGGGCTGTACCACACACAAGGTTGAAAAACCCTGCTTGAGATCCTGAGAGCTGCCAATTCAAGAGGCAGGCAACATACTACACAAACAAGTGGAAGGTCCTCTGGCTTCTTTTCAAGTGGTCTTGCCATGATTAGCCCTACTGGGGACAAAAGGGAAACCACCTCTCTTCTGTTTTGGTAGGATGAAAAGTTGCTCCTTCAGCTCTTGCCCTGGTACATGAGTTCAGGTTATGGCACAAAGCTATTTTGCACTTACCCCTCTGCACCTAGCACCAAGCAAGAGCTAAAGGACTGCTTTTCCCCGGTGTCTGAGGTTCTCAGATGTGCTTGAAGGGTATCAGGAAGGAGAGGGTAAGATGCCGGCAATGGGGGTTGAGGCTGGAGCTTGCAGGATGATTATCCCCTTGGTTTGATCTACAGCTTACTGAAGGAATTCCCATGAAGACTGCAGGTGATTTTTTTTTAGTCATATTCTTCAGCAGAAATATTTGGAAGCAGCCCCCCAGTGAATGAGGGTTTGCAGCACAGAATCTTAATTATTTGCTTTATTGATTAAGACCAAGGTAACAGCAAACGAGAGTTCTGATCTGAAATCTCAGCTTGTAGAAAATAGAGAGTGTGAAGAATGAAGGAGAATTTAGATAAAACATAGTCAAAAGAAACAGGATACCAGGAAGTAGGGTCTGTCACCTTGGAGACTCCTTTGAATATCTCAGTCAGCCGTTTATTCAGGATTAGAAATGCAGACTTCAACTAGCTATTGTTGAAGCTAAGACTAGTTCTTCAAACAGCTTTAGCAGCAGCTACCTCTTAGTATTATAGGAAATACTAGATACAGCAGGACAACACAGAAATTAAGCCTATGTAAGCCATGGCAAAATAATCTACCAAGTTTGCTTCAAGGATGCAATAAAACCAAGGTGCATTGCCTCTGACGTTATAGCACCAGTCTAGCTGCGATTGCAGTGCCACTCCCTTTCCTTGATCCAGACGCTCATTTCACTGCCCTGTGCCTGTGTTTCTCCTGTTACAACAAGAGGATGATCGTATAGAGCAGAAGACTTGATCATTTGTAGTCCTCTAATGTCAGCAGATGCACAGTGCTGCAGTAAAGGCAACAGCACAATTAATAACCAAAATGATGTCTATAACCAAATATCATGACGACAACAAGCATGCCATTGCAAAAATATTATCCATGTGCCAGGTAGATAATTACAGACATGCAGCAGTCTGGGAGCATTTTATATGGTGGTGATAAGATAGTAGCAACAATAAAGTTAACTGTGTCTCCACCAGCTGTTAAAAGGCTACTAAAGGAGAAATGGAGTTCTTTGACCTCTGCGTTCCAGATGTCTGTCAAGATTATCAGAATGGTCTCTTCCAGTCTTTAAACTTTTGTCTGACTCTACAAATCTGCCATGCATAGTACTTGCAAGTGTAAAGCTTAAGAATCCTTTTTCCTGTGCGAGAGAAGCGCCCTTCTCAATCAAAACACAGACATAGGAACTCAAAATGACTGAAGCATGTGGGTAACAGTAATTGAGTCCTTAAGGGTCTTCCTGAGAGAGTCCTAGGTTTTTACTTAAGTGATCTGTGGTTTGCTGACCACAGTAACACAGAAAGGCAACAGCATTGCCCCATGCACTAAAAGCTGTCACAGTTAGATTTGGAAATCTTCTCTGCAAAAGATAAAGAAGCCCAGCACAGACCTGTCAGTGCAACCACACTGCTTATTTCATGGCTCTCCCTTTGGAGATCAGGTTGGCTGGACAAATATAATGGTGAAGGAAAAAAAAAAAATATATATATGGATTAGGCAAGAGAGAAAATATGAGGAGAAAGCAAAACAAAACAAACAAAAAAAAAAAAGAGAAAGAGGTGAAAGAGAAAGAGAAACAATTAGGAAATAGATGCAGCCAAAGAAGGGTGTTGGCTTTGGAAAAGAATACAGCTGTGGGAAGTGTATGTGGTGCTATGTCAGGATGGGGGCGGGGGGAGTGGAAACCAGGCAGATAGCATGGTTCTTGTTTCAGGAAATGCAAAAATATTGGGGGGATTTGAGTCCAGTTCCTGCTGGACAAATTCATTGACCATGATTAATGAGTGACTCCGATGTCTCATTACCCCTGAAGCAACTGTGACTTAGACGCTTAAGCATCTGTAAGGATCTGTTCCCTCTTTTCGCCTGTAAGGTATGGGTTCAGAGGGGAGTGTTTCCACAAACATAAATGCCTACCTGCCTAATGCACAGGCAGCTTGTACAGGTATTGAGTGATGGAGGGGAAGGTGACGAGGACATATTACAGGGGGAAATCTGGTCACAAGCTAACATGACCTGCCATCTGTGATACTGACATAAGCGTGACCTCCTGCCCTACCATCAACAAGTGGCTGTGCAGATGCAGGCACAGAACAGGGCACAGTAGCAGGGCACTTCAGCATCCCCAAATGCAAACTGTGTCTATTTATATCAGCAAATTGGAACCCATTTGTAACCTTTGAAATATGCAGAGGTATCTTATGTTTGCTAAAGGACTCCTGTTCTCTTAGAGACTATTTTCTTTCACAGTTAATATCAAGCTGGAGACTTTTAGTTCTGATGTAATCAAAACATTCACAAAGTTTACCAAAGAGCAGCTTCAGCCTCTGTCCAAGACATTCCAGAAAATAGCAAGAATTTGCAAAGAAATCCCAGAGAAAAACGTTATACTCATGCAGAGCTTATTTCTTATTCTCTTGTCATTTTCTAGGCAGATTCTTCACTCAAAGCTGGTCTGTTTCTCCTGGTTTCTGCACTGTCCTGTGAGAATGCAAGGGGAGAGGATAATGGGATAGAAGAAGGGCAGAGAAGGCTGAAGGCCACACCATCAGGAGTGGGTGCTGAGCACTTCAAAGGGTACCACTGCTGGGCCTCCAAACAAGCACAAGGATCTGGGCACCACCAGGTAAAGTAGAAGGTGAATAAGAGGCATTCCCAGATGTGCACTCTTTAGGCTGAAGTCTCATAGGTCTTTGAATCCCAGATGCTGATCCAGTTGAAACTATTCAATTTTTCAAGTGGAAAACCTTGCTCAAGGAGCTTTACGTTATTTTCTTCATTGTGTCCATCCGCTGAGGTGCATATTCCCTCCTTCCTAGCATTGACTCCAGCTCTCCAGTTAGCTGCTGTTCCATTGCTGTTCCAGACTCAAGAAACTTGTACTTTCGGTAGGACTTTGTACTACCCTGGACAAATCATATTTTCTCTATTCAATCATATTTTCTCTATTTTCAAATATCCTGATTTGAAGTAGAACAGACCTAATTCTGTTTGTTGATTTTACTTTCCAGCTAAGTCTTTTCTAAGTGACTGCGCTTTCTGAAGTTAATGTTATATTTTCGCAGTGTCTGCTTCTAGCAGTGATAACGGTCGGTGTTTAGAGTTACTACCAAGCAGTGGTGTGCAGAAAGGCTCTTGCTTATACTTGCTCCTGTAGAAACCAAGGTCACTGCTAAATCTTGTGTGCCATGTTGGGGGTGCAGGTAGTAACAGAGCTCATCTGTGGGGAGGAGCAGACAGGACAGGTGACCCTAAACTGACCCACGAGGGATTCCATCACATATACATCATATTCAGCATAAAGCTGAGGGATCATGAGGGTCAAACTCTGCTTCAATGGCTAGCATTGGAGGCGGACTCTGTTCTTTTGGCCTTTGATTCAAACCCATGTGTTCCTGAATCCAGTTCCAGAATCCAGCTCCTGAATCCAGTACCTGACAGCCTCTGAGTCCAATCTGTGACTACCCCAGAGTCTGCCCACAGTATTGGTGGTGATGGTGATGTAATTGCCATTGCTGTTTTCTTTTTCAGTCCGTAAGTCTCTCTGTCTTATTTCCATTCCACTTCCCTTCTGGGAAGGGAAAGGAGTTAGTCGAGAGCATCTGTCATTCATCTAGTGGCCAGCTCTCCATAACCCTTGCCATCTTCAAGCTTCAAATGCTAGATGACTAAATGTCAGGAGAGTGCCACTGGGTCCCTGATGCTGATGGCACAACGCTGACACCAATAAGTAAAACTTTGATTTAATTTTCCCTCTGCCTGACCTTAGATGGAAGCATTGGTACTTGCATTTTGGTCTCCCTGAAGAGTCAGTGAAAAGGATTAAGTCCTTACTCTACACTACTGTCTGGAAGCATCTGTCTCCTTTGTTGCCTGCAAGCCCCTCAAATCTGCCTAACCCAGGGCAAGAAGGTGCAAATCCCTACCTCTGGAGTGCAGGTCAACTCCTTTTTTTCCCCTGTGCCAGATCTGTCGCAGACATGGTTCCACAGCTGCAGGAACAGCTGCTTGCACTGCAGCTGAAGAGGCGAGCTCAGAGTCTTTGCAGAGCTTCTGAGTAAAGATTTAGTCCAGGAAGCTTCTGAACCCTGTACCAATTACATGTAAAAGACATTCTCAAATGAACTGTGTGGAGCATTTCATTACCTCAGTAAACTTAGCATCAAGTTTCTTGTGCCCATTGCCCTTGGAGGTATATTTGCCATCAATACTCACTATGAGGCCCAAGATAGCCTCACTGTAAACAGCAGCTATATTCTAAAACTTCACATCCTGGCACTGTAATTATGCTTGAAGACGTTGCTTCCTTAAGTGCATGCAGCTTGATGCAGCACATGAATCAAGTAGCACAAAAATGCTCCCGTTACCATGTTGTGATACGGTATCATTGCTCTAGCTGTCCCCATATGTTGATATATCTGACAAGCTTGTGCTTAAATTTTCTTGGAAGAGAAATTGTTCTCAAACGCCAGGCTTTAATACCATACACCTGAGATTTACTGTTGAAGATAGGATTGAATTTAGAGATGTGATTATCAGCACAGAGGAAAAGAGTTTTGTTAGTTATGATCTGCAATACTGATTGCAAAGACCTTTAGAAGTAAGGGTTTGATTGTCATTTCAGACTTTGCTTATGGCAAGAAACCTATGCATTTCTCTATAGCTAAGTTAGCTTTACGCTTATAATAATGAGAAACATAAACTACACAACGATTCTGTGGAGAGTCCAGAGCAAAGCTGCCTAAAAATCTGGAGCTGTTAAACAAGTGCTTAAAATGAATTGTTAAAAATCAAAGCTCAAATGTGAATGTTGGGTCCAAATGTAAACACCCCTGAAGTCCTGCAACTTTTCAACCCATGACATGTTGGGGGGGGATCATTTCTCACAATGCTGTCAGTTTTAGAAAACGAGACCTGAGCATTTGTTCAGTCCAGCAGTTTAAAATACAGACTGGTCTTTATCCATCAACTGCACTGAAGAATGTTCACGCCCTAGAGTGTCCTGCAGGGGCTTTTCTGAATCAGGACCAAGAAGCAGCTTAGACCTCAATAAGAATGAGACAGCTAATCTATCTTGCAGATACTTTTTTTTTTTCCTTTTGTCATCCCATGCATTCCTAAAACTAACAGAAAAAAAAGTTGTGTGTGTATATAAGCAGCCTTGACTCAGTGCTGTTCTTCTGGGTTCTTCTGTTACATTCTTTTGTGCTACATACAATTTCCACTAGGACATTTTGTCCCCTAGGCTTCCTCAGCCAGTCTACTACATCCACCGCCCCGCACCCCCACCTCCCTTTGGTTGCATAACCGTAGCCAGGATGTTAAATTAACTCTCTTCCAGATGAGTTTGACATAATCTTATTTACTTTCATAGCACATATGCCAGTATGCAAATACATTACTCAGCACTATCAACTCTGCACTTTCACCAGTTACTCTTTGTTTTTTTAATGATGGTTCACTAGATACCAGACAGGAACACTGCTGTGTCAAACAGCAGAAGATTCATGTCCAGCAGGAGAAATTGGGTGACATTAGAAAACTAAGTCTGGCTGGCATTTGTAAAGGTTTATGGCCAAGCGAGGAGAACAACTCATTTCCCACCTCAGCATTTCACTCCTACTCCTTTAAAGACACCGTGTTGTGTTTTTATCTTCTGAGGGAAGTCTCAACCAGCTTCTCCAGATCTCCAGGGCACCAGGGGCCACAGTAGTAAAGCCATTACAGATTGACTTTGCATTCAGCACTGACATGATGTCTATATTTAAAGAGATTCCAGATCTCGGGTTCAAGCCCAGCTTCCTCCTGACTGTGTGGGAGGCCAAGACCAGGCTCACACGTCGCTCATTGTGCCCGTGTTTACCATGAAAAGGAAACCCAGGTGCAGAAGCTGAAATAAGGGCTACATAACCAGGAGCCCCATGTCCACATGAAAGTTCATCCTCTTGTCAAGGGACGCATCTCCCCATGGTGATGAGGTCAATCCTTAACAGCACTGCTGCCCGCACACGGGCATCAATACCAAGCACAGATCACAGAATCACAGAATGGTCAGGGTTGGAGGTGACCTCTGGAGATTGAGTCCAACCCCTCTGCCAAAGCAGGATCACCTAGGGCAGGTTGCACAGGAACACAGCCAGGAGGATTTTGAAAATCTCCAGAGAAGGAGACTCCACAACCTCTCTGGGCAGCCTGTTCCAGGCTCCATCACCCTCACAGGAAAGTTTTTCCTCATGTTGAGGCTGAACTTCCTGTGTTCTAGTTTGTACCCATTAAGGGTCAATGAGCACAAACCCTTGTCCTATCACAGGGCACCACTGAAGAGACCGGCCCCATCCTCTTAGCTCCCGCCCTTTAGATATTTATAAACTTTAATAAGATCTGCCCTCAGTCTTCTCTTCTCCAGACTAAACAGCCACAGGTTCTCTCAACCTTTCCTTATAAGAGAGAAGTTCCAGTCCCCTAATCATCTTTGTAGCCTCTATTGGACTCTCTTCAGAAGTTCCTGTCTCTCTTGAATTGGGAGCCCAGAACTGGACACAGTACTCCAGATGTGGTTTCACTAGGGCTGAGTAAAGAGGGAAGAGAACCTCACTCGACATGGTGATCACACTCTTCTCAATGCACCCAGGTTGCCATGATATCCACAATGAGGCAAAACTAGTCTCAGGTATTTGTCTGGCAATGGAAATAACATCTGGGTGAAATCCCGGTGTGCTGCACTGTCAAAACCATGGGATCATGACTGATTTGTGTGTCTACCAGAGGAGCTCAGGATGATACAAACNCACTGAAGAGACCGGCCCCATCCTCTTAGCTCCCGCCCTTTAGATATTTATAAACTTTAATAAGATCTGCCCTCAGTCTTCTCTTCTCCAGACTAAACAGCCACAGGTTCTCTCAACCTTTCCTTATAAGAGAGAAGTTCCAGTCCCCTAATCATCTTTGTAGCCTCTATTGGACTCTCTTCAGAAGTTCCTGTCTCTCTTGAATTGGGAGCCCAGAACTGGACACAGTACTCCAGATGTGGTTTCACTAGGGCTGAGTAAAGAGGGAAGAGAACCTCACTCGACATGGTGATCACACTCTTCTCAATGCACCCAGGTTGCCATGATATCCACAATGAGGCAAAACTAGTCTCAGGTATTTGTCTGGCAATGGAAATAACATCTGGGTGAAATCCCGGTGTGCTGCACTGTCAAAACCATGGGATCATGACTGATTTGTGTGTCTACCAGAGGAGCTCAGGATGATACAAACACCCAGCCACAACTGAGTGAAACACGAGTAAGCACACAAGCACACTCTCCCTCTAACTTAAAATATAAGGCTTTGTAGCAGTCCCATTTTATGTGAGGTAAAGAAATCACAAAAAAAAACGCTGGCGAAACTGGATCAAAGGGGACTTTCTACAGTCTTGCTTTGTATTGGTTGTGGCCTACCGTGGACTTTCAGAGTGCAAAACTGCACTTGGAGCTACATTTTGTATTTGATCCCAACACAGCTAAATGCACAACTAGGCACGAAAAGAATTGAAAACAGCATTTCCAGACTGGAAAACAAAGACACAGCAAATAAACATGAGGAAGTGAGAAGTTCAGCTTAAATGCCAGAGAAGCACATTGTGTGAATTGCCTTTCTTACTGCTGTGGTGGGTCTGGGGATGATCATGGTCCTGCTGGGCTGCCCATCTTCTTGCAGAGGCTGATGCACGCTCACGGGTTGCTGTCTGCTAGAGGAATCCAAAGCCTTGGAAACAAACTGACACATGAAGCTGAGGGAAGGTGTCCACAGGCTGCTTTTAGAGCTCCCCAAGCTCAGGCAGCATTCTGGCTATTGAAGGGGAAAAAAATCTCATAATGTCTATATTTCTTTTGCCAACACCTCAACACGGAACCATCAATGTGCAAGTAGAAAAGGGGCTTTTTGATGCAGTAAGAAACAGCACTCCAAATATCCAGTAAATACTTTAATTTTAATAGGGCTCTGGCCTAACTAACCATATCCTACACCAGTCTGTTTATGGCAGAGTTAAAAATAACACAAGACCTTTCACGTGCAATTAATATTTCTACTATTTTTAATTGTTGACAGACTTGGAACTACTAATTTTTTGATGATGGAACTTGCTGTGTTTCTTCTTCAAGTGAGGGAATTCTATTTTTTCCTGTAGGCTCATTTTTTTTCCTCTCTTTGTTTCATGTATGATTGCAGTTAGCATGGATGTTTCCGATATACTTCCATGCCAACAAAAAGTATTACTTTCTTTTATCCTTAGAACAATCCAAACTCAAAAACTGAAATTTGGCATGCTGATCAGTTTTCAATAAAGGCTACATATGCTTTGCCAAGGAAGTATATTTAACTAGGTCTGAACTATCTGTTCTTGAAAAATTACCATTTGTATGGTGTGTCCTTTTCATCAAGTAAAGGGTCTCTATCTTGCAAATACTTGTGCTATGAATGACTTGAGTACGTAAATTTAGTGTAAAAAAAAAAAAACAAACATAAAAAAGTATGTTGCAACCTAACAAAAAAAAAGTGTAGTCTTTCCTTATGCCTGTTACCCCAAATTGTTAATCTGGATCAAAATAATATCTCAGTGGGAAAAGAATGAGAAATACTTAAGATGTAGCTGCAATGTCCCCAGGTACTGCAACACATACAGACATAGGGAAAGGCGTTGATCACTTTCTCTAAGACAGCAAATATCCATAAAGAAGCATTCGGATGCCTTCTGTTAAGAGAACCAGGAAAAAAAAAATCATAAAGCAGAAAGCTACGAGAAGGAAAACAGAAACCATCTGTTAGGCCAAATGCACTATAATGGGTTAGAAATTCCAACTTAGCTATAGCAACTTCAGAAGGGCACTGCCAAGGCATTTAATTTAGCAGGATGCCTTATTTTCAAGACTTATAATTAGATACAGTAGCAAACTAACAAAAAAGGGCACTGCTTAAAACATGCTTCCACTTTGAGGAAATAGAAAACCAAATTCCAGCTTTCAAAGTTAGCCTTCGAGGGAAGGAAAGGGGAGGGAAAGCAAGGCAAGGCAAGGCAAAGCAAGGCAACGCAGAACTGACACATCCTGTGGCTTTTGACTCTGCTCAGGACTTGTAGCTCCAGTCTCTTTCCAATCCAGAGCTGGCAGAAAATGTTGTCCTGCTGGGAGTACACAACTGATACTCACAGATTGCATCGTGTATCAACAGACTCTAGTAGGGCTGGGAGGTACGTGAGTACCAAAATCCCCTTTTTAGAGGGAGTAATTGCTAGGCACAAGCATAGGAGGTCACCCTGCGAAGCAAAGACAGATCCCAGTGCAGACTTCTGTTCTTCCAGACCTCATTACCATTCAATGTCAGCTCTACAGTCTTCTGTTATTGCAAGACTCAACTATTAAGAAGATCACACACTTGAACCGGACTCAAACAACACCTACTAGTCAAGATCTAGAAATTGTACTGTAAGGTCCATTCAGATTTCTTTAGAGCTTAACACTTAAAATGTTATTTATTTTACAAGCATTACTCAGTCCCCAATAAACACTGAGAAATTATTATAGGGAAGCATCCACCAAAGTAATGATTTTTTTCTGTATAGCGCCATGTATGTAACCACCTCACACTCACTCTTGCACTGGTTACCCCATTGAGAAGGCAAGGTCTGGAAATAAAATACTACAATCTTTACCCTGACAACAGTTTTCATAGACTGCCAATCCACAGAGGGAGCAGAGAGGTCTATCGTTGAATGGGGGTGAGGTTAGCAGAACCTGCAGGATTCCTGTGGGATGCAGGAGAGGAAGAACAACTCCTGATCTCCAATTTTTCACTGTCCTGTTTTCAGAAAAAAATAGAGGACTACATTGAAGTCAACCAGCGTCAACCAGCCTGATGACCTTCTCTTACTAACCGGGACAGCTTCACTGATTTCAGATTATCTCGGTCAAAGATCCACCAGGTATAGCACCGTCCCATTCCCATCTCACGTCTTTTGCTTAACCTAGTTCCTGTGGATTTGATACATAGCTCCAAGAAAAAATAGAGAGTAAGGCTGTGAGAGGGAATTGACAAGACCTTCAATGACAGGCTATACGTGGGTGAAGAAAGAAGCTGGACCTCCTTCATAGCTCTTCTTTTAGGCTTTCCCTGCCACTGTTGGAAGCTGGCATCTGAGTAAGTTTGCTGCCCACCCTCCTCACAGCCACAGTTCACCTGGAGTGAAGTCATAGGTCTGTGCTTACTCCATCATCTATTGACATGGACATGACTGTGACTCACAGGGTTCAACACTGTGACTCGACTGCTGCATGATATGATGGAAAGTTTTCCTTTTCTCCAGAATTTCAGTAAAAAGTGCTTATTCACGTCACAGGTAAGGTGTTCTTCACCATCTATTTTACTCTTGTGTCTACTCACATTTAAAATTGCTCTAGGCAGTGCTACACAATTGCTTTCCTGCAATAAAAGCTTGCTTCTTTCCCTCACAATACTACACCTAGCACAACACATCCTAGGAGAATTAAGGTCTAGAAATGGGGCTCAAAGTAAGAAACTCAGTAGAGGTTAGTAAATGACCACCTGTCTATCAAGTGATGGTGTAACGCGGTGCACATGGTCATTAGTCTGCCTTAACTATGCAAGGAAAAAAAAAAAAGAAAACAGCCTCATGCAGACTTGAGTTCAAGACCAAATCAGACAAATAAAGCAGATTGTGGTAGATTGGCAGACATTTTGTAAGTCACCACTGTCATAAATGTGCACGGGAACTGGTCATCCCTGTGCAGCTGATGGGAAGGGCCACACAGAGCTCCAGAAATGGCGACAGCTTTCCCTCATGTGATGCTCTCTCTTGTGCACCAAATGTAGGAGACAAAGGGTTCACTGATGAATAAACCCTCCAGCAGCATGGAGGCTGCTCCTGATGGCTAAATAAATGCCTTTTTGTACTAGAAAAGCTAACTCAAGTTTGGCATAAGCTAACAAAATAAGCAAAATTAATTAGCATTGAACTGATACAAGCCACATCGTAGCAGCACTAAAATCTTCCACTAACAAACAACATCACTAAGCCAGCCCTTGCTTTAAATTAAATACAAATACTTATATATTTCATACACAGTATTTACACTTTTTGTATGACATTTTGAACTGCTGAAGCTACCTGTTGTGCTTCCAGTGCACTGGGGACTTGACCACTGCTAAGCATCTCACCAGAAAACTAAACATTTATCCTTCAGGGCCATGTACTCAGTGTGTCCACATAGTGCAGTGGGACACAGAAGTCTTCCATATTCCCATGGACTGTGCAGAAGGGAGTCATAGGTGGCTTAGAAGACCTTCTGTGAAACACTAGTGATAAGGAGAGAAATGAGATAATGACATTGATAGCAGTCTGGTACTCCACAGCTCTGGAAGGGATGTGTGTTTACGTCCCTTTGATGGCAGCTGCATTGAAGGCTGCAGTGATGGGCACACAGAGCGCAGGCCTGACAACTAGCAATAACAAAACTGCTGTGATAGACAGCTGCAGCGGCCAGAGAGCTATGAATACCAAAACCAAGGAGTGGGCTGGAATGATGTAAAGGATGTAACACAGTAACAGAGGGAAAATAAGTCAAGAAAAATTCCGAATGGCTGTCTGGAGACATCTCCTTGTCGTGGAAATCCTAGCAACTCACGGCTTCTGAGTCACTGTAAAGAAGACAGACCCAAGAATTGGGATGGGGAGGGAGCGCATATGTCCTAATGCATCGTTTTCATTCTGCAGTCTTTTTTGCGTGTCATTCTTTCACCATGACCAAGACGGCAGTGGACCATGTAATGGTGCTCCAGGCTGCTATTAAGAAACATCATGTGCAGCCTGAAACACACTGGCTCTGTCTTGGTAGTCATACTGTAAAATTTCTCATGGCTTCCAAAAGCTTGGGCATAGATGGAGATGTTACCACTCATTTCCTGCGCATGGCAATCTGATTGCTGAGAGTCAAGTCAGTCTTTTCCAAAGGGAAGAAAATGTGAGTGAACTCAGTCAGCATTACTTGGCAGGGTACTTGTTAGGGTATCAGGAATTCTACCTGATTCGGAGTTTCACCAGCTAGTTGAGGAGGCTCCTTTCACAGAAACTACGACAGCTTTGAGAGACAGAAGGAGAGGCGCTTTCTTCAAACATATGTTTAACTATTAAAAGAAGAAGAAACTGGAGAAAAGTTTTTTGGGAAAAAAAAAAAAAGTAAAGAAAATATGGACCTGGGACAAGCTACGAGAGTGAAAACTATGTAAGTAGTGTCTGCAAAGGAGAGTCAGTGAATGGGAGGCTCAGAGACAAAAGGAAGTAGTCTGGAGAAAAAGGTAACAGACAAATTGGAAATACTGCATGGGATGGAATTGCAGTTACGAGATTTCTGCAATTTGGCAGGATTTACTTACAGAGGAAGATCTCAAAGTGGCCTTGGGATTAAGTGAATCTCTTCTCTCTCTAACATCAAATATACTACATACACTAACTTCCAAGAGATCTCTACCTACTAGCACCCCATGCCCGCTTTAAAAACAGCAGTCAGGGACTGCAGTCTTTCAAGACCTTCCAAAGGACTTTTACCTTCTGCCAGGTCTAACCTCCTGCCTCTGACAGGCCCATAGCTCCCCTGCAAGACTCCCTCCCACCACTGCCCACTTAAGACACAGCATCTCTGCTCAGGCCAATGGCACAAAAGGTGCAACAACTGATAATCCACCTTCCAAAACAAGAAATCTGATTTGAGTTTGCACAGCTCTTACTTCCAGGTGATGGATCTTGCTAGGACCATTAAGACTACATTATATTAAGACAAGTCTTCCTTTTTTTTTGTAGTCCAGTAACCTTGTAATGTCTCCTTTGTTCACGACCAAGGTAGAAAGGTATTTTTAGGATCTCACTATATCTCTGTGACACAAATGTGATCATTTAGAGGAGGAGCCACAGGACAGCCTTACACAAACATCCTTTGCAATGGTGAAAGTTACAAAAAGAATACAGGTCAGGACCAGCCCCTTTTTAGGTGACGGAACATGGAAACACAGCTACACACACGTGAATCTGGGCATAGAGAAGGCGTCGCTTGCTGATTGAGAAGCTTTTAGTCACGGCAAAACCTAGCTTAACTTTTTATTTTCAGCACTGAAGACCAGAGCTGCCAGTATTGTGGTACGTCTTGTGGCACAGGTCAGTTCCCTTTTGGGGAACGACTGTGTAAACTCTTCTAGTCCCCAGCCTTAGCCCACTGGCCTCCTCAAGATCAGCTTATGGTCTCTGAATACAGAGGCAACTTAGTGCCCTAAAGAGGTTTCTAGGGTCACTCTTTTTCTCTCCCTCCCTCTGGAGACAAATTTATACTCCTAACTCAGCTGGTAAGCTAGGTGTCCTCCATCGAGTCATTACCACCTATTGTGTAAGACAATGGATTGTAAAGCAATGTAGAAGATTTTATCAATAGAAATACTCTTTGGCAATCAGACTTCTGAGGATAAAATCATATATTCAGCTGACAGTGAGTGTGTCTTTGCTCATGGTATGCAAGCATCCAAAATTATTAACTGGTGTAAATACCCTACTATATCTTAATTACTTACACATTTATTCATAGTCCTGGCTGTGTTGGTTCTCACTTACGAGAACTGTGCTACAAAGAGTTTAGCTAACTTACTCAAGGAAACTTTAATGGAGTTCAGAAACAAATACTTGTTTTTTAAGTTTGGTTGTATCATTTCTCCACAAATGGATGGTAAAAATAAAGTTGTGAGAGCATTAATGTTACACAAACAGGCAGATAACATTGTGTGCTAACAAACTAGATGTGCCAGAATTAAAGTTGCCCATATCACCATCACTGGGGCCCTTTCTTGCATTGCAAGATCACAATCTGCTTTCTAGAGCAGCTCTGCCTCACCGATTGCTCAAGGTAGATGTTGTAGCCCTAACCTAAATTCCACCTAGGGCTTCCCATTGGCTCGGCATGCCCGAAAGCCCAGAGCCTGCCAGTAGGAAACACTTGGCACAAAGACTTAGGTGGAATTTAGACTGGCTGAATCTGGAATCTAATAAGCAGCTATTCCTCATTTTGTTTCTTTCTCATTGTGCACAGTGTGGCCCCGGGCCTCAATTACTGCATGCTATTCAATCCCTGCTCAGAATGCAGCATTATTAATTTCCTCATGTTTCCTCATTACTGATTTCCAATGGCACTCCTCATCCCCACATCTCAGTGCCCTGCAAACACAATATACTTCATGGCAGCCTGTGAAGCGAGCAGTAGATCTCCTGTTCAGCAATGACTGTATATAATCTGTTCTGCTGGCATGAGGCATCCATGGTGAGGTATCTCCCAGGGCAGACAACATTTTGTGCCATCAGCTGTCCATATACCTCTGCTGGGTTGGGTCCTGACTACGCTGCTCTTCGCGGCAAATCTTCCCTGGAAGAAACAGAGCCACCAAAACTGGCCTTTGGGCAAGACCATTGGAGCACCATTTTGCAGCATCTATGTCAAAAATCTGAGAGCAGTTGCCATATTGCACTCATTAAGAGAGCAAGGGACTGTTATCACAGAGTAATGGGCTCCTGCTGTTCCATTAATGTTGAAACAGAGCTGGAGGCATTTATGGAAACAATGTGGAAGCCTGGTATCTATACTCAGAGCAGGCAGCATTGATCCTTTCTCCCAGTGCTCCACTGCAATGTCTTTATTCCTGATCAAATGAGGGGAATATTTATCTAATCATCCTCTACTGGATGCTGGTGCAGGGAAACAACAGATGTTCTTGACTTCAGCATGGCAAATATTTTAGAAAGACATCTTGGGTGAATTAGCTACACAGGCCATTTTATCCACAACATTGCGTGGGAGGAATCATTGAAAGATGGCAGAGGTGTTGTTTACTGTCATGTGATTATCTAGTTCATTAGCACAGATTTAATTTCAAACACTTCTGGTTAAATTCAGGAGCGCTTTACTGCTAAGCTCTCTCTTACTCTCTCCTCATGCAAATTCAAATGCATTACACACTAGAAGCAGCTACCTCGTATCTTCTCTTTTTCTGGTATCTTGCACCTTAATGTATGTTTTTTGGGGAAGTATGTTATCAGTTCAGATTACATTCCTTAAAAGCACCACTTTTACTCAAGCAAAAGAAACTTAGAGCTTAACGAGGGAGAAAGGGCTTGGACAATCCTCAAGCAGTGAAAGCCAACTTCTTCTTGGTGGGTCTTGAGACCCACTTTACAAATTTCTGCAGTATTACAGCTTCTTTAAGAGTAAAACGTCACCAGTTATTATATGTGTAAAAGACACGTGTGTCATCTTCCCAAGTCTGCAAGTAGGTTTGTCAAACTCTTGCTGCGGCCATCAGCTTCAGCAACCATGAGAAAGCTGAAATGAGTGAGGGCAATTACTAACATCTCTCCATTTCAGAGTTATGCAGAGAGAGGAATAAATTTATTTCATATTGACAATGCTTGGAAATGTTCTCGGAGGCTTAATCTTTAATAAGGTGCTTTATTTTTACTAACAGATATTATTAGTTAAAGATCACTAATTAAAAGGTAAGGAAGACCAAAAAAAAAAGATCCTGAGATAGGGAGGATGGGGGAGATCTCTTCCCCATAGTTTTTTTCATAGTGATTGAGTGGGCTGGAAGATGGCCAAAGGGTAAAACCTCTTCTGGCAGCAGCAAACATATTCTTCCAGGGAGACAGAGAAGTTAGAAGTATCTTTTCCTTTCCAGAGGCTATTGGACAGCAGTGCCTTAAATATTTCATACAGATAATAATGGGAGAATCTGGTCCACAGGGAGGGTGCATAAAGGTGAATTAATAGTAATCCCAGTACCTGGCTTCTTCTTCAGAGCCAGCTCCAAAGAGCAACTTTGTTTTCTCACCTTTGTATCTCCCTCCATCTTTCAGGATATACCAAATCTATCACCCATCAGTGGGGACCATCCTCAGGTTAGCTAACAGCTGGTATTATTTCAAGTTCCTGTTTTTCTGTGACTCCTTCATTGGGTCTGGGAAAACACAATGCATTAGCCTCATGCATGCAAAAAGTCACAAACAAATAAATAAACAAGAATTCATCCTCTTTGCTCTGTGCAAGTGTCCCTGCATCACGTGCAGGACTTAAAAAGATTTTTATCGTGGATTTATTGTATGTCCTGATAATAACCTCAGCTACACTGCTTCTTTACAGGGCAGAAAGACCAACAGCATGGACCTACAGCATCTTGCTATCGGGCGTTTGACCCAAATCAGCCCAAGGCTCTTGGATGGAGGCAACATTTATTGCTGGGTCTTTCTGAACTTGTTTGTGTAGGAAAGTAAAATCACAATCAACAAGATACGGTCAGGCTTTCAAAAAAAATCAGGTGAAAACAGATTTGACCACTGCTAACATTCTCAGCATGAACATTTATGATATTGTCTGTGCGTGCCATCTGTGTCTGTATGCACTTGCTACTGCCTGAAACCTGCCTGGAGTTATCCACAATCTTCAGAAATGTGCCCTTTGTACTAACAGTCCACAAGTGTAACTGCCAAGCGAGTGGGGTTTTCGCTTTCTGTTTAACAAAAATTAAGTGCCCCATGCAAGAACAGGTAAATTTAACTTGAGCTCCGTTGCGCTCTAATGAAGAGTATACAAAACATGGTAGAAAACAGATCCCCAGATGGTAGGTCTCCCTCAGCACAAGGCAGGAAGGTAGTTTGGTGGCTGTGGCTCCGGATTGTCTCACTGTCCTCACTGTGCAGAAACCCTGCAGGAGGAAGGTGAATGCTCAGCACTGCACCGCACCTCTCCCACTTGCTCCCCAGCTCAGTTGAAGTTTAGTCTCCTTTCTCAAATGCACCCACCTCCACCTACTCTCCAGCAACATTGTTATGGCAAAACCCAGCCCTGCCTCCAGGATTATGGAACTGCTGCTTTTGGTTTTAAGCAGCAACAAGGATACTAATAGATATAGCCCAGCATTATGTGTTTCTTCCCTGTTGTTCTCTCTTTATTTTATGCCAAAGCCGGAGCAGGTGGGCTGGCAGCTCCTAGCCCTAAAGCCTATCTGTTCAGGCACGCTATGAAGATAACAAAACGCAATCTCAAAGATTCCAGGAAAACATCTTGCCATCTGACCCCAACAACATCATGACACAATCTTTCCCAAAGTCTGCAGTCCCTGATTCCATCAGCTGCTGTTGCAGAACAACCAAATTAAAGGGGATAAACTGTATACTGTGGCTCCTGAGAAGCGGCTTATTGAAAATCAAGTTCCAAACTTAGGCTTTAAAATAAACATATCAAGATAAACAGGTTGGTCTTTGTTCCAGGCAAAATCAGTTCAACCATGTCATCGTTTTTTTTTCTCTTGTTGATGATGTTCTTGATGTTTTCAATGAGGGATGCCACTTCCTGACAACTGTCTCTGCTCTAGAAACCTGTGCTATTTCGTCACTTTGGCTTCTCTGTGTCCTTTAGGGTATACACTCCCAGGTGATGAGTTTAGGACTGGCTCAGACCAGCCAGTAACGCTTCATCACAATCATGCCTGCTAAGCAGTCAGTTTACTCTGTCCTGCACTTGCAGTGAATTACCACTGGGACTGGCCGTTGTTACGAGCTGTCAGCTTCGGGTAGTAATTCTTTTTCCAAAATGGGCGAGCAACACCCAGTACAAGGCTAGGGTAACCCTGCTCTCGCCATAAGATTTGGTGTCTGTGGAAGAAATCTTCTTCTACCTGTGGAGGGAGAGAAACACATCAAGGTCACAGCAGTCTGGCATGGCGAGCGCTGCAGCAGATTTCTGTCCAAGCACAGCATAATCTGGAAAAATGTCATTACACGTCCTAAGGCAAGAGGGACACAAATTCTCTGCAATTTTCTTTCTGAATTAAGCAATCCCTAAAGTCAGCTTTGAACAGCACAGAAACACACTGTGTTCTGAGCTAGTGGAAGGAAAGTTTTAGAGAAAATCGGGAAATTTCCACACTCAGGACCATTAAATCACATTCCCTTCCATTCAAGGGAGGAAAAGAAAACCTTCTTCCTTGTGCTTAATTAGTGAACAAGAATGTGTTGACCTTTATGCAGGATGCTCACAAGCAAATGGTGATGAACTTAGTGATGTCTGCAAGCACGCAGTTCTTTAAGCACCCTGCCAACATTTACACAATTCAAAATCAAGGCGAGTGAAAGTGGGCCACGTCTTTTTGACGAGAACTTCCACATACCTCTCATGTGTCCATCTGAATTACCCAGAAACACTGCGACCCAGTCTATTTTAACGAAAGATTGTGAAAGCAACCTGTACTATTTCAGCCCATATTACTCAAGCCGCCTCTTCCTGTAACCAGCAAAGTTCTGCCATTTATTTCAAAGAGATCAGATCATTTCATCTGCTTTGGAAGCCTTCTTGCTCTCCTATTGCTAATAAGGGATGTAATTTTAATTTTTATGCTGGCCTCGAGTGATTCCGAGCTTGAAATTTGGACCTGAAAAACACTACATTGCTTAGGAGATCCATAAATTAACATTTTCCCCAACAGAAAACAAAAGAAAAAACAACTGATGGGGGAAAAACTGCCCAGAGACCTGAAAGTTTCCACATCAGGGGCTTTCTCCCGAGACTAAGCTAGAAGGGAGGTTTAGACCTAAAACTGTTGCCGCTGGGTTTGGACGCCAATTTCTAAAGCGGTTGTCAAAGAGACTGAGAGCATAAGCCCTGGATAAAAACCACAGCTGGGAACTGGCAGCAGTACTGTGAGCACGGCTGTCCGAGGAGGCTGCCAGGCAGCAGACCACCAGCCCTGCTGCACCTCTGAGTAGGGAAGGTGCCTCCTTTCTCTTTACCAGACGTCTTTGTGCATCCTTCTAGTATTTACCAGCCTTCATCCCTTCACACAAATCCCTTTTGCACTGGTGGCTCCCGGCACATCTTCTGCGAAGGCACGGACTTTGTGCAGAAAAAAAAAAACCACACAAAACTTTCTAGTGCCAAAGTTATTAATAATTAACATTTGCAACACCCAACTGGTAAAACCAGTTCGCTAAAATAAAGCCGAGTATTTTATTATTATTTTAGGGTTTAATTTAGTCATCGTAACTTACTCGAGCTCATGTTTTCAAACTATGCAGGGCAGGGACTTCATCCCTCCGGCCCGACCAGCTCCGGAGCGTGGCCGGTAGAGCGGCGGAGCAGGCGGGTGGAAAGGCGGGGGCCGCGCTGCCCGCTCG
>VWZK01016083.1:0-70822 GCA_013396935.1 Baryphthengus martii
TCCGAGTTCACGTAGTTCTGCAGCGGATCTTCTTCGCCGGCCTCGGAGCAGCCGTTGGGGGAAGGCGTCGGCGCGTCCTCCTCGGCTCGCCGGAGAGGCTGGAACTCCCACACCGGAGGCAACGACGGCAAGTTCTCGTAGTGCAGCAGCGCCGTCCTGCGCTGGGAGCAGCCGCCCGCGTCCTCCCGGGCGAGTTTCAAGCGCCGGCCTCGGCAGAGCGAGGAGGCGCCGGGGGGCAACAAGCCGTTGACGTTCTCGTAGACGCACTGGGGCGAAGGACACTCCTCCTCCCCCTCGTTGTTGTTGTTGCTGGGGGGGCAGAAGCGCGTCCCGCGCTCCCGACGGTGCCGACAGACGCGCCTGTAGTTGGACGTGGGACCTAAAACGAATTTCACCTCCCCTGGCTGCAGAAAGACCTGGGGGTTGCGGTCTTCGAGGGAGCAGCTGTGGTTCCTATGGGGGAAAGGAGGGTGGGCTTCAGGCAAGGAGTGCATACAGTGGCGGCCCTGCGGCTCCTGGTCACCGTTGGCCGTGTTGACGTAGGTGTGGGACTGCAAGGAGAGAAGCAGAGGGAGAGTGAAAGGGGAAAAGAAGAGGCGGGAGCACAGCAGCCGAGAAACCAACAGCAACGGGACGCTCTTGGTTGGCTGATGAAGCAGGAGATGAAAGAGTTTCCGAAGTCGAAAAGCTTTTGGGAAGCAAAGCATAAAAGCCATTTCTGGATTTGCGGGCTAAAAGCGAGACAAAACGGAGTCCAGTTGCAGACGACACACGTCGTCCTGCCGTAGGAAGACAGGCTGGGACATCTGGGCTTGTTCAGCCTTGAGAAGAGAAGGCTCAGGGGGGATCTTATGACCATGTGCCAGGACTTGAAGGGTGGCTCCCAAGAGGAAGGAGACTCCCTTTCTACAAGGAGTCACACGGAGAAAACAAGGAGGAACGGTTGGAGTCCAGAAGAAAATTCTTTCCAATGAGAACAATTCACCATTGGAATAGTCTCCCAAGGGAAGCGGTGGGCTCCCCTACACTGGGCAGTTTTAAGACTCAACTTGACAGGGTGCTGGGCCAGCTCACTTAAAACAATTTTTTATTTTTTTTTCCTTTCTTAAAAGGTTGGGCCAGATGATCCTTGAGGCCCCTCCCAACCTGGCATTCTGTGATTCTACAATTCATTTATTTCATGTTCGGTGCATATGGCACAGAACAAAAAGTAAAGCCACTTTTAAAATAGCTCCTTGAGTGATACTGCAGCACTCACAGCGACCCAGGCTTCTCTGAGAATGGCTGGATTTGGTAGGGAAAAATCTTTAAAACTGAGAATAGAGAGCTAAATATCAAAAATGAAAACAAAAAGCGTTTGAACTTGGGTATGCACCCGCACCTCAGGGGTTGCAGCTACAGGGGACAGCTTGTGAGCCCAAACCACATTAAGTGCTGCTGTTAAATAATTGTTAAATACTCCTGGATCAAGGAGACCAGCTCAGCCAGCTGACAGAGCATCAGTTCTAGAGAAAAGCCAGCCAGCAGAAGTCTACAAGAGCAAAATGAAGCAAGAGAGGAAAAAAAGGACGGCAAAGAATGAGGATCCCCTGAGGAGACACCCAGAACAACACAGGACTGGGCTAGCAAAAGAAGCTGCTTGTTCCCTGCTTGCAAACGGCAGGATTTAGGACCTCCAGGTTTACCTGCTCATCAGGCCCAAGAAGAGCATGGGTCGAGTCTTCGCTCACAGAGGAATGCCTCAGGCTGCTGACCGAGGGGCGTCGGGCTGCTGAGTATGAGAGGGTTTCTCCAGGGAAGCTGTGAAATCCATTGGGAAATCCTGGGACAGCGTACCCCAGACCTGGGAGGGAAACCAAGACAGAGCATTGTAACGTTGCTTTGGTAAGAAATAAGAGTTGACTTCATTTCCACAGTGGGTTGACCTCCTAAGGGCCCCCTGTAAGGCAGAGTCAGCCCGTCTGGGAAAGATCCCTACGATGAAGCACGTGGTACAAACCCCTTTTGTTTGAATCTAAGTCCCTCCCAATGGACACAGGAATCGAGCAAACCCAAATTCTTCCAGATGTGGTTTCCTCTAAGAACAACCTGACCCTTTGTAGGTGCTACTTAAAAAAGGCCGCTTAGTAGCCATGCAGATGGACACCAACCGAAGGTGACAACTCAGTGGTCTATTCGAGGGGCTTTTTGCTGCTGTTTCCTTGGGGGAAAAAAAAAACAACCAAACAAACCACATTGCAGACAAGCGGGGCTTTAAAATAAATGTGCTGCGTGGGGAACATGTGGCCATAAAGATACAGGTGGGAGCGAAGGAGAGATCTGTGGGCTGTTAAGGGCCGTTGCACGTGAGCAACTGCAGATATTGTGCCCAAATCTCTGTGTTTCCCCGGGCCTCTTCTCCCCAGACACTGAAGGAGCCTCACTGTTGGGTGCCTGGGGGGTCCGGGAGAGCTCGCGCTCCGTAGGGTGACTGTTCCTGGTGATGACGACAGGCTCTTCCACGACGTTGATGCTGTTGCACTGCATCAGGTCCTGAAGCAGATTGAAGATCTCCTCCGCTCTGGAGCACTTGAAGGCAAAAATCCCTGCGCAGTAACGAAGAGGAGGGTCAGAAAACCAAACCAAAACAAAAGCAATTTGCTTTGACAAGAATTCCTGGCTCTAAATGACTTTGGATTTCTTTTGCTGTGTTGAACACAACCAACCCCGGCGACCCACAGCCGGAGGAGACCAACCAACAACCCAGTGGATTAAGGTGCCAACAGAAAGACAAGTCCACGGCCGTCGCCTGACCAAACGGTGCATTATTAGCAGAAAAACAGCGAGCACCCCAGTTACCCTACGACAACCAATGCCACATCAGCAGAGGTGAGCCAGGGACAGGCCATCTGGGCTCCCTTCATCACTCACCATCTATTTTACCTCGCTCGGCACCCGGTCCGGCTCTCATTACCAGGGGAAAGCCTATCCAGTGACTACTGGAAGCTGAACTGGGCCCTGTGGAGCGTGGACATGAGGGAGGGAGGAGAAGGTGGTATTTCAAGGCCGCGTGGAATGAAGCAGCGTCTCCCAGAGGAGCTCTGAGGCCAAAGCAGAGCCGGTGCGAGGAGCTCACCAATCCCAGGCTGGCCCAGGCACAGGAGCCATAGCAACGAGAACGGCACGGCAACAACAGCTGCTACCCCAAAGAGTAAGGTTTTCAACATTCTGGCTAAAAAAGAGCTCCAGCTGCCTTAAAGAGAGTGGGGGAGCATCGGCAGGAAGGAGTCCTTCAAATCAAATTAGCTAAGCAGAAAAACATCCTACAAGGGAAAGCGAAAACTCCTCCGAACGGAAGAGCATCCCTCCCCTTTCTGTCTGTTTGAAGGTTGAGGAGCAAGGACGTGCCTGCTAAAAATCTTCTACTATACACAGAGGAAGGGGAAGGATTTTAATCCCTGATCTGAATCCTGCAAAAAGGCGAAACACAAAGGGGAGACGAGCAATTCCCAGCACCGGGAAGCGAAAAGCACACGATCCAGGAGAGGAGAACCCCGCTGACGTAACCGCCAACCAGGACCTAACGGCACAAGGGATTTACTCAGCGCTTGACACAGACGCCGAACGCTCACACGGAGACCTCTGGGAGAAGGAGGAGTTTACAAACACGTGAAGAGAACGAGGAAACAAAGGGTTGTTTTTTTCCCCCAGGGATGCAGACACCAAGAAAATGTTCTGCTCTTTAAAAGCGAGCGAGACAGACTGGTGAAGGAGCTGCTACACACTGGTGAAGGAAGAACTACAGACAGATGCAGGGACCAGCACAGGCTGGGGAAAGAACTAGCAGGCACCATTGTAAAAGTGGAGTCTGTTCCCAGGGCTGCCCATGACTTGGCACGTACTCCTGGGTGACTCACTTCCCTTCTCTGTGCCCAGCATCCCCCTGCATAAAATCAGGAGAAGGAAAAACTCCTCTCCCTTACGTTAGGAAGCGCTGCCAGACACAAAATGCAAAGCATTGAGTAGAACCAGGACTAACGGAGGCAGAGAGAACGCACCGAGACAAACAAAGTGTGCTCAAACTTGCTGCTGAGGTGCATTTGGCAGCTCTGTGGAAAAAGAAAATCTGAAGAGGGACCTGTAAAAAGGTGCAGGTGGCGTCCTTTTGCTTCATCCCTTCAGTTAAAAGATGCTTAATAAATCCTAGACTGCTTTGGGTGGGAAGGGACCTTTCAAGCTCCTCTGCTCCAACCCCCCTGCAGGGAGCAGGGACATCTACAACTAGAGCAGGTTGCTCAGAGCCCCATCCAACCTCCCCTGGGATGGTTCCAGGGATGGGGCAGCGACCACCTCTTGGGGCAACCCGGGCCAGGCTCTCACCACCCTCAGCAGCAACAATTTCTCCCTTCTCTCCAGTCTAAATCTCCCTCTTCGTTTCAACCCATCCTCCCTCGTCCAGCCCCAACAGGCCCTGCTCCAAAGTCTGTCCCCATCTTTCTGACAGGCCCCTGGAAGCCCTGACAGGCCCCCAGAAGGTCTCCCTGGAGCCTTCTCTTCTCCAGGCTGCACAAGCCCAACTCTCCCAGCCTGGCCTCCCAGCAGAGGGTTCCAGCCCTCCCATTTATACCCAGCTCCTGAGCCACGACACTGTTCTCATCAGTGTTTTAATCAGGAGTATTAACTGCCTGTGCCCAACACTCTGCTGTTTTGGTGGAACAGAGGCTGCAGAAGAGCGTCTCTCGATTCATTAGATGCAGGAATTCGGAAAAACAGAAGCATCAGCTCGCTCCGGCTGCCTGGGAACCGAAACCTTTGTGTTCCTTCCTCCAGGAAGCTCCACACTCACCCTGCCCCGTCTGGCAGCGCCGGCCGCTCTCGAAGGAGAAGAGGTTGGAGTCGTAGCCGTAGCGGCGCAAGCAGAGGTAGGGCCACCTGACGGCGTCTCGCTTGTGAGTGTGCAGGATGAGCTCCGTCTGCGTCAGCTCCATCATCCCAGATCCCAGCTCGTTACCTTCATCGTCCACGTTCGTTACCTGCGGAGGCCACGGAGCTCACATCAGGAAACTCGGGGCATCGGTATCAAAAAAAAAAAAAAAAGTCCACCCAGGAGATAGTGGGATTCCCGTGGATTCCCCGCCTCCTTTAGGGAGGTGGCTTTTTCTCAGCCGAGAGCACGAATCCGTCGCTGGCGGAAGGCGCCGAGCTCCGGCAGCCCCGGAGACTCCGTGCTTGGCAGTTCAGCTGATGCGTCTCAGCTCTGGCACTGGAACACAGCCCTGAGCAAGAAAAGCTTTCTCTCCAGTTCCCCATTTCCTTGCTCAGGCGGAATCTCAGCGCAGAGGCAGCTCCTGCTGCAAACACAAACACATCTGCAGCAGAGGTTGCTTAAGGAAAGGAAAATAAAACAACACACCGAAACGGCAACATATTTTGAAAGGAAAAAAAACAAAAACCAAACCAGCAACATATTTTCAAATCTTACCGAGCAAAAGACTCCTCTGCAGGAGCAGAGGGTTTTTTTCCCTTTCAAAGCTGGAGTCCAACCCACGCTGGGCTTTGCCGGAGCTGTCACCGACTCCCTGATGGGGAGGAAGGTGCACTACTCACCTTAAATTTGGTGGGATGGTTGTCTGGGATGCTGTCTCTGCACAGACAACTGCAGCAGGTCCCCATGACGCCAGCACGAGAGGTAATCCCTGGGGAGGGGACACAAACCGGGGGACAATCACATTTACAACCCACCAGGCAGCGTTCCCAGCCTGTATCCTCCTCCATCCCCCGGCACCTGGGTTGGGAACTCAAACCTCTGCAATGCCTTCCTCAATTAACAGACACTGTGCGAGAAAAGGTTAATTAAAAGTAAGTTTTCTTACCATTAGGCAATTGTTGGATGGGTTTTGGAGGAGTGAGAAGAAATTCCCACTGCTGTCCCCCTATCTCCTCGGGGGCTTCATGGTCACCAGGTGTCAGAGTCACCTAAACCACGAGGGAAACGGCCCCATCTTCCACCTGGCAAGGAGAACACAATTACATAAATTAAGAAAAACAGAGAAGATTAAAAAGCAGGGGGTGAGGAGGGGGCTGTGACTAAAGTTCCTTTCAAACATCACAAGGAAGGCAGGTAATATTTTTTTTTTATTATTAACTACCTGTGTTGATATGAATATAAAAAATAATTCTGCAAGATCACTCCTGAGTTTCTGAAACAATATACAGTCTACAGGTTAAAAAAAAAACCTAAAAATAAAGATATTTTCCTTCTTGGCTTTGGGATCTTACAGAGGAGTGGGTTTCTCGGCGCTGCTGGACACGCGGCAGCAACGCTGAGTGGCCGGGGGCGGTGAGGCTCCGAGGAATCCCACACTTCTGCTGCTTAGGAATGTGAAGGTCCCTTCACTCCAGGGAAGGTCCTTAGGGGTCAGAGAACCATCAGCCGGCGAAAAGAGCAGCTGCTCTGCTTGGGACTGCGGAACCAAGCGCCAGAAAGCACAAAAACTCCGCTGACGCCGGTCGGCGAGCGCGGGCAGGGAGCGGACGGGAGCCGCCGCGCACTCCGGCAGCGAGGGTATTGCCGGTTTCGGTGGGAACGTAACGGGCTCCGCACCCGCTCCGGGTTGGGGCATCCAGCAGCTGCTGGCACGAGAGGCCGCCGTGGTTTATTTGGCGAGGACGGAATAAAGCCGTAGGGATAAGCGGCCTGGCGCTGGAGCGGTCAGTGGAATGAGCAGGCTACGGGAAGCCTCGCACCCTGCCGTGCCAGAAGCTGCCTCGCCAGGCGCTCCAAATGAACCGATGAATCACGGAGCTGCATCTCTCGGAGCAAAACCGCCTCGCGCAGCTGCCCTCGGGCTCCCTCGAGGTGCAGAGAGGGGCGGAGGGAGCGGGAAGAGTCAGCGGCGAGCCGACTGAGGGGGTCCCCGTTTCGTTTTCTACATCCAAACAGAACCTAAATCACCTCCCACTGCGACCAGAGGCCTCAGCTTTGGTCCCTGCAGGACTCCCTGACGTGTCCTAACCCCGCTGAGTCGTCCAGAAGAGGAGCGATTCCTTCTGAGCAAGCTGAAGGAGCTCAGGCTCAAACTGAGCTGGCTGCCACCTGCCCCCCTGCACAGACCCGTCACCCCGAACAACTAACCTTGCCACGCGCTCCCTGCTCAGCGCCCCATCCTGCTCCAGCCATCCCATTTGGTTTTTTAGCCTCAGTAGGGACTGACTCCCCGCTGGCCTTACTGTTTTGATCAGTAATTGAGCGAGGGATCCCTCTCCGCTTCATCTAATCTGGTCAACTTGGGGCCTCGGCCTCTCCTCTCTCTGCCCTCCCACTCCCATCTCAATAAAAATAAATAAATAAATAAATAAGTCTTGTCGAAAACATGTTACCTTTGCCCCCTCTTTGTTCTTTATTCCTCTCTGCCTCTGGTGTTCCCTCCACCCACGTCTGTCTAACCTGCGGGGGGGTGAGAGAGCAGTGCTGTTGCTTATCCTCAACGGTTACTAAGGTTGGAACTGAACAAATAAGAAAAAAAAAAACAACAACATTGTGAGATCCCTGAACACCCCCGTGGGGCTTCCCACTACTCCTCGCTGTTGAACATTCCAGCGGCATCCCTTGCCACGCAGACACCGAGACTCTCAAGACTCCGGTCTCTTGCCGGGCGCTTCCGACACGCACCTTTCCCAGAGCTCTTCGCCTGCTCGGAGCCTTGACAAGTCCAACCAAACGCTCCGACAGCGCCGTTCGCTTCCCCGCCAGCCGCAGCACGTGCCTCCCAAAACCAGCAGCCCCATCCTCCCCTCCAGTCTCCCCAAATTCCAGGATCCAAACCTAAACCTTCCTCAGACTTTCACAGCCCTCCTCGGACCAGTCTCAACCACAGCTCGCTCCTCCTGCTACCTCAGCCGGGTTTTTCGCTCTCCTCCCAAATCCTCTGTCCTTCCAAAGGCTCCGTCCGTACCCCCCAAGCCTGCAGAAGACCCCTCACGTCCCTGCCCTGCTCCAAGCAATTCCCTTAAACCCAGGGCTGCAGAAGAGGGTCCCACCTAATCCCGGAGTACCAGGGCACCCCGGACACCCACAGTGCCAGCCCTGCTCTGGGACACACGGATCACGGACCTCATCAACCCACCCGCGACGCGAAGGGATGGACCCACCAGCGTGGGGGGAGGAGAAGGGCTGCAGGGGGGGGCTCCTCCGGGGCAAGAGGGGCTGCTGGCGAGGAGAAGGGGCTGGAAGGAGAAGGAGAGGGCTGGAGGGAGGAGGAGCAGGCTGAAGAGAGGAGGAAGGGACGTGCCCAGCCCGTGGGGACTGGGGACATGAGGAAAGGGCGAGTCCCGGGAGGGGATAACGGGGAAGAACGTGCAAGGGAGCGGATGGAGAGTGCAGAAGGGGTGTGAGGGAGCACCGGAGAGCACGACGGGAACCGGGGACAGAGACGGAAGGGAGGCAGGGGGGCAATGCGGGCGGCCCCGGGCCGGAGCGCGGTGCCGGTGCCGAGGGAAGGCCCCGGCGCGGGTCGNGGAGGGGGTGCTGGGGGTGGTCATTGGAGGGGTCTGGGGGGGATCTGGAGAAGGAGGGGGTGTGGGGGGGCCAGTAGAAGGGAATTTGGGGGTTCTGGTGTGGGGGATGCTCTATGAGGGTCAGTGGAGGGGGATTGGGGGAGTCTGTGGTGCGGCGATGCTCGGAGTGGGGTCAGTGAAAGGGTATTGGGGGGCTCTGGGGCAGGAGGGGATGCTGGAGGGGGTGCTCTGCCCCCATCTGCCTCCATTCAGCATCCCTGCGCCCCTCCCGCCCCAGTTCTACCACTATCAGAGCACTAAAACAGCCCAGTCGGTGGCAGCTTGGTGCTGGGGTCCCACAGGCGGCTGCACCCCCAGAACACCTCGATGGGCACCCGATGGCTCATGGTCAGGCTGGCGAGGTCCTGAGTCCACCCCAGCTCTCCTGATGGGACGTGCTCAATAATAACACTCACAGCCGGCATTTGGCCTCAGATGGTGACCAGGAACATCCAGGGGCTCCGGGAGGGTTCAGGGCACGCGTGAGGGCACGACGGGGAGGCCACGAGGAGAGTTAAGCTGGGCTGCAAATTTTACAGCTGCAGTTTTTACAATTTCCGTCACTTTGCAATTACAATCCCACCCGCTTTGTTACGGCACGGAGCTCTGGGACATCAGCCACGGGTTTGGAGGGGTGGTGGGAGCTCCCGGCCCGTTCCAGTGCCAAGTCACCGAGCCGCGCCTCTGCAGCCCTGTCCCTTCCGCGGGGATGCTGCCGGCTGCACGCTGGTCCCGTTGGGCCAGTGTCCTGCCTGTCACACGTGCCACGTCGCAGGTGCACACTCGCCCAGAGGGACCTCGTGGTGTTTCCAAGGCGGTGGCTTCAGTGAAGCGACGGCCGGTCCCACCTCGGGAAGCCCTGAGTGACCCATCTGTCGCGTCTGACTCCCGGTGCCCGGCTGGTTTCCTAACGAGGACTTTGCCCATTAATCTTTCCGCCGTGTAGAGGGATAGTGGAGCGTGGGGAGTGCGGGCACGTGGGGCTGGGAGCTGGCAGCGGGGAGGAGTGGGGGCCCCACCACCGCTCAGCGGGACAAAGTCCAGAGCGGCAAACGGGTCGAGATAAAGCTGCGGAGACCAACCTTCCACTGAAGCCAAACCGGATTAACTTCCCCAGCACAGATCCGAGACCTTAAAGGGTCTCCGGGCAATCGCAGCGCTGGTTCCACAGCCCCAACGGGACCCCTGCGTGGGGAAGGGGAGAGCAGCAGCCTGGGCAGATGCTCCCCTGCCCCTCCTCCTCCTCCTCCTGCTTCTTTCCCTGCCCAGGGGATTTTGCAGAGCTACAAACCACCCCTGAGCAGTGCAACAACCAGTCCACCAACGCCGCCCTGCACGGCCTCTCCCAGCAGTGCCAGCGGAGCCTGGGCACCTCCTCTGCCAAATTACCATCGCTACGGATTTAAATTGCAGTCCTCACTTTGGTCCCAGAGACCTAGATAACGCACGAGCCGCCTACACCCCGCAGGGCTCCCAACAGAGCCCCAAAACAAGCCGCAGCTCCTGGGCGACGAGGTGCTGGGACCACACAGGTGACAAAAACTCACTACCACCCGTAGATGTGGGATTTGGGGAGGGGGATGCTGTGCCTGTGACCGTGCCCGAACCCAAAGTCACATCAGCAGGCAGGAAAATCTCACGGCGTGTGAGGAAGACACCGAAACACAACAAAGACGCTCTGCCTCGCGTCGGAGACTCTGATAAATTCGAGCCGAGCGCAGTCGCCGCAGAGCGAAGCCGGGCTCGGTGGCTTTGAGGAGACTCGTCAGGTGTTCTGGGCGTGCGAAAACTGGGACATCCTGACTTGCCTCTGGCTAACTCCTTTGTGAGAGCCCAGCCAAAGTTTCTCCACCTCTAAATTGGGGTGTAATGACACTTCCCCCTCTCTTTCATGAAGCTTCAACTCTTTCTGATCTCGGGAGGAAAATAAATCACCGCGCGGGATCATAAAAAAAAAAAAATCATCAAAACGACAACCTGGGGTGAGCCGAGCCGCAGATGGAGGGAAGGGCGCGGACGCCCGGAAAATGAGAGGTAGGGAGAAAACCAGATGTCATCTACAGCTCTTTCCCCTGTAGGGTTAATGTCCACCCCCCCGCCTTTTCCACCATCCTTTGCTCTTCCCCTCCCTGCCTGCCGCTGGGATTCCCTGCCATTGGCTGTCTCTGTAGATTTAGGCTAAAAAGCCTGTAATTAGGACCCCGGCTGACACAGATCCAGTTTCCTGGGCAGGCAGATTAAAAAAAAAAAAAAAAAAGAGAGCGAGAGGAAAAAAAAAAAAGGGAAAGAAATTGTTTCCCTGCTTGAGCTTGGATGTTTTCCTTTCGCTTTGCAGAGTTTTCCCTGCTCAGGCTCCATTCCCTCGCCTCCTCCCGAGCAGGGCGGCCCGGAGCCCGGAGCGGGGCTGGAGCAGCCGGCGGAGCCCCGGTACCGGACGGCGGGGAAAAGGCAGGTGGGTGAGGCTGGAAAGGGTTTCCCCGGGGGTCGGTTCTCCGAGTCGTGGGGGAAGAAGGTGCTTGGGAGGCGCGGGAAGGGGCGGAGGACATCGGAGAGTCCCCGTCCGGGAATTGTTGGAAGGGGAAGGGGAGGTGAAGGGGAGAGGAAAGGGTTTTTTTGGCTGGTCTTCTCTGGGAGAAATAAACGTGGGGAGGAGAGCGGTATCTCTGTTCCCAAGGTCTTTATTTTGGGGAAAACATCCTCTAAAAGCAGGAGACCATGTCTGCTCCATCGTGCCAGGCTCTGCCATCCCGAGCGGCGCGGGCACCTCCACGTCCCGGAGCAGGCAGGTGCATGGGGCTGGCAGGGCTGCCCGGCTCCCTCGGGTGACGAGGGTCTCCAGGGAGGGTCTGTTGGCTCCACCATCCCTCTTCCACCTTAGATAGAGCAGGAATGGGATGTTTTGGGGTTGGTTGAGCTTTATCAAGCTTTTCACCGGAGGCGGTTGGGCCCCGTCACACCCCGACGTGTCGGGATGAGATCTGGTGGCCGCGGGGGAGAGGTGGGGTGGCGGCTCTCGGGTCGTCCCCACGGATGTACGAACGGCTGAGTTACAGCAGGTTAATGGGTTACTGCTGCCCGCCGAGCTGGGGCAGCCGGCCGCGCCTGCGCTCTCCGAATGGGGGAAAACACCCTAAGAAAAGCTCTTTGCAGCACTGGCACGTCCCTTGGTGTGCAAACAGGTCATGGTGTTGGCCACAGTCCCCTCTGGTGACGCGGTGCTCTATGGCAGAGCAGGATGCTGAGCCCCCCTTTATCATTTGGGGGGCTGTGCCCACGCTGTCCCACCACCCTGCTGTGTCCAGCCAGCGGCACCCAAGTGTTGCTCCACCTCGTGCCATCACAGATCCAGAAGCCACCACGGTCTCCTTCGTGAGACAGGCTCCAGCTCAGGCAGCCTGGCTTGGGCTGCACTGCAGGACTAGCTGCTCTGGCTCACCTTGCCAGACCTCAGCTTATCTCACCCCAGAAAAGATGCATCTTTATTGCTCTGTATCTTTAGTTCCACTCACCTTCCTCACAGCTGTGTTGACAGGAGCTCAAGGAAAAACAGGTTATCCTGTGGGTGAGGTGGTGAACACAGAGCTACCCACTTTGCCAGTGCCTTTTTTTTTTGGATGCTTGAAAGAGGAGCTGGTCTTTTTAAGGATGGGGAGCTGTTGTGGTTTCCTGAGGGTTGTGGAGCTAGGGAGTGTTTGGTGTTTCTGAAAAATAGGCTAGAGGGGTCTGAAGTAGGTCTTCTAAGACAGAGAGGTGACTTTAGCAAAGCCAAGGCCCTGGCAGAGCTGCAGCTCATCTCCTGGTCGTGCTGGGAACAGGGTGCCTGTGCTGAATGTGAATGGGCCGGGGCGGCTGCGCTGCAAGTTAATGTGTGACCTTGGCAGGAGAGGGCTGGGAGCCCACACACACTCCCCCAGCCAGCTGGAGACGGGGGCTGCTCCCAGGGAGCTAAACAAGATTAATATTCCCACAAATTTTAGCCTCTTGTCCCCAGGGAGCTGCGACTGCTTCGCAAAGGGCTGTAGCTACTGCGGGGAACGTGCTCGGACCGGGAAGGGGAATCCTGTGGGGCCACGGAATGTTGCCAGCACCAGGACTGGGGCTTGGATGGATGTTTGATGCTGTGCTAACACCAAAAGGCTGTGAGCAGGCTGGAGAGGACAGGGAGGGTGCCCATCCTTTGGAGAACATGAGGCAGCAGAGCTATCACAGGCTGGAGGAGCTCCCACAGGCAGGGCAAGAGGCTTTCAAAGCAGAGGCAAATGACAGCCAGTGGCACCCAGCCTGCCCAGCTGGTCCCTGGCGTGTCCCTCCTGGGAGGATGCAGCTCCAGCTCTCGGGTCTGTGCCGGCAGAGAGGGGAGCAACTCCTGCCATCCCCCCCCAGTGCCTGAACCTGGCTCTCCTGACCCTCTTCCTGAGGGCAGGGAGCATCCCTGTATCCCTTTTGCAGGCCAGCAGGGGAGAGCAGGAGCAGGATTGCCTGGAGGCGGTGAGGGAGAGCAGGAAGAAAGAGGGGACAGGGCTGGGGAGCGGAGGAGATGGACCTGTTGGGGCTGCCTGGCTCCTCAGCATGGGAGGCACATCCTTCTGTCACCGTCTGGGGCTAATTACAGGGACTTGTTTACAGCCCAGACGGCTGCCAGCCGGCATAATCACATCAAACTGGGCTGGGCTCTCAGCACATCCCCATGGATTTACAGCAGCCAGGAGCCCGGCTCTCTCCACTCTCCCCCAGCATCATCTCACTGGGCTCCCTGCTGATGGCCCTGGGATGAGGTGCCCTGTGCCAGACGGCTGGGGCCACCCAGGTACCATCAGCTCTGCTGAGTCCAGGGAGCATCGGGAGGGGTCTAATTGCAGCAAAGCTCCAAGAGATTAGACAAATGGAGTTTGGAGGCTTAATGAGCCAAGCCCAGCTCGGGGCTGCCACCCACCTCCCATGGGGAAGGAAAAGCAGAGATGTGTTACCTAAACAGGGCAGCAGCAGAGCTGAGCCCGGTCGCTGAGCCCACGGAGGTCCCCATGCAGCGTCCTCAGGGACACGTCGCCCCTCCTGCACCGCTGTAGGGCCAAGGCTGCTTACTGGCCCCACACCAGTGGTTTTTCACCACGTCAGCAAGGCCTGGGCTCTCTTTGGGCTGCAAATACAGAGTTGAGTCAGATTATTTCATCCCTGTCCCCTCCAGAGCTTTGAACAGCACCATGCAAGCAGCTCTGCAGTGCTCCCAGGCCAAGCCCAGGGCTGGCAGACCCCAAACCCCAGGGAGCAACGAGCAGCCCTTTTGTTTCCTCCGGCTGATTAGCCAATCTGCAGTGTTAATTATTGACCCAGGTGCATGGCAGGGAAGCCTGAGCTGCCTGGGCTGATCCCACCTGCTCCTACTTTTGGGTGCACCATCCCAGCACCCCAAGATGCCACCTAGGAAGGGGCAGCTGTGGTGGGGGGAGTGCAGTGGGAGCAGGGGCTGAGCCAGGGGTGTCACAGCTCTGTAGTGGGAGCAGTGGGGATGCTGGTGCTGGGCAGGATGGCCCTGACATCACAGGTGATGATGAACCAGAGCTGTCACAGGACCAGTGTGGAGGAGTGAACTGGTCCTCGTGGTGGCAGCAATGCAGGAGGATGTAGATATGTGGCCTGGGGGCTACCAACCCTCAACCTTCCGCCTGAGCCCCTGCCAAGCCATGTGCTGTTTAAAGCACCTTCCAGAGCAGTTGACGGTCGATGGTGGGCACTGCCCAGGGTAAATCCAGAGTTATCCTGAGGCCGTTCGGTCACAATACCAGGACTTGCCCTCAGAGCAGTGGCTCAGCTCCATCCCACTCGCATCCCAGCCCAGCTCCCCACACCAGGGCAGGAAGCTCGGGCAGAGGGCGGTCAGGCTCTGGGCCAGTGTCCAGGCAGCCCCAGGAGCCACCGCGTTGCCATCTCGCCTTTGTTTTGGGAAGCCAAGCCAGGAAGGAAGCGAGCGGTGAAACACAGCGCCGCGTGGGGAGGAGGGGACGGGACCGGGCGAGTTTCCACTGCATAACCATTAGCCAGGAGAGGTGGTGGTGGCTGGGTGAGCCGGCTGCCCCGGCAGGAACAGCCGCTCGGGGCAGAACAATAGCAGCCTGAGGGGAATAAATTATTTTCCACTGAATTCGGCTACACCTTGATCTCCTCCCACAGCCCTGCTCAGGGACAGGCCACGAAACCAGGGACTAGCTGTGCCAGCAAAGAGCTGGTGGCATCTAGGGAAAAATCTCCCTCTGTGGGTAATCACATAGCCGGTGTCGTTTCCCAAAACTTGTTCCAGACGCTCGGGGTCTTCCCCGCCCGCCTTCAACCCATCGCTGTCCAGTCAGCGCCTCCTGATAAAGCCCCAGCCCTGCCGAGCCCCCGCACCCTCTGTGTGGATTTGCTTCTAACCCCCAAGAAAGGAGCAGCCCCCAAAAGCCCTTGGGGGGCTTGGAATTCTGCAGTGCTTCAGCCAAGGGTCTGGAGGTTGTGGTGGTGTCGAGCATCGTCCTGCCTGGATCTGCCCCGGGGTCCTTCCCTGGGACGAGCGGCTGCTCCTCCTGCTGCCACGTGGAGACAAGTCCACGCCGGGCGGACGGGATGATACGTGTCCTGGGGAAGGACCCCCTGCTCCCTGCCTTGCTGAGGGTCTCACCAGCTCCGATCCTCTCTCTCCCCAGCTCATGTCCCTGCCGAGCCCCGCATGGCCCCAGCGAGACGAGCCTCCCCCCTGCGGCACCGCCACTGGCCTCCCGCCGCCCTCATCCGACAGCGACTCCGGCTGTGCCCTGGAAGAGTATCCAGAGCCTCCCGTGGACCCCACGCCCCACGAGGTGGGCAGCACCCCGGCTATGCCAGGGCTCCCTTTGCTCCCAGGGGGTGCCATCCACGGGTGGTACCTACAGCACAGCATCCGCAGCCCCAGATGAAACACATTTTAGAACCTTCAAGCGATGCAGCTGAACCCCTCTAAAAATCCACTCATTTTTCTCTCTCTCCTGTGACACCCCAAGGTCCCGCTGATCTTCGGCACCCACTCTCCGCAGCCCGCACCTTCCACTGACAAGATCCGGCTCCGCACCAGAGCCCTCCTGCAGCAGCTGCCTCCTCAGGACTGTGATGTAAGACACGGATCTGTTGGGTGCTGCCCACCCTGGGGCTTCTACCCACCCTGCACCCCCTCACCTCCGCCTCCCCGTGCAGGAGCGGTACTGCCCCGGCCTCGCCGAGGAGGAGAAGAGGCAGCTACGAGCCTTCAGCGCCCGACGGAGACGGGAGGCCCTGGGCCAAGGGCTGGCATGTCCCGTGCCAGGTCCCTGCCATGGCTGTCCCTGCAAGAAGGTGAGACATCCTCCCCTCCCCGGCTCAGCACCCATTACCCAGTGGGGACCCATCCTCAAAATCCTGGCCCCCAAACCCCGCGTCCCTCTGTCTTGCAGTGCGGCAGGAAGCTGAACAAAGGGGACCCGGGGATTTCAGCATCTCGGCTGGGGGAGCAGTTCTGGCACCCGTCCTGCTTCTCCTGCCACTTCTGCCACCAGCCGCTGGTGGATCTCATCTACTTCCAGCAGGATGGGAGGATCTACTGCGGCCGGCACCACGCTGAGCTCTTCCGACCCCGCTGTGCCTCCTGCGACCAGGTGAGTGCCGGGTGGGGGAGAGGCTTTTACATCCCTTTTGCTGTTAAAATCTCCTGTGCTCGGCTTGGGGGGTGGGGGGGGGCTTCAAATGCAGCAAGACCCACCGATGGGCAGGAGGAAGGTTCCTCCCTGAGCTTTGCAGAGAGCCCCATGGCACTGGGGGCTCCTCCTCACTCCTCAGCACAGCAAAGCATCCTCAGGACTACGGGTTTTCTAGCTGGGATGGGTTGTTTTCCCCCATTCCAGCTGATTTTCATGGAGGAGTGCATCGAGGCGGAGGGACGGCGCTGGCACCTGGAGCACTTCTGCTGCCTGGAGTGCGACGTCCCCCTTCGAGGGCAACGCTACGTGATGAAGAGCGGCCGGCCCTGCTGCCGCGGCTGCTTCGAGAGCCTCTTCGCCGAGCCCTGCCAGGCCTGCGGTGACCCCATCGGTACGGTCCCCGTCCGCCCCGCAACCACGGCCCCGGGCAGGGTGCGATTGGGCTTCCCAGCCCGGGCAGGTGGGACGTGGGTTGGGATTGCCGCGGAGCCAGAGCCCCCGCGGCGCACGGTTTTGGCAGGAGGCCGTGGGAAGAGCCTCCCCCTCGCTCACCGTTGCCCCTCAGGTGCCGACAGCGAGGAGGCCACCCACCAAGGGCTCCACTGGCACGCCCGAGCCGCCTGCTTCTGCTGCTGCCTCTGCCGAAAGCCTCTGCGTGGGCAGCCCCTCATCTCCCGCCGCGGCCGGCTCTTCTGCTCCGAGACCTGCAGCCTGGGGCGGGATGCGTCCTCCACCGCCTCTTCTGACTCTTCCGACTCGGCTTTCGCCTCGGCTCCGTCCCCTGACTCGACGCCTCTCTCCCGAGCCGGCTCCACTGGCAGGACCGCGCCGGGGACGGGCGGCACCTCGGTGGCTGGGGGCTGCAGGCAGCGGGTGGAAGGGGATGGTAGGGATCCTACTGCTCTGCTTGATGCCGTGTGGTCGGAGGGGACTGGGAAGGGGTTCTGCTGCTCTACCCTGCTCTGGGGAGACCCCCCCTGCAGGGCTGGGTCCAGCTCTGGAGTCCTCAGCCCAGGAGAGACAGGGAGCTGTTGGAGCGGGGCCAGAGGAGCCCCAGCAATGCTGGGAGGGCTGGAACCCTCTGCTGGGAGGCCAGGCTGGCAGAGTTGGGCTGGTGCAGCCTGGAGAAGAGAAGGCTCCGGGGAGACCTGCTCTAGATGCAGATGTCCCTGCTCCCTGCAGGGGAGTTGGATTAGATGAGTTTCCAAGGTCCCTTCCAACCCAAACCATTCTGTGATTCTATGACTGGCAGCAAAACCAGGCTCTGCTCAGCCCCTGGGTATTTTATGGGATGTCTCCCAAGGGTGCAGCCCAACCCAGGGCTGGAGCAGCGGCGATCAGCCCACAGCTCAGCTGTCAGCGCTTGGCATTGTATCCCGGGGGCCTGTGGTGGGGCAGGGTCAGCCTTCCCCTTCCTCACTCATCCTCACTTTCCTTCTTCCAGAGGCTTTTTCGGATCAGAACCCCGTGCATCCTGCGTTCAGGAGCCTGGAGGACCACGGAGCAGCTGCAGAGGAGCGAAGCGGGGATGCGGTGCACACAGGGATGCTGGGACCACCAGCCTCCACCCCTCAGCCAAGCGCAGAGGGTCCCAACGAGCCTGGAGCTTTGGGACACCCAGTTTCAGGGGGTTCTGAGCCCCAAACACCCACAGGCAATGGAAACTCCCACTTCCAAGGGGGCACATCCCCTGCTCAACACAGCTCACGGCCGGAGGACATCGACCTGCAGGACATCACAGAGGAGGACGACTCCTGGTGTCCTACCTGCTCTTCATCTTCGGACTCAGACTCGGAGGAAGAGGGTTTCTTCTTTGGGAAGCCCATCCCCAAGCCTGGGATGAATTCCCTGGGCAGGGAGCCCCCGGGGAGGGCCAGGGGCAGGACGGCGAAGCCGCGGGGCAGCAGCAGGCACTGCAGCGTGTCCTAGCAGTAGGGACAGGGGGGTCCTCACCCAGCACTGCCATCCTGCCAGCTCCTGCCACGGTCTCAACACATTCCAAGTGCAGTTTTGGATGCAGCCCAAGGCTGGTGGGGAGAAGCCACTGGGATCCTTCCCCCCTCCCCTTCCCCAGCAGCTGCTGGCAAAAGCACAGCCTGCCATTCCTGCCGGCCTCTCCCGCAATTAGGAACAGGTAAAGCAGGTAGGGAGTGGAGAGTGGCAGCTCACACCAGGGCTCCCAGTTCAGAGCGGCAGCTCACACCAGGGCTCCCAGTTCAGAGCGGCAGCTCGCCCCAGAGAGCAGCTGCTCGCAGGGTGGGGTGGCTGGGGGCTTACGACCGGCAGGGACAGGAGGGGTGCTGGTTGCCAGGGTCAGATCCTGCCCTGGGATACCTCCTCAGAGAATGAGAACCACTGCCAGATGCTCTCCATCCCTGGTGGCACCGTGTCCTGCTGCTATCGAGGGGAGGGGACTGGGCAGGGGGGCAGCTCTGCCGTGGCCCATGACGATGCTCCAATAAAGTCTGGCTGAACTCTGAAGACAGGAGAGGTGCCGCACGTCTGCCCCGTTCCTCCCCACCTCAGGGTCACTGTGGCATTGTCCGTGTCACCAGAGGTTCTCAAAGGGTGGCCGCTGCCCTCTGCCACAGCCGGAGGGTCCCCCAGAACCTGGTGGGTTCCCACACAATGGGAGAGCCAAGGGCTGCAAAGATCACAGATGGTTTATTTTCAGATTTAAACCCAACAAGAGTCCCTGGGGTTTCGAGGCACATCCCTGTGAACCAGGAATGGAGAGAGGAGCCAGAGTGGAGGAGAGCTCCCCGCAGCCGCTCCCCCTCCCACTGCCCTCCAGAAAAACCAGCTTGCCCTTTCCGCTGTGCATACAGGTCTGGGCAGGGCCAAAACTAAGCACCACCCTCCTCCTCCATCTCCAAGAGAGACGGTGGGACTGCGCCAACGTGTCCACGCCACCTTGACCCGAGGGCTCAGCACCATCATGAGCACCCCAATGTGCCAGCACAGCCCTCCCATCACCCCCCAGCCCTGGCTGGCCAGAGGGGGTGTCCATCCGCTCGCCCCACTCCCGGTCAGCGGCTGAGGGTGGCCGAGTCGTAGCTGTTGATGAAATCCTCCAGCTCCTGGAGGTGATGGATCCGGCCCTGGCGCAGGTTGGCCCTCAGCGCCAGCCCCAGCGACGCCTCCATGGAAGGCTCCTTCTGCAGCAGCATTGTGGCCACCACCGCGATGGTCAGGCTGAACTGCTGGTACGACTGCGGGACACGGGGTCAGCACGGGGCACCCCAAAACCTCCCTGCCAGCAGCGTGCAGCGCCCCCCACCCCGGGATATTATTTCCCCCCAAGGCTGGTCCATAAACACCCGACAGCACCTGAGCTCCTGCAAAGCCCTTCTTGCCCACAAGCACCTTCCTCTACAATGACCATCACCAGGAGGAGCTTCTTCTGGGTGACCCCAAAATGCCAAATTCACGCCTCCATCATCCAGCCTCATTTTGAAGGGGGTTCAAAGGGTCCTTGGATGAGCCCCCCACCCTGCCGCCGGTCCCAGACCCCCGGTGTGCCTCAGCTGGGGACCACCAGGACTCACCAGCTCGATCTCCTCCTTCCTGGCCAGGACAGCAGCGGAGCGGAGGTCGGTGCTGGACGGGGAGGGTGTGGGGAACGAGGAGCAGGAATGGTGCCGGCCGCCTGCAGCCTGGGCGGTGGAAACAGCGAGGAAGGGTCAGACACTTTGAAAGGGAGAAGGACTGGGCAAGGTTGGGACCAAACTGGGACTGCCAGTACTGGTGACTAGCCAGAGACCGGTCACCCTGTGGGGGGACCTGCTGGGACTTTGGCTCCCCAGGGTGCTGCTTTGCCACCCTTTCCTTGGGTGCTAGAGCTGCCCCCAGCTCCCCCCGACTCAGCACTGCTGCCGAGAGCCCCGCCAGCAGATTTTTCCTCCCCGTTAGGCAGTAATTAAGCTGCTCTGCAATGCTCTCGTTCAAGCTCGTGTCCCAGGGTCGTTCACGCTCCAGCACACTCTCAAACCTCGAGTTATTTCTTGGCCTTTCTCCCAGCTGTCTCCCGTTTATCGGTGTCTGGGCACCAGGGCTGACACGGGCTCTGCCTCCAGACAAAACACTGCTTTGACCCCAGCCCGTAACCCCGCAAACGGGGCGGCCGAGGGATCCCGCTCCACTGCTCCCAGGCTATGGCAGCATCCTGGAAACCAGGTCACCTGTCCCGCGTGGGGACCTGGGGACACTGCGAGGTGAGTAGAGGTACCCTGACCCCGTACCAGCTCCATCTCACCAGACCCAGGAGGGTGCTGGCTCCCCAGTGAGGTCTCTGCAGCGGCGCAGAGCCTGGAGTAAGCCAGGCTGGGCTGGGAATCGGGTTCCACGGTAGCTCCTGGTGGGATCTGCGAGTTTTTGGGTGGTTGAACGCCACTGAGAAGCTGTGGGAGAGAAGGTGGCTGGGGAAGGAAGGCAGTGGCTGCGCAGGAGCCGGGGGGAGCCAGCGCTGCCAGCAGCAGTGGCCTCGATGGGCTCTCACCCAGGGTGGGGGACACGCCGCTGAACTGCCCACCACCCTCCAAAACCCACCCCATTGCCGGCAGCATCTCCCTCGGCTTCTCCGGCGCCGCTTGGCAGACGCTGCTGTCCCCAGCAACACGGGCAGAGCTCAGCACCCACCTCTCCAGCAGAGCCAGCTGCCGTGTGGACCCTCTCAGCAGGTTCTGGAGGGGCTGTTGAGCCTTGGGGAGGTGACCCACCACCCGTGCCAGCCTTAGGGACACTTTGGCTGCACGGCTCTACCTATGCAAAGCATTTCAGATGTATTTCCATCGACAGCAAAGGATAAAAAGGGTTTGCAAAGGGGGCTGCAAGCTCCTGCCTGCCCCAGGTACTGGTTTTGGGTGGGAAGAGGAGATGTCCCTACCTCCAGGTACTCCCCTGTCCCAGCAGAGCTCTCCTCCAGCGGGTCCGGCTCCATTTCCAAAGCAGAAGGACCCTGACTCTGGCTGCCCTCAGGTTTCTGCCCGGTTTCCACCTCGACCTGGGGACATGCAGTGGCGTGAGGCTGGGACAGGTGTCTGTCCTGGGGAGCAGAGCTGGGGGATGGGACAGACTGGGTGCTAAAACCCAAAGGAAACCACGGGGTTTTGCAGCCCCAGAGAAGAGTCAGGAAAATTTCCGTGCCTGGCAAAGAGACAGCAAGGTGAAGAGCGAAAGGGCTGGATGAGAGAGAGAGGAGGAAGACGTTACACTGGCCGAAGAGACCCCGGAGCCAGGCACCTCCAGGGGTTTGAGCCCCCAGGAGAAGGGTGCTCTCCTACCGACGTCGCTCCTCCTGCCTGCTCCAGCTCCGCGGCCTCTGTCACAGCCTGGGAAGCAGCAGCCAGGCTCTTCTCAGGGATATCAGCTGGTTCGGGGGGCTCTGGGACCTTCTCGCTTGCTGCCGGCGAGCCCTAGAGGAATGCACCCTGGTGAGGGGCACGGCGGCGCCGCGTGGGGCTCGGACCGTGCAAACTCAGCTCACCGATGGGAGCTGGGATGCGGGAGGTGAATGCTCACCACCTGAGCTGTCTGCTCCTTGCTCTGCTCATCATCTTTGCAGGAAATTGGTGGCTGGGGAGGCTTGGGGTGCTGCGGCTCCTCTTTGCCCCTCGGCTGACTCGTCCCAGAGAGAGAAGGAGAGGACTTGGAGGACAGCCGCTTCCCTATGGAGTGAGAAACACAACGGGAGCAACTCCTCGCTCTGTCCCAGGAGATGCCCGAAGGGACGACCAAGGAGATGCCGCTGAGCACGACGTGGGGCCCCTGACGGTCCAGGGTGGCTGGTACAGGCTCGGCACAAACCTCTGGAGGGCCGGGGACACGGGACGCGCTGGATCACGGTTAACTCTCGGCGACTGCGGCGAAGGGGTCGGCAGCGTCTCCCCTCTGCACCGTGATTGCCCCTGGGGGGGCAGCCATGCTGGAAACCGCCTCGTTCCCTGCGGGAGCAAAGGGAACCCCAGGATGAGGAGTTTAGGGTGAAAGGGATCCCCGTGCAACTCCCCCGCCTTGGCTGTGCACCGACACAGAGCCCGGCCCCAGAGTCCCTGCCTGTGGCCCCACAGGGGTATGGTCTGCCCTGTGCCCCCCACCCAAACATGGGCACCAACCTTGGCAGGTTGGCGGGGGGCCAGGGTGGCGGGTGCCGTTCCTGCTGCACCTCGTGGTATTCAAACCAGCAAGTGCCCACGTCCTGTGGGGAAGGGGGTGGGTTTAGACACGGAACAGGAGAAGGGAGGCTGTGACTGCAGAGCGGGGAAGCTGGGCTATCGCTGCTTCACGTGGCAAATCTGTCCCTGTGCCCTGTCCTTGTCACCAGGGCAGTGAACGGCCCCCTCCTCATCTCACCCGTTCCCTGCCCTCGGTCTTGCGGCCACTGCCACTCCCCGGCCCACCACCCCCTCACCGGGTACCAGTCGTCTTTGCAGAAGTCCTCAGGTCCTTGGAAGTCACCTCTGTCATCCCAAGGGGGTGGCGGGGGGAAGTCATGGGGTGCCCATCTCCCATCCTCCTCATTCCAAGGGAAGTCAGCAGGGCCAGGGCCAGGGCCAGGGCCGGGCTCCCAGTGATGGAGCTGCAAAGGCAAATTGCCGCCGGTGAGGACGGCTGCTTTGGTTTTGCCACAGTTCTCCTCTCCCCATCATAGTCCTCAGCTCTCACTGTCCCTCCTGCTGCCAGAGGGAGCCCCTGGATTTGGCTACGCCAGATGTGCCCCCTCACCGCCCCCTTACCGGGCGCCATCTGCCCCCGTCTCTCCTGTGCTGGGGCTCCCAGGGCGGCTCGTCCCAGACGTCCTGGGGGCCATAAGCGTGGGGCGGTGGTTGTCTCTGCCACGAATGGGGCTGCAGAGAAGGCACGGGGAGATGAAAACAGGATGAGATCCTCACCTTTGCCCTTGCACCAGCTGAATGCTGAGCAGGGATGGAGTCAGGAGCTTGTCCACCTCCCTCTCCCAGCTGAGGTTCCAGATGATTCCCAATTCCTCCTCAGAGCATGGCGACGCGCTCCTGGCTCCTGAGCATTCCGAGCGATGGAGCAGCAGGCACCCAACCTTGCCCTGCAAAGCTCCTCCTCTCCAAACCACACCGGCAGCCCCAGGTCTCCAAGACACCTACCTTCCTAGGGAAGCCCCTTCTGCAGCCCCGCGGTGAGAACATCTGGCCAAGAGCTCGGCTTGGCCCCAGTCCCAGCCAGGAGAAGGCCACTGGGGAGCTCGGCACCCAGCTGCAAAGGGAGAAGCGTGGGTGAGCACGTCCCACAGGACGTCACTGCCGGCTCAGGGACAAGTTGCCAGTCACGTGTTCCCTGCAGCTCTCCCTGGCTCTGCCCAGCTCCGGGCACTGGGTCACCTCCAGAGCCTCCCTCCCAGCGCTGCCTCCAGTGAGGACCCGCAGGAGATGGGCGAGCCGGGGGCTGGGCAGACCCGCTCCCTGTCCCAGGAGAGGACATGGGTTCTGGCAATGCCGGGACTGCTCCTTTGGCACCGGGCACCCTATGCCCAAAGCAGCTCCTCTCACCCACCTGAGCTTCCACTTGCCCCACAGCCACCTTTCAAAGCCCAGCACGGGTCACAGCGCCCAGTGGCACCACCTCACTACTGTTCCACAGGATCCTGGCCAAGCTGCTCTCCCTCCTTGGCACTGGCACATGGGGCTTGGACAAGCCACCCACCGGGTGCCCCCGGCTAGCCTGGCAGGGCAGTGGGGTGCAAGCCCCACTCCAAGCCATTTCCCTGCCCTTGTGCTGCTGTTGGAAGCAGAAAACAGCGGAAAACGACAACGCTGGAGATTGATGATGAGCACCCGGTGACCAGAATAGACACGGAAACCGGGTGAAGATCCGGTGGTTGGTGTTGTCATGGCACCAGGGAGGAAGGTGGCGAAATGGGGTGGACGCCTCGTGGGCTGCTCTTCCGCTTCTCGCAGGAGTCGGAGCAAGACCGAGAAACATTCCGCTTTTCGCAGAAGTTGCACAAAGGTGTTAAGTAATGTTTTGTGCAACCGCTAAGGGTTGACCACGAGGAACAACGGCTTGACCACAGTCCCACCCACCCACTTTGCATAACAGGAGATAATGAGGTATAAATATCACCCCCATTTCCCACTTAATTCAGGGAATCCAGCACCAAATCGTAGGATTTATTCTTCTTGTCCTCCCGGAACCCTTTGGGAAGATTTAATGACCGAGCCCTCCCCCCGGGAAATCAACCCTGGGATTGCACTTGGATTCTAGAGCTATGGAGCCAGTCTGCAGCTTAGTGCATTTATCTGACAGAATCTCTATGTTGCACGTGAATAAACCAAAGATGTTCTCTTTGAATGCGGCCACACCTCCAGCACGGGCTGCTGGTGCATCTGGTGTGGGACCTACAGCCACGGCAATAATGAGCCTATTTATTAAGAGATAAACCCGGCCACCCCAGTCCCTCTAATCTCTGAACACAAGAAGATCCATCACTTACCCAATTCACCCATAGGACAGCCCGGGCACGGTTTGGGGGCTCCAGAGGGGTGAGGGGGCTCAAACCCCATCGTTTCCAACTCAAATGGGGTCCCTTCGTGGCTCCCCCACCAGCGGCTGCGTGGGGCTGAGCTCGGGGTGCGTTGCAAGGGATGCAATCGCAGGGAGTAGGGGATGATCTGACCCGAAACTGGCGGATCCCAGCCCAGCTGGTGCTCCCAGAGTCACCAGTTCCCACTGGCAGCTTTGCTCCCAGGCAGCACAAGCACCGGGCTTTGTCTCCCAGCTCAGCAGGGACCGTGACAGGGCAGGACCGATAGAAAAAAAAAAAAAAAGAGAAAACCCCAACACTTCTGTCCCCCAAATGCAGTTTTTACCTGGCAGATCAATCCCAGTAGGCCCTGGAAAGCAGCTCACCCGCCTGCTGAGAGAAACGAAGCACCAAGGAGGGTGGGCTAGAGACCCCCCGGACTCCTGCAGCCCCTCACCCCGAAGGCTGCCGAATCTCTCCCACCCTCCTCCGCGTCTCCAAATGCAAACCAATAGCGAGGGACTGGTTGTTGAGAGCAGCCAGGTGCTAAATCCCAGCCCAGGGAGCTCCCTCCGAGCCCTCCCGAGGACTTGCTTTCCCTTCCTTGAAAGCCAAGCTGCGCTACCCTCCTCCGGGAGCTTTTCCTCCTGTTTGCAGAGGGCTCCTCACCCTCATCTCAGCTGCTGAGAACAAACAGGCGCTACCAGGGGAAGCAGGAACTGGGGCCAACAGACTCCCCCCTGCCCCGCCTTGTTTCCTGAGGGTTGCACAGAGCCCAGGGGGCATCTGGTCTCAACTAACTAGGGACGGCCAAATTCTTCCGGTTATCCAAAATCCCGCAGCAACCCTCGGTTTAGGAGCAGAGTTTGATGCGAGACCTGCAAGCTCTTGCACCTTGTCAGCCTATGGTTGCAGCCTCCAGCCCTGTCCCAGCTCCATCTCTGCAGATCCATTGGGTAAGGGAGGACTCCACATCTCCAGGGCACGGAGCACCCGTGCAAGGGGTGACCCCACAACCCCAGGGCACACAGCACCCGTGCAAGGGGCAATTCTGCACCCCTAGGGCACGCAGCACCCACGCAAGGGGCAATTCTGCACCCCCAGGGCACCCACCCCCAGCACCCGCCTCCATCCATCCCCAGCATCACCTGAACGGGCCACAAGGTCCCTGGGATGCTCCCAACCTCGTGCTGGGGGGGCCTTTGTGGAAGCCGGGCCCCCGGGGCCGCAGCAGGGACAAGGAGGGGAAGAAGGGTGAGAGGGTGTGCAGAGCACGGTGGCCCCAGCAGGACAGACCCGGCAGGGAAGGACGCTGCCATCTCACCCACCTTTGCCGACGCCGAGAGGTCGAGCAGCGGGGTCCCCCGGGCCCTGCTCCCCGGGCACGGGCGGCTCCGGCTCTGGGGTGCCCGGGAAGCTGCGGTTTAGGTGCCACCAAGTTCAGCGAGAGCTGCTGGGGGCCGGTGCGCCGCTGAAGCCGCCCGTTTCCGCTCACCCTCTGGCACCGCAGCCGGCTTTGAGCCCTGCTCGCAGCACCCTCAACTCCCCAGCAGCCTCAGGAACCGGCTCAGAAGGTTTCCCGAGCCCACTGCCAGTCTGATGCACCGGGCACTCTCTGCCAGGCACCTACGGCGTCTCCTCCTCCCTATTTCCCAGCACTCCCATGGGAAAGGGCACTCCCAGGCGCCTTAGTACAAGGTACAGACATCTCGGCGGCCCCAGGATGAGACTCATCACCTTCCCCCTGCCTGATGAACATCTGTGTCCTATCAGGGGCTGACAGCAGCGGGAGGTTTCGCCGGGGGGCTGGGAACGTTTTGATAACAAGCTGGTCCGAACTGGTCTGGCCAGCAAGGCATTGACATGCGGCGTGAAGACGAGCTGGTGACCTTGAAGGAAGGCGGGAGGAGATAAAAGGAGAAGAGGGAGGCTCCGGGTGAGCTCATTGACGCCGAATAGTTAGCGAAGGAGGAGATAAAAGGGAAAGCCCAAAGATCTCAGCAAAATCCTTCAGCCTGGAAATGAGCTGATGAGGGGCCGGGACAGCCCGTGGTGGTCGGTGGGAGCTGGCTGCTTCTCAAGGCTGCTCCCACCGGGCAGATAACCCACAGCTCTCCAGCTGGTTGGTTCATTAGAGTCTCTAATAGCTATAAATCAATTAACTAACCGGGTGGATCAATTAGCTCTTTGGGATAAGGAATAGAGCAGTAGGGACAGCCGTGGCCGCAGCCTGGATGGTCAGTGGGGCAGTTTGTCCCCCTCGAGAGGCCAGAGGTTCCAGCACTCAACAGCTCCTTGGCTGGTGCACCTGGTCAGAGGCTGGCTTGGTGATCTGGGTGTCCCCAAAGAGGAAAATTCGCTCCTGGGGAGCAGGGAAACAGTAGTGGGAAAGCTCTGCTACAATTGCCAAGAATCCCGCACAAGGAGAAGCTACTCTGGTTGCTATTTATCTAATAATAAAGTTCTCATTATAATAACTCAACCCTGTGGCCAGTTCTCATTCCACGAAGGGTCCTTAGAAGGAACTGCCCGTCCCCACAGCATCGGGTGATACCCAGCACCTCCCAAAATGTGCAAATCGTGCCATGGATTTGGTCCCAGCTCTCCCAGCGGATGCCCTGTCCTGCCGGTAACCAGCTGTCACGGTGATGCTGGCTGCTCCATCCTGGATTGTTTGCTGTGGAGCCAGGAGGGCAGAGCAATATATCACCTGGGGTGAAAAAGTGTGGAAACTGAGGCAGGGACGGCTGCGATTAGGGTGATTATTGGCACCAGGGCACTGAGAAAAGGCGACGGATGCCCAGGGGAGCACCAGAGCAGGGCGCCCTGGCAGCACATTGTGTGAGGCTTAACAGCTCTAATGAGGCAACTTTTCCTCTTGGGATGCCCCCTCTTGCTGGAACAGGTACCTCCTGGAGAAGGTGGTGATGCCTGGGGTGGCAGAGAGAGCTTTTTCCCAAAAAAACTGCTAAAGGAGTTGTTGGGAGAGGGGTAAGGAAAGGTCAGACCCTGCTGGGGGCTGAGGGCAGAGGGTTATGGTGCAGGAGAGCGGATTGAGATCCATGGACCAAAGTGGAGGAGCAGGAGGCAGGGACAGGAGGATTTGGGAACAAGAAAGAATGAAGCGAAGGTTGAGGCAGAGACGAAAGAGACGTTTTCCCAACACCGCTGCTGGAAACATCGTCCTGCCCACGGGGACCGTGCACTGTCCTGCGGGATCGCAGTGTGGGTACAACCCTCTCGGCTCCAGCACCAACACCTGGAAAATCCATGGGAGACAGGCGGAGAGCCACGGCTGGGCCACGGCCCACGCTGGGCCGGGCCATTCCCTCTCTCCCACGCATTTTTTCCATATTTTATCAGCCCACCCCACCCCCCCGCCAGCTCCGGCTCCCTGCGGGGCTCAGCCGGCGGTGGGGTGTATCGCGGGGGTTCACCTCCCAGCGTGGCGTGGGGGGGGGACGACATTTCCGAGGAGAAAAAACCCTAAACCAACTAAAACAACCCCGCGCAGAGCCGAGGGGGTGCAAGAGGGAGGGCGTCCAACCGTGCAAAGCGCGGGGACCGGCGGCCGGTAGCGGGGCTGCACCCCCCGAGGCCATCCCGTTCGACACTCCCCTGAGCCCCCTTCACCTCCTCCGCCTCTCCACACCTTGAACGGGCAGAACGGGCAGCCGCTCGCTTCGTGCAAGGCCGCCTCGCACGTTGCACGGCTCCCGTGCACCGCGGACNGGAACCCGCCGCAGGGGTTGCGGGGGTGGCTGCGGAGCGCTTACCGCTTCGCCACCGACCGCAACGATTTCCGAAGGTGCGGGAGGTGAACGGTACCGAGAGCGGGTCGCGGGTCCCGGCTTGGGAAAGGGCGGGAAGGAAGCAGCGCTGCCGGTTTTGTCTTTCAGGAACCTCCTGGTGAACTTGGGGCTTTTCGCCGCTGGAGTCTGGGTCGCCCGCAACCTGACGGACATCGACCTGATGGCCCCGCAGCCCGTCCCGTAGCGGTGGTGAGGCCCCGGGCAGCGGCGGGGGGGTGGGCACAGGGACGAGGACCAGAAACTGCTCCAGTTGTCTGTAAAACCGGTGGGTGACCCGACCCTGTGACCAGGGCTCTGTGCCCGCGCTGGGAGAACCCCCGGAGTGTGGCAGAGTCCCTTGGAAAAGGGATGTCACCAAATAACAGGCCGTGGGGACAGGATTTTGGGCAGGGGCTGTTGGGACGGGACAAGGGGGGATGGGTTGAAACTAAAAAAGGGAGATTTAGACTGGAGAGGAGGAAGAATTTGGTGCTGCCGAGGGTGGTGAGAGCCTGGCCCAGGTTGCCCCGAGAGGTGGTCGCTGCCCCATCCCTGGCCCCATCCCAGGGGAGGTTGGATGGGGCTCTGAGCAACCTGCTCGAGTTGCAGATGTCCCTGCTCCCTGCAGGGGGGTTGGAGCAGATGACCTTGAAAGGTCCTTTCCCACCCAAACCAGTCTGGGATTCTACCTCAACAGGAAGAGAAATTTTCCTGTGAAGGTGACGGAGCCTGGCCCAGGCTGCCCAGAGAGGTGGTGGAGTCTCCTTCTCCGGAGACTTTCCAAACCCCACCTGGATCTGTTCGTGTGTGTCCTGCCCTGGGTGCTCCTGCTCTGGCAGGGGGGTTGGACTCGCTGATCTCCAGAGGTCCCTTCCAACCCCTCCCATTCTAGGATTCCATGACAAGGAGCTACAAGGGGCACTGAACCCTGAGCCCCTCCTGGCACCAGGAGGACTAAAGGCTGCAACAATCCAATTTAACTTGTCCTACAGCAGTAGACCAGGCTAGAACCAACCTCGTCCAACTCTGCTTAATTGCCGTCCTAGGAAAGAAACAAAGGTGCCCGGGAGAAGAGCTCGTCCTCCGCGCCCACGAGGCCCCGAAGAGCCGGGTTCAGCCGTGCCGGAGCACATCCCGTTCTCCTTCTCTGCGGAGCCGCTGGCTCCTCGCACTCCAGGGCTGTCTTGCTTGAAGCAGCGACACCGGAGGGGGGAAAAAAAACTTTCAAGTGCAAGAGGGAGAATTTATTTCCAATTCCACAAGGCACAGTGGGAATAGTTTTCTGGAGGCTGTGAAGCCGTTGTGCGTGGAATTTTTCTTCTGTACCCCTCCCCTCAACTAGATGTTTATTAAAGTACGTAAAATAACGACGTCGCCCGCTGGAATTTCTTTTTTTTTTTTTTTTTTTTTAATAAAAAACTTCAGCTTATAAAACAAGGTGTAAAAAGAGTAAAGATTTACAAAAAAAATCATAAAAACATGATTTATATTTCACACCCGGAAGGAACCGAGTCCGGTCCTGGGTTGTCAGCAGGACCCACCGGCTCCTTAGCCAAAGGAAAACCAAAAACCGTGACAAGCCCCTCGGGAGCTCCAACCACCAGATTTCCTGGGAACCGTCTGGATGAGAGAAAACCGGGACAGGTAAAGGAACGACGTGTGTGTGGGAAGGAGAAGCAGTTTGGTGTTGCATAGTGTTTCGTGCCCTGGACCGAGGCTACAGCTCGCCCTCGCCGGCTGTAACGTCCGGCTCGGGGTGTTGAGGCTGTTTGGGAGTCAAAACACCCCCTGGGAGGCTGAGGTGGGAGCTGCTTCCGTCGGCTCCGGTACACGACGGCTCCTCCCCGATGCCGTTGGTAGAGCAGAATTAACTCTGGACCGTTTCACGTGGGGTTTTTGGAGTTTTAATTTAAGACATTCCTCTGATGTAGGTGTTGCTTCCACCTTCTGGGACCGAGAACTGCCCCCCCTGCCCCAGGGAGAAACTCCTCCCGCTCTCGAGAGATTCTTAAAAATGGTGATTTCCAAGCGGGTGTTTTAACATCCTGTAAAGAAACTGTAAATTCTTTTGAAGGCCGGCAATAATCCCGAGTAATGCAGAAAGAGTTTCTGCGGGAAAAGGGGATTAATTAGAACCTTTAAGTCATTTTGTAGTTAATCTCAGTTTTGATTTAGAACACACTAATCTCCTCCCGAGGCCTGGGTTCAGGCAGGGGGCAGTTCAGGCGGTTAAGCGCATCGAGGTGACTTAGCGGCCCTCGGCTTAACCAACCCCGACTGAAATAAAAGCGGCTGGACCTGCCCTCAGGAGCCGAGCTGCCAGGCAGCCGGGCAGATTGGCAGAAACATTCCGTAATTAATTGGATTCTCTCATCAACTGGCCTGGCAGCGCCCTGGAAGGCCAGGGGGGCCGGCCGGCGACCGCAGCGCCGCGCGGCTTAAGTCATTAGTGACGCAAGTGACAGAAGCAAGAAGCTGTTGGGACTTAAACCACCCTAAGAAATCACTGAAAAAAATAAAATAAAAAAAAAAAATCAGGAAACCCACCCAAGCTCCCTGCCTGGCCCCGAGCTCTCCTGGGGCAGCATTTCTCTCGTGTTTTCACAAGGGGGAAGAGCTCGTTTGCTGTCCGGCCTCGGCCAACCGCGCGCCGCCGGCAGCCTTAACTTAGAGCGGGATTAACTTTTTTAAAGTGCTGAAGATTAGCTTTAATTCTGCCCTGACTCAAGTCAAGAGTGAAGCTCCTGGGGTGTTAGCAGAAGTGGGGTCTCCCCCCCAGCATCCTACCCTGGCCCCTCACACCTCCCAGCAGCTCACCCAGTCTGAAGTTTCAACGCTGTGTTGAATTTAATTTTATTTTTTTTATTATGGAAAGGCAGAGCTGGAAAAACCCAAAGTTTTTGCTAGAAACAAACTTACCCACTCATTCCTTTCCTGTAAACTGCTCGTTAGACGTACAGAAGGGTTTGGCTTAAAGAGTTTTGTCACTGCTTAACCAAAGCTGAAGTTAAGCAGGGAAAAAAATAGGACCTAATTCTCTGACCCGGGCTCTAGGGCGCCAGTGGGAAGTTCCTGTAGTTGACACATCTGATAAACTAGGTGAAAACTTGATTTTCACATGGAAAAGGTGATTTGTGTTGTAGCAGCAGGAAACAGCCTGAAGGGCCGGGCCGAGTAACATCATTTCATAAAAGTAAGGAGAGTGAGGATGAAACGACCTGTGGAAACACCGTTCCCAGGTCAGAGGAGCGGAGCTGAGCAGCCCAAGCACGGCCCTGCCCGTGCAGAGGAGGAGCCTTGGGGGTGGTTACCCCCATTTCTCAGCTGCCCTGGGGCAGCGTGAGCCGGTGGTGCCGTGACTCCCGTTACTCCCAGCCTGGCCCGCCCGACGTGGCTCAGCCCGTAGCGTACAAATTATCACCTAAGGACTCCACAACTTCACCCTGCCCACGATGGAGGGATGTGGTTGTTCCTCTTTAGCAGGAGCAACATTCAGAAGCCCCCAGAAACTAGCTGTAAAGCAGGAACACAAACGAGAGGAGGCCTTGACTCCAAATCCCACCAAACCTTGGTTTGACAAGTCAGGGCGCAGCGCTTCAGCATGGAAAATTAAATAAATAATCATAATAATAATAAAATCACCTCCACCACCTGCCACCTCTATTGGAAATATGTTCTTGAGGCTACAAATCACGCCTGAAATTAAGTCAAGTCGTCAATTCACCGTCTCCTTTCTCACCTCCAGTTAAGCAAAGTGTTCAGAGTGACGCTGGGGGCTTGAAGTAGGTAGCTCCTTGATAAAACGTGAGGATTTGGGGCCCTGTTCCTTAGGAACTGTAATATCTGACGGAAAAGCAGGTTTTTGCCACAAACCCACGAGGAGGGGGCTGCTCACGAGGCTGCCTTTGCCTTTTGTAAGCGGCTCTGCCTGCGGAAGGTGCGACGGCCGAGCGTCCCAGCCGCTTCCCGGCTCTTCCAAGCTGAGCTCCCAGCTCAGGGGTGGGCTTGGCTTTGGTCTTACCGGTCGTTTCGTTCATCCCAAGTCCTTCCCTACCCCCCCAGCCTGCACAAAACCGGTAGCTCAGGAGGAACCCTCCGGGCAGAGCGCTCTGCTGCGACTGCGACGCCTTCGTACCGTGCGCAGGCGTCGGACCAATAAATAGTTAACGGTGGTTAAAGTCAATTGTGGGGCCTTTGGGCTGGTCTTTATTTTCTTTTTTTCTTTAATTTTCTTTTTTTCTTTTCTCTTTTCCCCTTCCCTGCTGTTGGAACTCTACGTTGCCAAGCTCATTTTGAAAGACTTCTAAACTCTTTCGAAAGATTTTTGGCTCTTTAAACTTCAAGTGGAACCCAAACGCGCAGGCACAAAATAAAACGCAGTAAAACAGAAGGAGCGGCCCCAAAGGCATATCCCTGAAATCAACCGAGACAAATAATCCCCAGTTGGTGCAGGGAACTGACATTTTGATCATTTAAATGTGGCTTTATATCCAATTGGAATTTATTTAGCGATTTCAAAGCTTGCTCGAATGCTTCGCCTTCCCATCTGCGATAAACAGGTGAGGATATTAATGTCATGGACAAAAAAATAAAAAAAAACGTTGAATTGAGGTTTTCTACTCAAACAGGCAATAAACTCTTAACCTAAGCCTGCCCTATCTGATGTCAAACCTGCTGAGGGATTAGCTGCGCACAAAAAAGGCCGTGTTCGGAGCTGCTGCGTGGATTTTACTGGTTATTCTGGAGAAAGGGCACTTGGCCACCTTACACGACTGTATTTCTGGCATATTAAATTTACAGAGGTGTTTCCACATCAGATTTTATTCTGTGCTCTGATGGATGTCAATTTATCAACCTGACTGGAGGGGCCTGGATAACGTAAGGAAACCTAAAAAACCAAATCTAATCCCCTTTTGGACAAGCTGTTGAGTTATTATAAATAAGAGATTATTTATTATGAGTTATTATAAATAAGAGATTTCAAAGGTGTAACACTAAAATACTAATTTCTGAGCTTGCTGGCAAACTTGGTCACATACAGGTAGGAAATGTAAAAATACTGTCGATACCAAATACTTGTGAAACAACAGAAATCTCTCCACTGCTTCCAGCAGGAGCGGGGAACTCACGACTGACGTACTTCCCAACGTTTCTGTCCTATCGGAGTGGATCCAAGGCACCAAATCGAAGGAATCAGACTAAATTAGCTCACAAAGCAGCACTGGGAGGTAAAATTCATCTCCTTTGCCTCTTGCTTACGCAGCTCTCGCTCTGCCCCACCACTGAATTCCGCTGGAGCTCATCCTGGGGTGATCTGGCAACAGCCAGAAGCTTCCTTAGGCTCTCTTGTTGGGATGCAATCAAATATATTTTGGCTCGAGGACGTTACAATCAATCAGAGTTTCTAAATTACTACCAAGACACTACTTAGGCTAGAAACCTTGCCTTCTAAAAACACAAAAAAAACCCCTCCCTCCTGATAGCGAGTCCATAGGACACACTTAATGCTTTTACCATTTCCCATTTTATTCCTGCACTCCAAAAACTGACTGGAAATCCCTCAGTAGGTGGGGGATGGAACTGCCTTCTAGAAAAATCTGCCGTCGAGCATTTCAAATGCATTATTCCATTTGCTGCCTCTCATGAACAACTTCAAAGCCAGACCCGAGAATTTTCTGATCCAAACTAATGGGGAAAAGAAAAAAAAAAAAAAGAAAGGGTTTTTTTTGGTGCTTTGCAGAGAACCTGGTTTTGCAGGATGCAGTTTAACTGGGGAGTAGGGGCAGTAAAAGGGGAACTTAATGGTAAATTTCTGTGACTAACTTGCCAACGGAAAAATTTAGCTAAAATCAAGTGGTTTCCCACAGCTACAGCAGATGCTGCATCATACCTGGCTGTGGATATGTTAAGATTCTTCATTCTTAAAAACCATGAAACGAAGGAAGGTCGATTTACTCACAAGTTGAATGGAACGAGGACGTGCTGGGAACGGTTCCTGAGCCCGACAGTGCCGGCGCGCGGCGGCCTCCTGCGCCTTCCAACAGTAACCTGTGAGGTGCTGAGCACCTCCCGCTTGCTCTGAGCCATCTCTCCAAGCAACTGACTCCTTGCTGAGAGGCTGGAGCTCCAGTGCAGGAATCTTACAACAGAGAGAAGTCACTTCTGCTCCCAGTTGTACCAAAAATAAAGGGGTTTATGCTGCAGGCACCCAGCTTGCAACTCGCAACTGCGAGCCCAGCTCCACGCCTGACTTAAGTCACATCATCTGCCCGGGGGTTTGGAGTAGCGGAGCCTAAACTTGGAATTCTTCTAAATATCCGTCGGTGTATTCACAGGATTGGAAGATAAAGGAGGGGGTGAGTTTGCTTTACAGGCTCCCCTTTGTCAGGCACGCGCTTCAAGTGGGATCCCTAATCCGTAAGTAGTACTTTCATCTTACTGATGGAGAGAGGTAACTTCCAGTCGGAATTTCTGGCAACCAGGACACTATAAAACAGTGTCCACCCTTGAGGGAGCACTGGGCTGTGCTTGTAGTAAGAAGCCTGCAGCAGACAAATATAAACCAAACAGCATAAAAAATGCTATACGCTATCGCTTCCAAAGAAAAGCTAAATATCACAGGAACCTCACAGTGTTGGAAAAAGCAAGTTTATTTCACTTCAAAGTAGAATTCATTCCTTCCCTATCAGGGCAATCACTTTTCTGACCGCAGTGTCTCCACATCTCAGCACAACTAGGCTCATGGAGGGGCCACGAACGTCGAAAGATGTCACCAGAAAATGCTACAAAATCTGTTGGGGCAGCTCCCAGCCCCCCTCTGCAAGCCCCTCCCCGATTGATGGGACAACTGTATTACTACCTGAACTCAAATATTAATGCCAAACACTCAGTCAAAAGATGAGCATTCATAGCAAGGAGGCTGGGCTCACTAATGCCACAGTACAATTTGATTTTCTATCTTTTCTTTTTTTTTTTTTGATGTAAACAGGACCAGCGTGGCCCTGAACGTACCATTTGGAAGTTCCCAGCAAACCACAACTGGTGTTTAGAAGAACAGAAGCCTCTTAAGAGGTGGACAGGCCTGGAAGGAGAGATAAATGAGAAAAAGAAACAGCTTTCCCTTCCACCTCTCCGATAAAAAGGCGACGCTAAGCACTAATTTTCATTTCATTTTGTTTCAGAGACCCAGGATGGTCACAGAGCTCAGGTTTTGCTCTAAAAAAGAATCCGTCGCGTGTCCGGTAACGACAAACGCGTCGTTTTGATTCAACTTCAACCCGTGCTGATCCCAACTCAGCTTCCTCCGCATTCAGCAGAGTCATCTTTACTTTTCTTGCACCTCAATGTGGCCTACTGTGGTTTTATTCATTGTATTTACTGGTAGCACAAAAAAAAAAATAATCTCCCCTACCTGGTAAATACAGAGACATTCATAGGAAATCCTCCCAGACCCACGGATCAGCTCCCATAGGACTGTTGCAAACTGTCTCATCTCCCCCAAAAAAATAAGAAGAGCACACGACCTCAAAGTTAAACCTCGTTGTCAAGACAGTTTTTGTGGGCTCAGGCAGCAGCACGTCGCTCGGACGCGCAAGAAACGGGAAGCTAAGGAGAGAGGGGCCCTAACATGACGCTGTGCTCTGACGGACTAAAAGTTTCTCGCTCGCTGTGCAGCTGAAGGGTTGACAGCAGCCAAAGTAAGAGACCGAGTTGCCCACAGGACAGGAATTGGAAAGAGAGGAACAGTGGGATTTGGGAGGCGTAGCTCTTCGCCCCCTCCAACACCACCATCAGCACACGTCTGATGGCTGACAAGAATAAAAGGAGAAGAGGGAGGCAGAGAAACAGACTTTCAGAATTAGTCTGCCTGAAAATGGAAGCAACTTGTTCTGAGGAACCTCGTATTTTACCTCGCTTCACCTTGAACCACTTTATAAAGAAATCTCCCAACCCTCGAGACTCGAAGACGTCGTGTTCCTTTGCAGTTACATATCCTGACTGGATTAAAACATGAAACGTGAACAGTCCACCCTCAAACTAGAAAAAACACCTGAGGTGCAACTGTAGGCTGAGAAGTGACTATAAATAGTCAGCTAAGGCCCTGTGTTTCTCACAGAATTCTAAAGATCAAGATGATTACAAACACAGACATTTTTGTAGCCTTTCAAACTCAACGTGGACTTTTGAGGTTGAACAACATTCCTTCCCTTTATATCCCAGTGGAAATAAAGACTTCAGAGGCCGAATTCTGCAACCTCCCTGCCCCTGGGTAGGCTGGGCCTTGCGTGCCCACCACAGCTAACGACCATTTCCAATACAGAGGCCGTACCAGAAGCCAGCTCTGTCTCCCACCATCGTGGTATCACCACCACCCCGCTCCCCTGAGGAAAACAAGCTGCACTTGGCCAAAAGTGCTACTTTGCCAGTGTAAGATGCCACCCACTTCTGCTGGTCCAGCTGGGGCTCAGAATTCTTTATAATCCTGATAACAGGTTAGGCCAGCAGACGCCTGTAGCACCAGCTTTGGTTTTGCTGCTGCTGTGACACACGGGTACCTTCCTGCTTTATTACGGGGTTTAGGTTTCGTTTTTCAACAAACTTTCTCCAGAGCAGAACTGTTTCAAAAGCACGTTCCCAGTGGATTTAGCTGCCAGTTGAGTTCAGCCCAGAGAACAACCCCTTAAGTGTGCGCACAGGCGCCAGCAACACCCAGAGAAAGAGCTCAACTGGTGGCAAAGACCTCAGGTGAGGCCTGGGGGAAATATTTTCCCTGGTAGAGGAACTTTCAACATTTCTCCAGCAAGAACAGCTCTCAGGGGAGTCAACTCCATCTATCCAACAACCGTTCAAGCAAGTATCTGTGGGATTCAAAACCTGGAGATCCGAATGGCAACTGAAGAGGGGGGTACTATACCTGCTCCTGCTGGATTTTTATCAGCATTACAGGGAACTGAAGGGTTTTGAAGCCGGCTGAATCCTTCCATTTCTTGCTTGTGCTCATTTCTTACACGCCTTACGCCGTTCCTTTTTGATATGAGATGAATCAAGCCAACTCTCTCATTTCGTTTTGTGAGCTTAAGTTCACAACCAGACGCTTTAAAACCGAGATTCTGGCTACAACCTGACGCGTCAGACCTGCGCAGCTCGACGCTCTTTTCCAGACCCCGGGTGGAAAACGTCCTGATCTTGATCCCCTTCCTGCAGCGAGCCTTTTTTTTTTTTTCCTACAAAGAGGAAAGATGTGAATCCCAATGGTTTTAAAAACAACTGAGACTGCTGATTGAGTTCCAGAGCTCCCCCATCACGGGAATGTCAGTCTTCTGTCCTTATCGCTATTTTTGGACGGCACCTGAGCTGGGAGTTGTTTTTCTGAGATTCTTGCTTTGTCCTGCACTGTTCTTTGAGTGTAAAAAAGGATGTAGGCCTGGGTTTTGCACACCTCCTCCACGCTACATACATTCAGTTTGGAGTCATTGCAGTGGACCCAAAAACCTAGGAATCAAAGTAGAGAAAGAGGGCATTAAGTAACAGAGGCAGAATTCCTTCTGGCTGCATTTTGGAACTGTTCAGAGAAAACATCCACAGAGAAAAAGGGCAATGTAGGAGTAAAAGGGCAACGCAGGAGAAAAAGGCATCTCTATCTTTTCCTCCACAGACGCTTTCGAAAGAATTCTCTATTCCAGAAAAGATTTTGATAATTTCTGAGCTGTTAGGAGAGTTTAGAAATACCAAATCGTCATTTAACCGATTGCCTATCACGGCCCAAAAAGTCAATTAGGAAAATAAAAATTCCCTGGAGACAGGCAATTTGTACCTCTTTCTCCACAAGTCAGAAGGCAGAGTCAATACTAATTCAGCTGCAGAAAGAGACCGCTGGAAACTCACAAAAACCCTGCGGATGTTATTCATGAATAGTTCCTGTCCAGTTTCAAAACACTTTCTGTTTATCTCATCATCCCAAGGACACTGAGAAAAGACACCCAGCTGGAGCGGCTCCACGGAGTCACATCGCACGAGAAAATGAAGCATTCATGCTGTTAGCAGCAAGCAATAAAAGGCATCCCCAAGGGCTGCAAAGCAAAGAGCAGCAATCTGTGGCTTTATGCAAAAAAAAAAAATTAAAAAAAAATAAAATAAAAATAAGAAAAACCCCAACAAAGCCCACGCTACTAGCAACACACTCTGGGAAACGAACTAGCAAATTTCAGGAAAGCGGATTCCAAATCACTCTGATCGTAAAGCTTTACAACACGCTACGCCTATGGAATAAAACAGGAGTTTCTGGAATTGGTTTTCCCCAGAATAAGGCACACGCACCTCCCTCTGTGTTGTAGCAATATGCTGTGTAGTGTCCTGAGCCAAACCCTTTCCCGTGATGCATCACCACAGCGGAGAGGTCATAGACAAAGGTCTCTTTGTCAAGAGAGGAGAGAGAGTCCCTGCAGCAGTAAGGTTCCATGTTTAATACCTGGTCAAAGAGGACATGGACCCCAATCTTCTCACGGTGATTACGTTCAGACCACCTGCAAACACAAGGGCACCGATCAAAGACTCGCGATCCCGCTCCCCGGCAGCGGCACGGGGCAGTGGGAAGATGCACTCGGAGCCGCTGCCCAGCAGCTCCAAAGAGCTTCCCGTACCGGGCTCAGGTCAATTTTTCCCCCCGTCTCTTTTTGCTCTCAGCATCTTTTGCACACAACTGGTTCTGTCGTCGAAGCCCATTTGTCAGGGTGAGGACGCTGCTGAGGTTTGCAAGAGCCAAACAGAGAGAAAGCCAAACAGCTGCTGTGACGGGTCAAGCGGTGTTTAAAATACTCAGTTGTATAAACACAAACAGCACACACCTCAGGTGCCTGTGCTCACCCGTTTAGAAACTTTTCACACTATTTTCAACTTTGTCTGCTGTGTTTTATCCCACAAGCAAACACATAATAGTGACATTTAACTCTCACAGGCTTCCAGCTTCAACAAATGCTTCGCTCAACTTACCAGGCTCACAGCCACTGTTTCAAGTTTATAGAATTACAGAATAATTTGGGTTGGAAAGACCTTTCAAGGTCATCTGGTCCAACCCCCCTGCAGGGAGCAGGGACATCTGCAGCTAGAGCAGGTTGCTCAGAGCCCCATCCAACCTCCCCTGGGATGGGGCAGCGACCACCTCTCGGGGCAACCTGGGCCAGGCTCTCACCACTCTCAGCATCAAAAATCTCTGTCTCAAGTTGTCTGCAAACTCAGACAAATGCCATTGGCACAATTCAAGATAATCAGTATTAGCATTTACAAAACATCACATCGTGTGGATAGCAGAAAACACACTACAAAGAAGCTACTGATTGCAAGTAGTGCTCCGAGAGGGTAGCACATGTCTGGTTTGGGTAAAATGTTTATACAGAGGCATTTCCCAGAAAGCCAGAGAAGTTCTGGGCTGACGCTAAACACTTCTTTCCAAACAGACAGCAGCAAGTCCCTGACCCCACGGAGTGTGTCCCTCACCTGAATCGTTTAAGGTGCAGTCGGAGGACCTGAGGTAGCCTGTAGATCATTAACTGCTTTTTAGCTTCACTCAGAACAAGAGGTTTAGGAGAAGACTTTCGCCGTTTGCCTACCAAAAAAAGAAAAAAAAATATCAAAGCAAAGACTGTTAGGGTGTAATTCATTTCCAGGAGGGGAAAAGAGCACATTCTGAACTCTCGTTTTTCCCCCCAGCAGCAGTAGCCCAGCTCATGTGCCCTCAGGACAGACAGGTAAGTAAATGTTTCTTAGGAATCCTTCACAAAGCAGGAACTTCTCCACCATCAAAACTCACACGGCTAAAACTATTTTAACCTTTTGCATTTTTGTGATGCTCGCCATCACACCTGATTCTGTATCAGGTATCGCTTTCAAGCTGCTCCCGCTGACATTTCGCTCGGAGAAACAGCCCAGAAATCTGAAGACAGAGCGAGTGCCAAAGACATCCCCTCTGCAGCACTTTCAACAGGTGACCTACCGGTGGACAAATAGTACCATCTGACATCCTGTTCTGTCTACTGTCTGGATCCTCTTAAACCACTACAATTGCAGCAGGAAGCTTCACTAACTCAAAGAATATTAATACAAGCCAGAGGAAAATTTTCCCAGCAAGGTTCCACCTCTCGCAGGGCTTCTGCCTGCCCAAGAACGTAAAACAACCGCTGAACTGAAACTGAAGAAAAAGAAAAAAAAAAAGGTTCCTCTTCCCAGTGATCACTCTTTTCCAGGACACTGAACATACGACTACAGCAGGAGGAAGACAGGTGGCTTTCAGAGCTTCCCGTAAGAAATGTACCTGTTAATTAGATTTCTGCACCTCACCGCACCAGTTCAGAACAGATGGGTCCCTCCTCCTTCATCATGTCTGACAAGCAGTGTCCCCAATAGTTTTTGGCACCTAGGCACAGGCTGGTTGCCTTTCCCTGACTTTTTTTTTTCTTTCCCCCCCCTCCTGGTTAATCTTTCCTTAGCCGTTCAACTCTGAATTAACTGTTAAAATTCAGTTTTTCACCAAAAAAAAAAAAAAAAAAAAATCAAAGAAAGCAGAGTTAAGAGGAAGCTCGCTCATCCATATCCACACTCGGTGAATCAAAATCTGCTCAAATTATAATTGGCTTTACTTCAAGAGCATCCAGTCAACGATTATTTCCTAACGCTTTGCGAAGACGTTTGGGAACAGCTTTGCAAGCCGAGAGAGAACAGATCTCTACAAATATTTGCTACTTCTGCTGCTTAGCTGCAACCTAAGTCAAATTATCGGCATTTTCCTCCTGAGGGGATGAACATTTGCCATAAATACCTGCATATAAAAAAAAAAAAGCAGCCAAATCCAGCTTATCTGAGTAGCTGAGCTGCACGATTACACACAAGGCTAAAATTCTTTTCAGGAATAGAATGACCTGACACTCAGACCTGCTACGGGGAAGCAGAAGTCATCGGCTAGCTGAGCGCAGCAAAACACGCGCGTTCATCTAACAGGCCACACATTAACCCGAGCCTCCCAGGATAACGTCAGTTCATTGCTTCTTGACAAAACGCCTCCAGAGGTGGAAACTCTAACCTGGCAGCAGACCTCGAGGCTGCTGCACTTGGGGGTTTCTGCTGAAAGGATTCCATCAGGAACAAGCTGCATATAAATGAGTTGTTATAAAAGCTTTCCTGCCGTGCAGAGATGAGCAAACTATAGGGGATCAGGTTTGCTCTGTGGGTTCTAAATCCAACCTCCTCTCCCCACTAAAAATTCTTGAAGTTCCTTCCCCTGCAACACAAGTGGTGAGAGCAGTTTTGAACAGGGTCATATGAAACCCGCGGTAAATTGCGCTGCTGAGTGGTGGAAAATCAGAAAATCATAGAATGCCAGGTTGGAAGGGACCTCAAAGATCATCTGGTCCAACCTTTTAAGCAAAGAAAAAAAAAAATAAATTGGTTTTTGTGAGCTGGCCCAGCACCCTGTCAAGTTCAGTCTTAAAACTGCCCGGTGTAGGGAAGTCCACCGCTTCCCTTGGGAGACTATTCCAATGTTTAATCGTTCTCATTGGAAAGAATTTTCTTCTGGACTCCAACCAGAACCTCCCCTGGAGCAACTTGCAACCGTTCCCCCTTGTTTTCTCCATCGGCTCCAAACGGGTGTCCAAAAGAACAGCAGCTACCAACAGGAGGAAACAAAACAGCAGGAGCAGTGACGAAGAGCGGCAAGCAACAGTTTTTTCTCCCCATCCAGGCTACGATAGATTGTTCTCAGACCCACAAAACACGCAGCCAGAAAACTCTCGCTTGGAAAAACAGAGGTGGCAGCAGCAGCCAACTTACTGTTGCACTGGTCACAGGCGTATATCCTCCCTTCCAGAGCTTCGGTCTCGGTGAACTTGGCCAACATTTCCGTCAGCATGCACTCCGTCTGGTTAACCGGGACGATCCCTTTCTCCATGGAGTGGTAGCGCTCGGGGAATTCCAGGGAGAGATCCCAAAAGGGCTCGACGGTGTTGGATTTGTAGTTGCACGTGATGCAGGTGACCTGGGAACGAAAGGTGTATCCGCAGGTGTAGTTACACCCGCGGAGCAAGTTCCTGCCCAAAAGGCAGGGCAGTGTCACGGACATAGGCGTGATCCATGAGTCAAGAGAAACCCCCCTTATTTCCAGTCTGAAAGCCAAGTCTATCTTGAGTAAGTGATTTAAACTACTTTCTCAATTCTCCAAGAAAAGGAGACAACGTTCACCTTTCCGGGATTTACTTCCTCACAGCTGGGTCACAAGCACCTGGGATGTGTTTTCCACCACCAGAAGCACATGTTGGCGTTTATCGTGCAATCGTCTTTCTGCAGTTCCTCTGCTCTCCCTGCATATTTCAAAGTGTCTAATTCCTCTAATGTTTCAACTCATAGCTATATAATGAATGAAAAATAGCAAATTGAGCACAGAAGAACAAATTTCAGTCGCATTTGTTTTCTTATTCCATCCCAGAATATCCTGAATAAGAACAGCAGAGAAGTTTTCAATCAAACTCAGAGGCAGCGAGGGAGAACACGAGGAGGTAACATAAGCAGAAAGAAGACCTGGTCACACTACTAATGTGAGAAACAATCCACAAGAAATCAACTTCCAACCTCGGAGCTTCACGCACTGAAAGCACCAGTAGCTTCCCAGTGAATTGGCAGCTGACAGATAGGGAAGGAAGTCCAGGGTAGAGGGGTTTGAAATTAAATATATGTACACAAGAGTGACATCAGTAAAATAAATAGCTCAGAAAGTTATTTCGAGTGTCTCAGCAGCAGATAAATGACACTGATGGGTGAACAGTAGCAGAGCCCTACCGCCAAAGCTAGAACACAGTCCTGAGCCACACCACCAACACCCAGCGCCAAGAGACGCGACGGAACGAATAATGGTTTAAGTTCCAAAGTCCCCAAGAAGTGATTCAAACCAACCCTGGCTTCAAAGCATCCCTCTCCTGAAAGCCAAAAGCTTCCACTCGAAAAAGACACCTTTTCTCGTTAACGTGCACGGAAGTCGCGGTGAGCGGTGAGCTCAGCGGCACCGAGAAGGACGAGGTAAATAGTAGTGAGAGCGCACACGTGTAACACGCTTCCCGCTCCGATCTTGCAAACCTTTGAGTGTTAAGTTCTGCTTTTCATTTCTCCTGGAAAGCAAAGGGTAGCTGAGGGCTTTCAGAACACACCAGGCTCGCAGGGTCTGAGACAGAATGACAGCATTGTCAGGGCTGGAAGGGACCTCTCAAGATCATCCAGCCCAACTCCCCTGCTACAGCAGGATGGCCTAGAGCACATTACTCAGGACCGCATCCAGGCAGCTTCTGAGTGTCTCCAGAGAGCACAGGAATAACAGACTGAGCACCAGGACAGGCACTTTCGGCTCCTACAGAGACACACGTTAAGTCACTCAAGACGACTCTCATCTGCCTGCACAGAAATAAACTGCCCCCGAGAGCCATTCTTCACAGCACAAGGTGCCTGCCCTCTCCGTCCTTCATCGTGTTCTTTCTACCCACGGAAACAGAGCCAGGAAAGACAAAACAAATTACAAAGACACTCGACAAACACTTTGGTAAAAAGTTAAAAGGGCGGGCTCGGAACTTCTGTACTCCTGCCAATCTCACTGCGAAGCGGCAGAAGTCAACTGAACGTACAATGCACGTGACAAGAATTGAAAACGCCAACAACCCGCACGGCAACCCAACAGATCTCTTTTGCAGGAGGACTCCTAAGCAACTCCTCCTCCCTGCCTGGTGGCTCCTCAGGAAACAGAGCCTTTGCTCCTCAGAGCAAACGGCTCCCAGGATTCCTGTGCAAAACCCGGTGCGTACCTGACTAAGCAACTGCCCGTGAAAAATGGTGTTCACCACCTTCAGGACCTGCTTGGTGAGCTTCCTCTGCGAGAAAGGGATGAGGATCCTGCGCTTCGTTCCTTCTGACTCCAGCTCCTGCTGGACTTTATCCAACAACTCGCAGAGAAATTCCTGAGCGTCCTGCTGATCGTAACCTCGAAACGCCGGGATCAGGCTCCACACGGAGTGCAGCATGGCAAAGGGGGATACCAGCGCCCACTTGCCAGACCACATCACTCTGAAGAGGGTGTGCAATTCGTGACAGAGGGAGATGTGCTTTGAACTCGGTTCCTTGGGCTGGATCAGTTCTAAGCTCCTGCTTATCGAGGAGCCGCCATTTAAGCCAGCTGGCAAGCTCTGCGCGCCAGATGATCCCACTTTGTCGGTCTTCCCCGACTCATTAGCAGCAGACCCATTTGCCAATTTGCCGGGCATCCTAGACCTCCCGTTCACAGTTTTGGCTAAGAGTTCTTCTGTTTCGCACAGATCAAGGGTCAAAAAACATTCTCGAAATTTCTGGAGGTGACTGAGCACTTGCAGAATGGAATTCATGTAGCACGTGTTTCCCAGGTTCCTTAGACCCGTGACCCCGGGAGTCATCAAAGGCTTACGCCGGATGGAATAAAACTGTTTGAATCTGCTGCTCTGCATCTGCCTTGAGGTAGGGGAAGCGGTCGCCACCTCCCTGAATTTCCTTGGAATCAAGTTCTCTCTGCGCACATGAGACAACAGCCTCGCGCTCTTCCTGGGAGGAGTGTTCGCCAGCTCCTCCAGGAGCTGCCTCTTCATCTCCTGCCGCCGCCGCCGGGCCGCCTCCTTCTTTTTCTCCAGCTCCTCCATTTGTTTCTTTTCTTTTAATTTTAGCTGGCCTCTAGAGCTCTTCTCGAACCAGGTCCGCAGCGCTTTCGCGAGCAAGGACTGGCGCCGGTGCCAGAGAGCCGTGAGCATCTGAGATTGTCCCTGAGGGCTCCTCCGATGGCCGCGCGCGTCCTCTCCCAAAGCCATCGACCGCAACGTCCTGCCGCTTCTCGTCGACGGATCGCGTCTTTGACTTTGAATCGCCGACAGCGAACTCCTCAGCAGTTTCAAATCGCCCTCCGGGTTATCGTTCAAGACGTAATCCTCGCAAAGGTAACAAAAGACGTACAGGTCGTTCACTTCCATCGCCAACGGGTGCCTGGTTTCCTCGAAGTGTTTAAGCGCATGCTCCTCGATGTACCGCCCGCACGCCACGTGGGAGCACTTCAGACAAGCCCAGAGGGATTCGGTCGTCTGGCAGTCCACGCAGTGCCACTTCTGGGGGTTCAGGATCGAGTGGTCCTGGGCGAGTCGTAGCCGCCCAACATGTTTGCATCTATCCATGTCTCACAGAAGGCTTCGCTGCTTTGACCTTGAAAGGCAGAGAACAGAAAGGGAAGGAACTTAGAGCCACGATAACGTATTTAAAACAATTTTTTTTTTTTTTTTTTTTTTGCACCAGCTGCGCAGATCTATAAAAATACAGATGTCGCCTCTTGTCAATCCCAAGCGCGGCTTTCCCTCACCTCACTACGTGATTTCTGCACCTAGCTTTTTTTAAAAAGCAGTTTTTAGTACTAGGGAAAGCTATTGGATTGACAAGGTCTGCAGAATGAAAGCGTCCATCAGCCTACTAAGGATGGCCCAGACAGCTGCCAGCACGCCTCACCCAACCTGACTGGCTCGCTTCCAAGGAGAGCGGGATTAATTCAGTCCACACACACATTTGATCTTTAGCTGCCCTCTCGAAATTGATACATACAAAATGAATTTGGAATCGGAATGCGTGTCATCGGGAATGAGACCGAGGTTACCAACTTCTCGCGGAAGCCACAACAATATCAGATGATTGTCAGAACCAGAGCGTTTGCAAGTCCGCAGGCTTCACGTTCCACCCTCAAATTCTCTGATTTCCCAGACATCTCAATATTTTAAAAAAATCAACGGGGGGAAAAAAATAATGAAACGTGTAACATCGTGTTATAGTAAACGTGGAGGAACATCTGCACGTGTACCTGTTTGTGTGAGCAAGTGAGTTACTAAATTACTCGCTCGTGAGCGAAGCGAAACCAAAGCAGGGGAACTAGAAGGCGCGAAACACTTTTGCACCCGTGTTTTATAAAAGCCTCCCTGCCGTACGACGAGCAGAACTGGAGCACCGCGGTTTCTTTCACACAGTCCCTCCGAGGCTCCGCTCCAAGGGGAAAAGATCCGGGGGCGGCAGCAGCGCCCAGCCCGGCTCGCTCACGCGCGCTACTCACGGAGTCAGGGTTACACATCCTTTCCTCCGCGACGCAGCATCCAGGGCGCCCAGCAGCCCCATTTCAGCCCAGGGAGTCTTGGCGGCGCTTCGAGAATTTAACGACTACTTAAGTCTTTCGGCGTGAGGCAGCACAGCTTCAAAGCCCTGGAGAGAGAAGATTCTTGTGATGCACATAAACAAACAGAGAACGCTGGCAGGGCTGCTTTCCGAGACGATTCATCTTCCCAGGGTAAGGACTAAAGCAGAGAACACCTTTATTACAGGGAACAGAATTATTTGGAAGTCAAAGCCTGAACCCACCTAGGAACCCAAATATTTAGACGTTAAGAAACGTCACGTGGAAAAGGCGCTCTGGAATTTCATCTTTCCGCCTTCGTTTGCTGATAATCTAGAAATCTGCTGGTCACATGTAGCCTCTTCATTAAAAGTCTTTTGTAGGGGATGACCCAACACATGGCTGAGAAAAAAATTGGGAGTTAAAAAAAAAAACAAAACAACAAAACGGAGCAAAAACGTGCACCTCCTGGGATCACTTCAATTTTGGCTGCGTCGAGAACTTGGTGAAAGAAGGAGGAGAAGGTGGAGAAAAAGGAAAAAAAAAAAGATCAATCCATCCTGAACGAAATTTCATTTCTAGGTGATTTTTTCAAACAATAAAAATGAAGTAATGAATAGTTGTCAAGTGTGAGCTGCAACAAAATAAGAACTACAGAGGAAAGAAAACCAGGAAAAACCTGCATTTTGCCAAAGGCAGCAGAGACTGTAAAACTGTATTTGGTGTAATAATCCAAGAAAGGCTAAATTAACTTGCTTATGTCTCTCTGACTCGAATTCAAGACAAAGTAGTGGAAGGAGGGACTGCAGTAATAGGCACAAAGTACTTACAGATGTCACAGAGAGCGTCAGATCTCACACACCGAATATTTTTTTTTAAATAATAATTTTAGAAGGGGCAGATTTGCACATAACGAAGGCCTTGACATGCAGTCCCCAAGCTTTAGGGGAGGTACCGACCAGTTGCCTCGACTGATCTGCACAAAACCTGACCAGGCTGAGAGAACACCTTTTTAGTGGCTCCCCAATGATGCCAATTTACTTGAATCGCTATTTTTTTTTTCCAGTGGCATTGCCGCTAAAGATGGAATCTCTCACAGAAATAAATAAATCAAAGAAATCAAAGCCCTTCTATTCTTTAACTCTTCTCAACTTCAGATTAAAGCACAAGTGGCCACTTCAGAATTCATCTCCCCAGAGCAAATCCACAGCATGTGAATAAGCATTTCGGTTGTGAGCAGTCCCCCAGTCACCACGACTCTCCTGCGGGCTGCCTCCGGTCACCCACAAACCCTAGGACCTGGAAGGCACTTCAGGAAATCCGACGCTAAACAAAGGCTTCATTTGGTCTCCTCTTTCCAAGTTGGAAACATCCCTTCCTCCCAGATCTTTTTTCCTCCCTTTTTCTCCGTTATTTTTCCGCTCAGGTTTCGATAGAAAATTGTGGAATAATCCCATCTAGCCTTTGGTGAGACCAAGTGGCAGAGATTCCAGCTTGAAAGAGTAGAGACACTATGGTAACATTGACAGCCTTCATTTACATAAAAGAATACTAATTATGTTGTATCATCAACATCTGTGATTCTGCTCACTGCCATATGCGACAGTGTGGGGAATTTAACCCTTGAGGCTCACCAGCAGAGCTGAGATTTGTACCGTGGAACAAAACCCAGGCCTCACAAACGTCGTTTTCTCAAGACCGGTCGCTCAGCAGCTCTGCCAGGTCTCAGGACTCCATGTTTTCGAAGAACAGTGAATTTACCTTGGATTTCCAAGAAAAAGAAATGCTGCTGCTGCTGTGTTGCTGGTTTCAGCTGGGTAACAGGCTACCAGGAAATCAATCACACAGCAGATAGAGTGCATTAAAGAATCATGTTTAACAATGAAGTAGGCTGTCAGTATATAAATTACAAGCCTTCTGTCAACTGCTCTGCCTTTTCCTGTGTGGACCAGCAAGATTTCCTGTTTGAGAGAGAGATTTTTCACCAAGCAGCTCTGTTACACCTTAATTCAGTCCCTCTCAGCACAAAAGCATCTTTGAGATCAGGGGTGATATTCCCCACCTGTTTCTCTTTAGGTGTCTACGGATAAACTCTTGTTCTCCTTAGACCAATGTCTCTCCTGATTGAGAATCATTTAAAGTTCATTAGACTCGAACAGTTTGGACCATGTTTAAGACAAGAGGAAACAGTCTCAAGTTGAGCCAGGGGAGGTTTAGGGTGGATATTAAGAAAACATTCTTCACAGAACGTTGGGGGTGGAGTCCCCATGATCCCTGGAGGGGTTTCCAAGGCATGGAGCTGTGGTGCTGAGGGACAGGGGTCAGTGGTGCCCTGGCAGGGATGGGGCAACGCTGGGACTTGACTATCATCGAGGTTTCTTCCAACCCAAACAGTTCTATGATTCTAGGACAAGTCGCTTGCCAATCTAAGCCCTCACACCACACACCGCTCTGCAAGTCGGAAAGAAACCGAGTTTATTTAACCCAAACTGCTTCAACGATAGACCTTTTCAACTTCCTTCTCCCCGGCGGCGGCGGCGGTTTCCCATCCCAGCTGAGCAGGCTGTGGGAGCCGGGCCGTTGCTGACCGCAGCGCGCGGTAAGCTCGCTCGCCGCGCACCTGGCTCCCCCGCCACCGGAGCTTCACCCGTCGGAAATCTTCACATTAAAGACGCCTGTTACTGACTCACGCTTTTGACCCTTTCCAGGGAAGAAATAATTAAAACTATCTCCCCGGCGTTGCGCGCCACACGGACCGGAGGCAGCCGGAGCGTCCGCGGGTTCGGCCGCGCCAGCCCACGCCCAACTCTGCGAGTCTCCGACAGCCGCGCACATGACTAAGAAGAAAATTCACTCCTCTTTGACGTAGGTAAACAAAGAGCCTGCCACAGCCTCCCAGGAAGAAGAAAAAGAACGCCTTAACAAGAGGAATTACAAAGCCGTGATTAAAGGAGAACACGGAGCTGAGTCAGAACCTCTCAAACAGTTTCAACAAGGCGGGGGGAGAAACAAACCCTGCCAAGATCCCAGGGCTGGGGTTGCTTAAGATACTGCAAGAACTGACCCCAGTTGGCTGCGGGTGACGTGAGGAGCCAGGAGCGACAAGAGAGTTTAACGATGGAGAATTAACACCTTAAAAGTCCTGGAAACAAACTGACCGAACTCTTCTCTTCGCAGCGATCAAGTTTATTTCTTGGTTTTGCAGATTTTTTTTTTCCCAGCAACGTAGCCAGCGTTTTAAGAATGATTCTGTAACTTTGTCGTTTCTTACCTACTTAGATCTTTTCCAGATAAGGAGGAAAGAAAAGAAGGGAGGAGGAAGAATTTACTTGCTTTGTCTGGAGAAGAGGTACCAGGAGCAGCGCGGAGCTGCACTGCAATACAACCAGAGATGAGTTAACACTGAAATAAAATAATAGGAAATAAAAGGAAAATAAGAACACTATTTTAGCCAGCAACGTTCTAGAGACGATTCCAAACATTCTCACCTTGCAAATCACTCACAGTATTTAAACACTGGGTCAGACCCCACTTTCTTTTCTTGCATGGCTCATAACCCTGGAAAAACTTGAGGCAAGATCCCAGAACAGCTTCAAGAACCAAATGCAGCAGAAACAATTTGGCTCTTGACCCTAAAAGAGTGTTAAAATAAAACACATGACTTGATTGTGTTTCTTTGTCCCACTGTTACACATTTGGAAACTGATGAAAGCCATCTGTACGGATCTGTTGACATTAGCTACTTTCTTTTTCTAAATAAACGTGTCCAAAGCAAAAAGGAAAGTTTAGGGATCAGGAAAGGTGCTGGATGTTTAGCCTTGAAAATGAGACGCAGCTTTCATTTGTCCAAGAGTTGATTCCAGAACAAATAAGAAGTTTTCAGGGCTGACAAACTCTTTTAACTGCAGCCTGGAAATCAGCTTTAAGGACAGGTGGGAAGCTCAGACTGAACAATTCTTTCATTCCTTCTTCCCCCTCCCGGGAGCGGCAAAAGTGAAACACGGCAGCGTTTCACCAGCCCGTCGGGATTTGATGCCGCATCAAATCAAGCGCGTTTGCCTTTGGGTTTTTTTCCCTCCTCACCTCATTTTGCTTTAAAACACTAGGAAAAAAAAAAAATATCCTTCAATATTCTTGGTTTCCATCAAAACTATATATCCCACACAAACACACTACCGCTGATCTAAGAGGTTTCAAAATCTTGGAGGCAACGAAACAAGCACCTTCCACTCTCCTCCCAAGAAACAATTCTTCCCCAGTCCAATTTCCAGCCTGCTGCAAATACTCAAAAATGGAAACAAGAGAGAATATCTATCCAAAAATCGCACACAGCTAGGCAAAAACTTTATGCCTCCCATTATTTTAACCTCCCCAATTGCGAGGAGCCAATTACTCAACCAGATGTCTGATGAAAATGTGTAATCTGAGCTGCGCGGAAGAAGGTGAAAAAATATTTTCCTGCTCAAGACATTCATGTTTCTCTGCAGGCAAGAGCCCTCCAAGTATATCCTGCCTGCAAACCCTGCCTTTGCTTCTCGAAGCCACTGGCAATGACACTTTTTCGAAGAGAGAAACTGCTGGAATTGAGAATTCCAAGCCCAAATTCCAATTCCAAGAGGAATCGCCGCGTGAACGAAGGAGCGTCACCTGAGCAGGTATCCTCTGTCCTGACAGATCGCTGCACGGTCCAGAACTGCTTCCTCGGGGACCAGAGCAAGGAAAACACCCAGGAAAAATCCGCCAGAAGCTCTTTTTGCTTTTCTTCCTCCAAAGAGCCACCAGCTTACCCGAGCAGGAATGAGTTTCTCCCTTGACTCCTCTAGTTCAAACCCTGCTGGTTTTTAGACTTTCAAATTGCATCTCCAAAGAGTAACAATAGCCCTAGAGATTTTTTTCAATTATTCTGAAAGCATATTTTCTGGAAAACTGTCAGCTTTATATCCTACAATTGCTGGGTTCTCTCTTGCCAGGATGACACACTATCAAGTTAGTTACAGGCAAATTAACAGAGCTGACAAAGACACACACACTAATAAAAAAAAAAAAAGGAAAAAGTCAATGATGATTCAGGATTTGGTGCTTCTTTGAAAAGAACAGCAAGACAATGAATTAAACAGCTACTGTGACTATGGGAATAAAGTACAATTTAAAAGACAGACAGACAACTAGACTTTAAGACTGGGACAGCAAAAGCCGTTACTCAACCCCCCTCCCTCCCGGCCAGTCCACACTCCCAGAGCAACCACCTCCTCATCCAACTGGAGCCTTGAACCCCAGAAATCCTCCACCTGAACCCAAATCTTACCAAATCCTGAAGCACCCCACCCACACGTGCCGGAGTCATGAGAAGCTCCAAGGACTTTGGCTGCTCTCGGCCAGAGGACCCTACACCCCACCAGGCTGTTCAACTCTGAAGGCATCACCACAAGGGAGCTTGATGAAAATGTAACTTTCCTGCCAACTTCCACAGCAAGTTTGGTTTTATTAACTCCTTTAAGTTAATCATAACTATGCCAATGTTGAACTGTTTCTGGGAGCTCACATTGTGCTGCAAAAAAAAATAAATAAAAAAAAAAAAAAATCTGCTCTAGGCTCAAACCCAGAATCTTGGGATTCAGTTTTCAAAGAAACAGTCATTGCAAAAAAAACCAACAACCAACAACAACAAAAAAAACAAAACAACAAAAAAACCCCAAATAAACCAAACACAACCAAAACCCTCAAAAACCCAAAGCACTCAAAAGCACGAGGATTAAGAAAATCCTATTTCCTGCCCTGGTGTCCTTGGTGGGACTAAACACAACTTCTGCAGGACTCTGTTCTCTGAATCACCTTAAGAAGCTAAAATTTATGGCTATTGGTCCATATCCGATTTTTAGAGCACAACAAAGCACAGACAGTAGGACACCTTGAGAACAACCAGCTTCAAACAGTTCAGATTCCACAGCAAAACCAACAAGGCTTTAGGGGGCCCCAGTCGGTCCCTAGCACTGATCATCCTCCCTAGAAAGTTCAGGTCACAGAGATTTAGGAGGAGAACTTTCAGATATCATTTGCTTCAGGTTTTGCAGCAGCTGACAGATGTAAATGCCCCAAAGCTTCCAAATGAGAGAAGTTAAGATCCCACTAGCACAACACATAGGATACAAAAGCTGTTCCGGATATATATATATATTTATTTATTTAAAACCACAATTTACAAGTCCTATCTGCTAACAATCCAACCACCAAATTGCTAAACCTAAATTCAGTGCTCAGGGAATAAAGCCCCAGGGAAGGAGCAAGAATGAAAAAAATACTTCTCTTTTTCTTTTTTTTTTTTTCCCCTAAACCTCTGGAATTGCTTACTTCATTAGAGAAAAAGTTTTAATGACTCCAAGACTATTTTAAACGTACTTACAACTAAAGCTCCATGTAAACTGAAATGTGCTATTAATTCGTCTATATTGATCCAGCCCGAAGAGAACGTGAAATTGTTTCCCAGTCCCTATTCCTAGAGCTTGCCAACGCCTGGAACAGATAGAATAACCTTAATCCTGCCTTTTTTTTTTTTTTTTTTGCTGTTATGGTTTATTGTGCTTGGTGAATGAGTTTAGCTGTAGCACCCAACCCAACTTTTCTGCAGATAGACGCTCTCTTCACCAGAGAGACTCAAGCTGCCAAACTGGAAGGAGTCAGAAAAACCCCTTTTGTTCGGTTAGAAGAAATTCCTGCCTAAAACAAAAGACTTCACGCTGCCTGTGTCCTCCAAGAGCAATAACTCATACTCTGAACAGGCCAACAAATAGTTGCAAATGTGCGTGTGTCTTCTATCCACATTCCTTCCCAATGAAGATCCTCTCAAACAAGAGACAGTTCAGCGTTCGTTAGGAACGGATCCAGCAGCTCAGAAAAGAAAATCGTGGAAAAGCAAAAGAGAAGGTGAAATTCTTCAGTTGGAGAAGCATTTTAATACAGGCCTCCTTAGAAACTAACTATTCTATTATTTACGCCGCGTTTCAAATTCTCCAGCCGTGCAAGTTGAAACTTGGAAGGGTTTAAAATTTAAAATATTTTCAAGATGAAATATGAATATTCTTATGAAGCCAAACTCACGCTGTTTCTCACCGAAGTGCAAGAGATGAATAAAAATGAGCCACTAACACTTCAGGTAAAGCTCCCAGCTACCTGTATTTTCAATTTTCACCTTTTGACCTTAGTTTTAAGGATAGTTTTTCCAAGTGCAACACAACCAACAGGATTTATTCTTTACGGTCTCCTCAAAGCAAAGAAACAAAAAACACGTCCTGCAGTTCCCCGAAAATGTGGGAAGTTACTACATAACAGCCCTGGATGTTAAAAAGCATTATTAAAATGTTATGTACTTCTAAGTTCAAGAGCTTTCTGGAAGTTAATGTTTCTTCATTTATCACAACACATAAAATCCACCCCCCTCCTCCCCTTTCATTTCGTAGGCTTTGGAGGTTTTATTTTTGGTTTGGCTTTTTGAAGTGTTAATAAGCTGGGGAACATGATATGGACACAGGGTATAAAAAAAGGCACTCGCTGCACATTAAAACAATTCGCAGTATTTCGTTTAGGCCCAGTAACCCAGGCCAAAAGGGAGAGTCAACGCAGTAATTCCACTGGCACTCACACCTCTGGAAGCCTGAAGCAATGACGGTGAACACAGACTATTTGAATTATCAGAAGCGAAGACGAAAAAAAATAAGTGTTTTGCATTACAACAGGCTGAAAGTAGATCCTCTGTGCCCAAAACAACGGAAGAATTTCACTTTATGAGTCAAGCAACCAGCTTGATAGAATCCATGAATTCCCAAGGAATTTCCGTAATTGTGACATCACCAGCGTGACGTGCCACAGCGGTTTCAAGTTGAAAAGGTTCAAAATTAACGTTGAAAAGGTTCAAAATTAAAGTTGAAACGGTTTTCTACATGTTTGCCCCCAAACACCACTCCTGAAAACCCTCTGTGCCAGAGCTGACGTAACAACAGGGCTTTAATCGATGGAAAATTAGCGGCACTGACTCCAAGTCAACAGATCTACATCAATTTTCACGCCGAAACGCAGGTTTTTTCCACACTCTACCATCCCCAAACTGCGAGGATTCACAGCCAGCCCGGTGTCTCCTTTCACATGCAGCGCTGCCCAGCGTGGTGAGCCTGCTCACACGGACAGAGTACGAGCTGACGTGTTTGTGGGTCGGGACCTGCGCAGCAGCTGACAAGGCAGTTTAAGAATAATTAACAGGGTCCAAGTTAAACAAGACGAGCCCTGTTAGATTTCACCGTGGTCTAACAAAGCAGGACGAGAGGAGATAAACAGCCATTCGCTTCTGTTCCCACTTTCCCCACCTTATCTTCCTTTTAATCGGGGCCTACTATAAAAAGCAGCATTTTTTTCAGAACGCAGAAAGCGTTCTTACTTTTGACCACGCTCTTTAAACAGAATTGGTCACATTTATCACCAACTGCCACCTAAACAACACAAGAGTTGAGGATCACAGCAACAGCTCAGGTATTTGATGTTAAAAATATGAAACCACACACACACACACACACTCAACCTTTGATAGGGAAAATCCTCCTCCATTTCCACCCACCTTCACAACAACCACCAGAAAATTAAACCGAACTTTCCGCCGCCGGCCAAGAGCTTCATCGGCAAGGTCAGAAGCGGTTGCGTTTGGACCGGGAGCACCTCGCTCCGTTCCCCCGTCGTTTGCAAAAGCCGATTCCTTTTGTATTTTTGTAAAAACCCATCAAAGCCGAAAGCGGTTCGGCCGGGCAGGTACGAGGTGAAGTTTTCAAGCTCCGGGCGCGTCAGAGCATCGTCTGGCTGCCGCTCACGCCCCCAGAACGGAGACTGCAGCAGAGATCAATGGAACAGCCCTGGCATTCAGCAGCAGCCTCACAGCCTCTTGGAGAATCTCTTTGTGATAGACACAAAGACGGATTAGAGCAGAAGAGCGAATACTTGGTAAGTTAAGGGTAGTCCTCTGCTGTTCTTCCTCCCCCATTGGAATTCATATTCATCTTGGCAAAATCTTCGACAGACTATTAACTAATCGAAAGCAACATCGCAGCTGATACAACACATAAAGCAATCAGTCAAATGAACATGTCAGTGCCATCTACTGAGGCAATAAAAGAACAAGACAAGCCCAGCAGGCTGGGGCTTATTATCTTCGCAGCCGTAATGAATAGGCAAACAGTATTAAATACAAGTACAATATTCCGCTGTCACATTTTGCTGGCTTAAGCAGGGAAGGGGCCTTCGATACGTTTGAGGAGCGGAGATTACAAGACAAAAATAACGAAGGGTTTCGACACACCTCTCCATCATTTTCTTTCCCTTCGCTTGCCAATCAACTGCTATTAGGGGTTTTAAAACCCCGAGCGAGCGAAAGCGACCAGCAGCTAGGATTTTTTAATACGGGTTTTAATAAATGCTGGTAACTGGTAAATGGAGTAAATCACTTAATGCACTGAAGTGACTCATTTATCCAAAACGCAGCGAGGACTTCTGTGGGTTTTATTTGTCTGCCCAACCAAAACCAGACACCAGCTCAAGATGCTCAAGAGTATTTATTTATACAGCACCCCAAAGTGCGCCCACAGCCCTGCACAGGAGGGTGCTGCCATGACTTCAAATGCTCTGGCCCAGCCTTCACCGGGACCGCTGCGCTCGGCCAAGGTCTGCTCTGTTTTCTTATCAACAAAGAATTAGAGAGATTTACAAGTCCTCTTCCTTTGCTCAACTGAAGAAAGAAAAAAAAAAATGCGTATATAGCAAAGCCTCCTGTTCCTGGGTGTGCAAAAGGAAACCTAAAGCAGCTTTAATAAAACTAAGAAGTGTATTTTCAGCCTCAACCTTCCCTACATCCAGCCTGCCAGCTGACACACAAGGCCTGAGCCTCCGTTCTCCGGTACATCAGGAACAATTTCCTTTGCTCAAATGCACCTTATTCTCCCTCCCGTTCCTGACGGAATTATTCCTCATTTGCATCTTATGAATCCTGTTTCTGGCTGCAATCCTCTTCTATAAGTGACAGGCGTTATCGGAGGAGTAGGGCCTTTGTCCTCGCCACAAGACGTCGACGTAACGGAATGAGGTAGGAAACGGGAACCCGATTTGCAAAGTATCAGGTTCTTAATCTTCTTTAAGAACTGAAGATCAAGCCAGGCCCAGTTCTATAGCATCTGTTATTTTAATAAATTATCCTTACTAAGAGGTCCGAGTTGATCAAATCAATTTGTCTCGAGACGAACCAACAACGGGACAAGGAAAGGAAAGAGGGAGAGGAGAATTTGGTTGCGATGTCGCGATTCGGTGCTTCAAAAAGCTGTTCCTAAAACCTTCCAGTTTTATAATAAACAGAATATTATTTTCCTTATTCACTGACTTATTTCCACAGTGTCCAAACCAGCCATGCTACTGAAAAGTTCAGAAAAAGAGGAGTGCAATTTTCAAAGCACCTTTGTTTCAGTTTAGATTTGAAAACCACTGTCTAATTTCACTCTCTATCTCACATTTTCTCCAACTAAACTAACTCCTGGGAGAAGAATCTTCATCCTTGCTCTCATTCAGGTGAATTAACTATTCTTAGTTAAATAGATTTGCTTCTAGTCTTAGTCTGATGACAGATTAACTCATGACTGGTAGGATTATAGACTTACTTCTGGAACTAAATCACTTTTGAATCTGAGTTATAGCTATTAGTTCTCCAAAGCTTAACTTAACAGCTTTTAGTACCCCCTTTGTATTTTTGAAAGAATGATTAAACATCACTAAATCCAAGCAAAGGGCTCTTTCTCACAACTCCAGTGAATAAACAGCTGATTTTTAAATTTTTTTTTAAAGAACAGCAGAGTTTTACATGGAGTTTTTTCAGAATAATTACTACTGTTCCAAGCGTAGAATGCTTGTCCTGAAAATTAAAAGATGGTTTTCACGTTTGTGTGTTTTTTAAGGATATAAAACTCCCTTTATTCCCCTCCAGACCAATCTGCTCCTCTGTACCCAGCCTGGTGCTTCTGTTCCCATTACATTTCCCCAGCTTCAGAAGACACAACCGGTTCCACAGACAGGCAGCAAATCCCTCCTGTACAGCAACCAGCTACTGAGGACACGTGAGGAGAGAAAGTTTCCCCTAAGAAGCACAAATAACACCGCTCTGCAACTACCCACGGAGAGCGCTGGATGGAAGAGCCGGAGGCATCGCTGACGCTGAAACGATACGGTTTAGTCACACCCCGACAGCTACGGGCAGCACATCTCGAGTTCCCTGCCCAAGCAGCCAACCACTGATCTATATCCCTGTCAGACAACATTCTTTTTTTCCTGTTTAAGTAACACACAATCCCAGTTTTGGTTAAGCCCTGTGGATGCCACGAAGCCACAATCTGAATTAGAACAGATTATTTTCCGCTGGTTGCTCAGGATTGGAAACCCCCCGAGCATCGCCCAGCCGATGGCGTTGTCCTGTTCTAACACCATGGCTACAGACACACGCACAACTAGAGAGACTGCTGAAATCCATCCTCACACCTCTCCCTCCACCTAGAAAACCCCACCAGCTACTGCCAAGTGTTAAAACTTCACACTGAAGGTAACTACAAACCCCAATTAATCCGAAAAGTGATCAGCTCCTCATTTTGCCAAGTTACACAGATCTGCAGGGGTGGGGTGGGCAGGTAGTTGTGCCAAACTGTATTTGCTAAAGCTCAGTGTGTGAAAAAACAATGTGTTCTGATAGACTAGAGTTCAAAATTTATGCAGATAATGCTCGAGCTCGAAGTCAGCCACAAATCTCTATCATTTTCTTAACACACAGGGCACTTGTTATTCAGCTGGAAGACGTTTAATATACAACAGGCCGCGAAATTCTAAACTGTCCAAAATTAGCGGCCAACGTCAGCTTCGGCACCAGGCAAGAGACCAACCGGGTCCCACCACACCAAAAGCCAGCAAGGATTTGATATAAAACACAGTTTTGCTGCTTGAAGAAAAGCAAAGCACAGTTTGTCACAAACTTCTCGGAGCGGAGTCGGGCTCGGAGACCCTGATCCCTCCCAGGGACCACCTTTCTCAAGATACTCTTCTAGATACTTTTTGAGTATTTCTCCCTAAAAGCCACTGATCACTTCATCCGCATCCCCACCTCGCCAGGCTGTAAAGACCCTCCTTTCCTAGCGCTCTTTAAAGTTCAAACCCTTGAATTGTCTTCAGAGGCCTTTCAGAGCATGAGAGAGGGGGCCAGAATGTAATTACGGGACAGTATTTCTTCATCAAATCGAAGCCGCCCACTGCAAGTGAATGGGAAAATATGGTCGGGAAGCAAAAGCTTCTCACTCGAGTGGAGGGATTTGCCTTTCAGGGTGAATAAGGGAAGGGAGCTGTGGTCACCGTTTCTTAATCAGCTCAGCTGATGGGCCTATAGAAGGTCTCAAAGGAGGAACACAGCTGTGGCCCATAACTCTTGACTTGATCTTCCATGCTTGGCCTGAAAAGCCTGAAAAGAAGAGAAATGCACTAATGCTTTTCTCCATTAAATTGGGGCTTTCAAACCCCGCCACTGGCTTCACCCGGGGTGGGGGGAAGGAAAAAAAAAGGAAAAAAAAAAAAGAAAAGAAAAAAAGTTTCTTTTTTCAGTTAGAAGGGGAGTGTAAAAGTTTTTTTTGTGATCTATATTACACAGTATATTTATTATGAAGTGGACTATAATAGACCAAGTGTTATTTTCTTGTAAAGCCCAAGAGGGAGCATGTTACTTAGTAATTCCAACCCCGTGCCCGAGGACGCGTGGGTTTTGCTGCAGCTCGGGGCACCCTTTAGCGTTTCGGTTACGAAACGTTGCAAAAGCATCTCCCTTCGTTAGGGCTTTCTTTTCCAAAAGAGTCCATTTAGTCACGACCGACACGTTACACACGAGACGTTCCCAACACGTTCTCTGAGCTATCAGCTCAGAGTTTTTCTGTCTTCATTTGAAAACGCCGCTGAAATTGCCCAGCCCAGGCAGCCAGAGCAGTAAGCAAGTGAGCACAGAACGGGGAGGAACAGGGAGAAATCCTCTGGTTTTCAGACAGCTGCCGGTGTTTTCTTCCTATTTTCTCAGTAAACTTCTTAAGAGGGCAGACTTCTCAGTGAATTACATTAGAATTACCTAATTTAAGGAACTTACCTAGTGGGCCTTCATGAAAAAAACTCTCAAGTTATGCCCCGACAAGTTTCCCATTTTTGGAGAGATTTCAGACCCACCTCTGTGACGAATTGGAGGCCTAAGAGTTACCATCTCGTCAGCAAGACGCTAACGAACAAAAATTAGCACAAAGCAGGCAAGTTTCTTTTTTTTTCCCCCTACCTATGTTATGCCTACTGAAGATATTAACTCACTTCTCAGCGTTGCTGAAAAAAATAAAGGGGATTTTTTTCTTTTCCCTTTCCAACCCAGCAGAATGCAGTGCAAAAAGCGCTCATTTTATATACAAATATACAAAAAATTCGCTTTATCCCACCGAAAGATTCTTCCCCTATGACACCAGCAAAGGACAGAACCTCCAGCTCCATTTTTACCTTCTCTCCCCTCGCTCCCACTTTAATCTTTTTTTGTTTCAGTGTCGCTCCGCTGCCAGTTCCGTGAGGAAGCCACGAAGCTGGGGCTGTAATTCAAGGGCTCGTACGACTTAACGGCCTCACACGAGCCATCTTGGAGCTAAAGTCTAATAAAAACAAAAGAAGCGGAGAGCGCGCGCGGCGGCAGAACGGGGAGATACGAATAAACGACCCAGACGCTCCCGTCTATAAATCAGATTTTACAACGGTCCTGGTTTCCGTTAAACAATTTGTTGAATTTTCTTAGTACAGAGCAGTGATTCATTAAGGGTTTCATGCTAACGAGGATGGCCTTTCACTGACACTGAAGGAGGGTTGTTGGGGTTGGTTTTTTTTCTATACAACCTCCCGGCATCAACTCAACAGCTTGTTCATTGTGGTTAAGTGTTGAGGGAAGGTGAAGTGTTTAGACACCGAGCACTCAACAATAGGCTGCTGAGACAAGAACATTTCCAAAGGTTTCATTCCCCCCCCAAAAAAAATAAAAAAAATAAAGAACCAACCAACAACAAAACCAACCCTCGATGAAATATTCAAGATGAAAACCACAAAGGTTGTTAAACAAAGCGAGAAACTTCCAGTTGTCTGTCTGGAGAAGATTCCTGGAGAAAATAAAGGATTGGGGGGATCTTTTGGAGCATGTCCCACCAGGCAGCTCGGAGTGAGCTGTTGCTGGAGCTGCCTCATCTTCCTCTTCCTCCACTCGACCCAAAATGCTGCGCCCGTTACAGGTCAAGTTTGCAAACAACTGATCTTAGTATCTCTCTATTTGTTTCTAACAAGCAGTTTAAAACCAAAAAAAACTTACTTTTGTTTTGAGTCAGAGCCAAGGTCAACTTTAGGAACCCTTTCACACTTCCTCAAAGCAAAAAAAATGCATGTGGAAGAATTCACACGGACATTGTAAGACAGAGACTGAATTTCATAGTATTTCCATTTGTTAGCTATTCTAAATCTATCCACTAACATCTTCTAAGAAATCACTAAATTTCACTTTACGAGTCCCAGCAGAAGTCCTAAGAAATTTCAGTACAAAAGCTAACAATATTAAAAAAGGACAATAAAAAGAGGATATCCAGTGATTTACACCACCTCTGCCACAAGAGAAAGCGCTTCTTGTCACCCGCTCTTAGGCGCCAAGACAAAGAGTAACTACTTTAAAAGAAAAAAACACCAAACAATAAGAAGCAAGTGCCTGAAGAAAACAACCTGCAGCATCTGACGTGGACAGAGAGCTGCAAACAAGCAAACCCCAAGCGAAGGATTACGATAAATCGCACGAAATCCGCTGCGGCAAGAAAGCGCGCACCAGGCTTTCACACCCCGGAGCAGAGGCGACGCACCAAGCTACACATGCTCCTTTATTTTTTTTTTTTTTCCCTTCTCCATCCCAGTATTCCCAAAACAAACAGCAGACCACGCGAAAGACGGATCCCGTAACGTTCCCTTGGAGTTTACCGATCCAAATAGCAAGCAGCCCAAGCGCTGCTTCGTTCTGAGAGCCGCAGCACGTGGGGTTTATTCGCAATTTCTCCGTCCTCGAGGCCTCGCGTCAACCACAGGGCTTTGCATCCCACGCAATCTGCGGCTCCACAGGAACGAGTCTTTCCTAACGATCTTTGGACACACAACAGTTAAATAAACCCCCAGTTTTGACTTCTTGGCTCTAACAGTCTCTAAACCCTCGCAGACGGGACTATCGCCGAGTCCCGCTCCTCAATAAGCAAAATTCTTCGTAACAAACACAACTTGCACAAGACCAAGAATTATTCCAGATCGGAAAAGCTGCCAACTTCAAAACACCCTTTTCCCATGAAGTCAGCTCATGTTAAGAAGAAGAAGAAGGATCAGGGGAAAAATAAACAAGCGTTTACCGTCCGCAGCCTCGTGTTTGAGAGCACGCCGAGCTCAGAGACATCAAATGCTGCCTGTGTTTGGCACGTAATTTTCAAGTATTTGCACCCAGCCTATTTTCAAAGCAACTCAAAACACCAGCAAAAGCTTTTGTCGACCTCTCCCTTTTTTTTTTTTTCTTATTTTTTTTTAACATCCCATCAACATAGCTGACAATTGTTAAACAGCAGCAACCCCCAAGCGTCGGTGCCAAAAGCAGCGCGGCAGAAATCCCGCGTGAACCTGCTCTGGCTGCCGACTGGGGACAGGGCACAACTCCAGACCCTTCTGGGAAGTGACACCCCTTTAATCCGAGGGCAAGTTCAATCCGCAGCGTTCCCACCCACACAGAGTTTTTACATGCACATTTCACCGATTTACCTGCTCTCATCCCGCAGCCCCTTCTCCTGCCCTCAGTCCCACATCCCAGCCGTGCTCTTCCTCTCCTCGAGCGGCAGCTCGGAGCTCCTCTCCACCACCAGCCCCCCTTCCCTCCCCAACACCTTAGTTTGGCTCCCAGTCCCACCTCCTTATCATCCCTTCTAATCTGGTCCCTATTTTTTGCCTCGCCTTCGCACGAGAACCATTGATACTCCTTCAGGAGCCGCTCCCGCCGAAGTCAATTAGAGTTTTCCCTTTTCGCATCGTTCCCCGCACGCTCCTCCGCTTCCAGCGAGCATCTTCTCCGAAGCAGCAGTACAGAAAAGGATTGAATTTGGCAACATCTCGCACGAGACGAGCTCAGCGACTTTAAGAGCTCGCAGCATCTTTCCCTGACTAAAAGTACAAGTGTAGCTCTGGAAACCGAAAACGCTTCTTCCCCTCCTTATATATTTTAAATACCTGGGTGCTCTCATCACGTCTTTCACTGTTCTCCCTCTGACTGTACCTGGAGATCAGGAACCGTTTTGACACACGGATCACGCTTCTTTTTCCCTACGTACAATGGCACGCAACAAAATTCAGAGGCGAGTCTCCTCAAATTAGCAGCTTTTCTCAACCTGACTCGGGTTTGCGGGGGCTCACCCACGGAAGCGGTGATTTCCTCTGGCTGTCGGAGCGCTCGCAGGGAAGGGGATATAAATCCCCGCGACCCTCTCCGATGTTTTCAAAGGGGAATTTTAAAGCACGGAGGCGACGCTCGCCATCGACAGACCTAAACCCCCTATAGCCACAGCCCCCCCCTTATTAACTTCTGCTGTTTACCTTGGCGGCAGCGGGGAAGCCGCAAATCCCACAGCTTCCAATTTTGAAAATAAATACGAATCAGCACCGATTTTCCCTGTTTTCTCCCTCCCTTCCAAGCACAGCATGGGGGGGTTACAAGGGAGTTTTTCAGGGTCTCCCTTTCCCCACCAGCAGCCAGGACACGACCCACGTCCCCATTCCCCCCTCCACAGGCCGAGCCCCCTGCGAGGACCTCGTCAGGAGGGGGCCCGATCCTGGGGTGGGGAGGTTCGGGGGTGTCGCTCCCGCAGCCCCCGCGTCTCAACAAAGGGAAAGTGGCGGAGCCGCCGATCCCGACGCGGGGCTCCCGCCCGCAGACAAAGGCGGCCGCCGGGGCTGAGGGGAGAAGAGGGGGGCGGGTGGTGTCAGGGGCTGCTTCGGCTTCCCCCCCCTCCCCGCCTCGCTCCTCGCCCCCCAACCGCACGGAAAAGGGGGCCCCTTTGAGGGGGCAGGGNACGCCACACAACGCTCCCGCCTTTCCCCCCCGGCCTCGCTCCGCTCCGTATTCAGCGCCGCTGCTTACGCCAATTCCGTAGAGAGGAGCCTGTGGCGTTAACGGCGCGGCTGGCACACCGGCTGACGGTTTTTGCGCAGTCTACGGCGGCGGCAGCCAGAGTTCTGGCGGAGCCTACGAAATCTGCGTAGCCGCCAGGCAGAGCTCCTCAATGGCTTACGGTGGAGCCGCGGGGCGGGGACTGCCCGGGCCCGGCCCCGCACGGTGACGTACCGGGCTTTGTGAATCCCAAGCTGAAGTTTGGTTGAGTCACAAGAGGGTAAATAAGGATGTTTCGGAGACAAAGAGACTCTTAAAGGGGCAGCGCGGGACGTGGCGCGTTCCCGCGGGGCTCCTGAGGTGGTTGTGTGGGGTGGGAGGTACCCCACAGGGTCCCTGAGGTGATCGGGGCAGAGGGGGACACCCCACGGGGCCCCTGAGGTGATGGAGACCCCCAAGGTGACAGGAGTGGGCACCCCACAGGACCCCTGAGGTAATTGGGGCCAGGGGAACATCCCAGAGGGCCCTTGAGGTGATGGGGACCCTGAGGTGATGAGGGTGAGCACCCCACAAAGCCACAGCCAGCACTGAGGGCACATAGACAAGTGCCCCTGAGCCACACTGGCCTTTGCCAGAGGCTGCCCCTCGGTCAGAGGCTTGTTGCCACACTGCAGGAGCCACGAGGGAATGGAAACACATTCTGTCGGAGACAAAGGGGTGTCGGCACTGAGGCCAGGGGAGAAACCTGGGGACAGTCACGCTTGGGAATCACTCACACCCACTGGGACAACTCACTTTTTTTGCAGCCTAGAGGAGTTACCGCTGGGGACTCGGCAGCGAGTGGCGAGTCCTGCTCTCTGGGCAGCACTGAGCTGGGGCAAAGCTGCAAGCAAACAGTTGTAGTTGTGGAGCACACAGCCCTGATGACACGAAGCACAGGTCAGTGGTGTCACAGGCACAATTCCCTTGCACAGGGACAAAGTTCCCCCCATCTTGTCCCAGGGAGTTTTTAGACAAAGCACTACAATTTACTGCGACAGGTGGGAACCTGCTTTCTTCTGCCATGGTACAAGGACACTCCACAGCATCATGAGCTCCTTCCCCAGCCAGCCCTCTCACAGATTCCACTTCTTGGGAGTTTTGTTGTCTTTTCTCTACACCTCCACTTTTTGACCAGTGCCTGGCCTGTTTTGAACCCATACCTGCACAGCAATCCACGGTCACACACCTCTCAACTCTTCAACAGCTCCCCATTGCAATGAGCCCTCAGTCTGCCAAGAACTAAAACAGAAAATTAACGAGGCCCTGATGTCCTCACTCTCTTTGTAAAGCTTAGCAGGGTGCAGCGGCTATCCAAGTACTTCCACATTAGAAATGCCACAGCACCAAACAGAACAAAAGCCCACAATATCCCCAGGGTAACAGCAGGACTTGGACTCACTCTGCCACTGACGTGCCCGTGACCTTGCTAACCTCGCTCAGCCTCTACTCAGACGTGGAAGGGGGAAAGCTCTAACCATTCAAGGGTGAGATCCACAGCCCCAGGATCCCCAGCCCCCTCTAGGTTACGGAAAGTAACACCACTGCGAGGGATTCTGAGAGGTGCAGAAGCAGGAAAGAGGGTCTGCGGTGCTACAGGACCACAGCTTGGCCACCTCTCCCTCTAGATCTTGCGCTCTCTCAGAAAACACTGGGGAGCAACAGGAAAACAACCCCCCAGACAGCGCCTCGACGGGTAAAATTAGGATGGTTTTCCATTAGCCTGGCTCAATCCATTAACGTAACACAATTGAAAGCCCCCTGAAGACTTAAGATGCACGTCTGAAGCCACGTTAACCTGCCCCAGCGACGCGGGGGCGGGGGGCAGAAAGAGGATTACTGCAGCTAACAAGATTGAAAAACCAGGCATTTTTGTCCATTAAGAAAGTAAAAAGCCCCAGAGTAAAAGCAGCCCCCGACGTGGGGCAGCTGATCCCCTCGTTCACAGACATTTTTTACCAAGCCATAAAGGGCTAAATCCTGCCCATCCTCACACGTGTGGGAACCCACTGACATCAGCGGCTGTCCTGGTGTCGCTGAAGGCAGAATGTAGCTCAAGGGGTCCCGTTTTCTGACTCTAGGAACAGTACAACGTATTAACAAGAGCACAGAAGTCCCCAGAGATTCCAGCACACGTGTTTTGAAGACACGTGACCGGAGTTTTCCCATCTCCCGTTACAGAAACGCATCTTTTGGGAATGAAAAAGCATTTGCAACACACGGCATGACTAATCTGACCACTAAAAGGTAATTTTTTTTTTGAACCTCAAGACTTAAAATAGGAAACAGGACAGAAATAACTACCCCTACAAAGACTGCAGCTTGTTTTCATAATTTTTCCCAGCTACATTTGACTCTGAAACGACAGCAGGTCGGATTCTCGCCTAATTTTCACCACTGAAAACGAATAGCCTCACTGAAGTCAGTGCACAGGTCACGAACTTCAGCTAAGAGTTGCAAAAAATTCAGTATATTCAGCATGTTGGAATTTCTAGCAGACTTATGGTACGTTATGCCATTTATTAGGGCTCATTAACCAGATCTTCCTGCACCCTGTGCTGATTACTTTTATTAAATGCCCACACTCAAAGCTCTAGGCACTCCAACAGTTAATTAGGTTTACAGGTAGAAATGATGAGCACAAAGAAATCGTATCGAAATAACTAGCTCTCCACCAGCCAGCAAATCAAGTAACCAAACAGCTCCTTTTCCTCCTCACTGCTTCAGAAAGAAAAAAAAAACAAACCTATTTAGGAAGAATCTATTTCTGTTTTACTTGCTTTTCAGACCCACATCTGGGCACAGAACCAACGCTATTTTCTGCGGGTGAGACGCAAACTGCTTCTTCACGAGGAACCCACCGTCCTTCCCGCAAATCTCCTTTCCTACAACCATCCTTACACCTTCTCTACACCCACCCTTTACGTCTGGGCTGCAGAGCTGGACCCCCACTGCACCCCAACCCTCCCAGCAACCACAGAGGAAGAGCAGCGCAAAGGTCAGTGGCTGAATCGAGGGTGTTTCTCCGTATTTTGAGACTGAGCAGAGAGGAGAGAAAAAAACCAAACAGACAGCTACAAACCAGGTAGATACCAAACAAGTAAACCCAAAGGGTTCAAAGCTCAAAAGGTTCTCATTTCCTCATTTTCCTGCTGCAAAAATAAATCACCACTAAAAAAAAACCCAACCACGTTCAGCCGTTAAGTCTTCTAAGAAATTTTTAGCTCTTAATCCCCAAATCCTGCCTTTCTCCAGTAAAGCTGAAGTCGCCAGGATTCCCCAACGAGAAATGGTGCACAGAGGGAGCGTATTTATTACCCACCTTTCACACCATGAGGTAAATCAGTCGCTATTCTCTTGCAAAGCACGAGAGGAGCTCCTGCCAGGCTGATTGATTTATTTATCTATCGCGAGTCTTCATCGGCATCATCTGAGAGGCAGAAGATTTTAATACCCCATAAAATAGAAGAGATGGAGGTCAAGCTAAGAATGTACCCAACGCAAGAATTCCTGTAGATTTTGCCACAGGAATTTAAGGGGAATCAGGGGTCTAAAGCTCTTGGACCAAATCAAAGGTAAAACTCTGCTGAATAATCGTCTCCACGCAAGAGAAAATGCCAAAAGCTGTAAATAAACAAGACAAACCAGCACAACTCTTGCTGTGCAGAAAGACTCCATCTCCTCACAAAATACAGCTTTTTATTTTGAGCAAAAATAACCAGACACTTGAATATATATGTAAAAAAAAAAAAAAAAGTAAAAAACCCTCTCTTGTGTAGCCGTTTGCAGTTAAGGGAGCTCTGCTCGTGCACACACCGGGCTGCGATTCCCCCTTTTCCCTCCTGCACGGAGCACTGTACGAAAACAAAAATCATCAGAACCACGGACCTGATCCCAGCCACGCTCCGAACCAGGAAGGAGGACAAGAAACACGCGCAGCATTCCAGACCTTTGCTTTGAAACAGTGGAAAGAGATCGAGAAGAAAAAAAAAAAACAAACCAAAAAAACCAAACCCTTGAGCTGCCTCCAGTGCTGTGTTTCGAGGGACTCCTGATCCAGAGGGGCAGGAGACAAAGAGGATGCTGTGGCTCTAAACTGGGTTCCAGGGAATTTTTTTCATCTGATCCCCGCGACGGGCACCTGCTGCTGCTTGCGGATCTTGTTGAAGAGCTCCATGTACTGCACCATGGTGTCCGCCGGGCTGTAGATGCCGTCGTGCTTGGTGCCGAACACGGAGGGGACGCCGGGAGCGTGGTTCCCCATGAAGCTCTGCATGAACTCCATCAGCAGGTTCCAGCAGTCGTTGGCTATCACACAGGGACAATATTCCACCTGCCAACGGAAACAACAAAACCCCAGAGCAATCACCAGTGTTTTCCATAAAACCGTCACAGAATCTTCCGTAACACGAGGACGGACAAATATAACCCGACAGGACACGCTGGGAAAGCGGGAGCAATCCCTTCAAAAGGGGAAGGGAGGGAAAACATACCCCATAAGGGTGTTTTTATTAAATCTCCAGAGGTCTTGGGACATTGACTTCACCAAAACCAGACGGGTAGGTTGGGCACTCGTGTGGCTGCGACGCCTTTCGGGGGGTACTGGAATAAGCCGTGGGATGTAAGGACTTGAAGTGTTTTACTAAATACAAATCTGGTCCCAAATCAGGAATGACCCTGAAAAAACAACTAGACTAAAAAAAAAAAAAAAGTGGCCAGACCACCGGGCAAATCTGGTCCTGAACTTAAGTTTAGGGTAAAACCAACTTCTGTTTAACCCCAGCTCAACAGCAACGCTGACGCTACAACGTCCGTGTTTATTACAGCGAGGAACAAAACCAGTTCTGAACCTTCCTCCCTGCTGGCTTTAGACACCTGCCCCATCTGCTGTACATCAGATCTTCCGATCCGTGAGTTTAGGAAAACCATAAGCTCTGATTCTGAAGGACCTTTAAGCATCTAATTCCCAGCTCTTTTAAAGATCGTTGGGCACACCTCTGGAGCCTGACCTACTCTGCTTTGCCCTTCCCAGCTCCTTGCCTCTTCCCAAGATGCTTTTCAACTTCTCCTCCAAACCTCCCCAAATGCCTTCCCAGATCCTCCTGTGCCCCTTTGTGAAGGATCTTTAGTTTGCTTTGGCCCAACGTCTGCTCGTCGGCAGCCGATGCTCTCGAGCCTCACCAGCAGTCACGGCACCGAGCGGAGCCTGCGGAAGCGGTTTGCTGGCAGATCCGAGCCCGTCGTGCTCCAACCCCCACCACGGGGTAGGACTGACACCCGCCCGAAGCTCCCTGCTGAGGAGAGGACCATCTCTACGCTCTGTGAGCAGAACCTGGGCCAAGAACCTCAGCTCTCCTGGGGCTGTGCCCACGTGGGACGGAACCAGGAAGCAAAACCCAACTCAGCACCCAATTTGCAACGGAGGAGGTTGGGTTGTCCCCCTGAAGTGCTCTACCTGTGCTCTGAACTTTTAGTTTGGTGACGACCCTTCGGGGCCCTTCTTGACACGCAACTCAACACTGACACAATCTGGGCGGCCCCAAAGCACCCAAGGAAAGGAGAGAAAACACCCCACGTGCCGCAGCCGCCAGCACATCTACTCCAAACTACCGGCGACGAGCAACGCGACGGAGACGCGGCGGGGACGGGGGCTTTCCCTGTCTGTAGTCACGTCTCGTAGCCTTCCAAGCCGATTCTTACCTCCACCGATATCCCCCGGGCGCTGGGCCCCATCGTCACCGTGCCCACCTTCACCAGGAAGTCGCAGTACTGGTAGCGGGTGCCCCGGCTCTCGATCTTGTTGGCCTTGGCGTTCTGGAAGAAGCCTTTCAGCTTCACCATCAGGATGTCAAAGTTGGCGTCCGCTATGAGGCAGGGGCCGTTCTCAAAGAGAGCGAAGCAGCTGAGGGGATACTCGGAGTTGTGCATCACGTACATCAGCTTGCCCGTCTGCCCTGAAAGAACAGCAAGGGTGGTGAGGGCTGGAAGAACAACAGGGCTGAGCTTCTACGTGCTTCAAAAAAAAAAGGAGCATCTGGTCTTTCCTTTGTCCTCCTTGGGGCTTTAACTCCAGGGTCCTTATATCGCTCCTCTGTGCTTTGGGGTATCCGGCCGTGCAGGGAATGGACTGTATTTCCGTCTAAAGACTTCAAGGGGGAAAAACAAATCCTCTGCCAACACAATTCTGGTCTCTGAGATTGAGCTGGATTTAGTCTCCTCGTCTGGAGAGATTCTAAACCCACCTGGACATTTTCCTCAAGTCCAACCTAAACCTCCCCTGGGGCAACTTGAGGCCGGTTCCTCTTGTCCTGTCCCTGGTTTCCTGGGAGCAGAGCCCGACCCCCACTGGCTCAAACCTCCTGTCAGGGAGTTGCGGAGAGCCAGAAGGTCTCCCCTGAGCCTCCAAGAAGTTTCACACCCCCCAGGACCACACACAGGGACGCTCCTTGTCCCTGAGGAGAGAAGGGAACCGCAGCGGGCACCTTGCGGGGTGCAGCAGGCAGCGAGGCGGCTGCTCCTGTCCCACCAGGAGAAACAAAACCGGGAGAAATAAATAAACGGACAACAACTCGCGGGAAAAGCCCCGACTCTCCCGGGTCCGGATGAGCCGCGGCTTCCCCGCAGCAGACACCGGTCGCACGGCAGCCGGGATTCACCGCGCCGCGGAGCTGGAAGCGGCACCGCGAGAAGAGGCGGCTGCGGCCCGGCCGAGGGCCTCCCATCCCGTTCCGCCCTTCCCGGTGCAACCGGCCCCTCCCGGCGCTGACCTTGACTGCTGATGGTGGAGGCGGCGGTGTGATAGGTCTCGCAGTCCACGCAGAACGTCCCCTGTTTCTCGGCCCCCAGCACCTCCAGCTTCCGTGTCAG
>VWZK01016087.1:0-11983 GCA_013396935.1 Baryphthengus martii
AGTTAAGTTAGCAGTTCTTAGGACTTTAATTGCTTACCATTTTGTCTTATTTTTTCAATAAATAAATGAATTTAAGAACTGTAAAAAAGAAGAAGGGGAAGTATTGTGTTTTAGGCGTATATTTGTTTATACTGTCAAATCTGTGCGGGGTTTCCTTTCAGAGACATGTAACATCCTTAATTAAAGTCACTTATGGGAAAGCATGCAAATTATGTTTCGATTTTACTGTTAGTAGAAATATCCGGGAAAACTATTTTTATCAATTCTTTCAAGCTAGGATAGCAGATACTGCTTTCTGAATTTGATTTTCTTGCATTTTTTTCTAGGACACTCTCCAGAAGTTCCTGTATCTAGGTATGTTCCGATTCTCAGCCCACACAAAATTCTCTTGTTGTATCATACATCAAAAATTGCCCAAATTAATGTGGAGGTTAATGATTAATTTATACATACATAATTAAATATACACTTGTTTATAGTAATTAAATATATTTGTTTAGATTGCATATAAACAATAATATGACACTATTTATTAATATAAATCTTTATTTGCATTAAATATAAATTTACTTACTTCTATTAATATTTACTTATAAATACTGAACAAGAATTAAGTAATTTAACTTCTGTTCCTTGGGACATAATTAAATAGTCAGTTTAACATAATAAGATGAACCGAGTTTATCGGATTTATTACCACACTTATCTTTACCTACAGTATGAGTTAAATCATATTTCACAGTAAAGTAACTGACATGCTAATCACCAGTTTGGAACCAGTTCAGCTCAGAAAGACTTCTGCAGACCAGTTGCTATCATGTTCTTTTTTAACTCCCAAACAAAAGAGATGGCCTTTAAAACAAACAAAATCCAGTCCAAAAAAATCCCACTCCCCCAAAAGAATAGATATTCTTTTTTGGGCATTGTCTGGACCAAGAGCCATTCATGTTGTTATGTAGAAGCAGTGTTAGATTTGGTCGTGTTTGTGTCATTCTCTAATTAGGCTTTTGTCTTTTGAGATGACTGAGGCAAACCAGTTTTGCTGCTGCCTGGCACTTGACTTAATTTAGATACTGTGCAGCAGTGCATTTTCTGTACAGATATATAGTATTTCAGGGTTTGAATCTATGAAACATGTAGAAAACCCATGACACCATTACAAGTAGCTGAATGCTATGTTTATTTCTTTAAAAAAGCATGGGTATTTGAAATATCCATTGATTCTTGTGGTAACCTGACTATTTCTCTCCAGATAAACTTTATCAGTGATAGGAAATGGTCACTGCAAATAATGTATTCCAAAATTGATCTTACAGATTGCATAATTTTCATTAATTGAATCGGTCCATAGATTTATGTGCAAATTTCTGTTTTGACCATGTTATTTCAGGTGATGATCGGAATATTTCGGAAGTGTATGTGGCTGGAAAGCAAGTGGTTCCTTTTTCAAGTTCAGTGTAAATCCTTTTCCCTTTTTCAAAATCTGATCACTCTGCATCTCATTTAGAAAAGACTGATTAAACACAGTGCCTGATCATCAGGAATGACACCTCATTTTTTTCAATGTTTTAAAACTTGCAAACGTTAGAAATTTTGTTAGACCTTTCAAGAATTACTTTACCAAAATTGTCACAGTTCTAGAGAAAACAGATATTTAAATTTCTCTGTAAAAACAGCATGTGTGCATTGATAAGGGATTTGGTAAATACCTGTCCTGGTTTGAACGAGAACAGAAATAATTCTCTTCAGTGGTTTTACTTTTCAGCTAGGTGTCTCCTTATTTCCTTTCTCTTCCCCTTTGGGAAGAGAGAGGGGTTAATAGAGAGTGTCTGCCTTTTGTCTAGAGTCTGGCCCAGCTCTAGCCCTTGACAATACCTTAATTAAAGAGAATATCTGCTGTTCCTTTTAATAATACTGTAGGAAACATTACAAAGAGTGATGAGACTCTCATTGTTTATAACGCATCTGAATTTTAAAAAAGCCAGTGCTACCAAATTGATTTTTCAGATAATTAATATCACAGAAGAATGTAATTTCCGTAATATTATCACCAAGAATGGAAAAATCGGTGACATTTTGGGGCATTTAGGACATTCTTCAGTTTTCTTTAGGATTTTTTTTTTTACACAATTCTTTCACTTAAAATATTATTTTTTAAAGAGAACTGTGTATTTATAAAGATATCAGGGTCCTTATTATCGAAGAGTCCAGATTTGTCACTCATAGTCAAACTGAAGAGAACTGGTGGAAAAACCAAATAAGAAAAGTGACATTAGTCTCAGAGAGATGGGATGGGAGAGTGGAGGGGCTGCATTGTTCTGTGATGTTGTTAGCTGAAACTGCGTTTCCACAGATTTTGTTCTCATGTCTAGAAATGGCCAGCCTGTTCTTCCACCTACTCCATTGAATTTCCTCCAACTGAGCAACAGTTTCATTAAACTTGTGTTGAATTAAAAGCAGACACTATAATACCTGAGCTGGCTATTCTTCTACAATTCCAGGTAAAAGTGTGCCTGGTTTTATTCTGGAAATCTAAGCAACTTCCTTTCTTAAAAAGCATATTTCTCTGTTTTTCATCAGAGACTTCTTTTTTTTGTTTTGGAGGTGGGGGATTAGTTTGAGAAGGAGGTTACTTCTTGTTTCTTTGTTACGTTTTTGCAACACAAAGGATATAAGGTTTACTTTCAGTATCAATAGAGACAATATTGTATTGAGTTACTATAAACATGTTGAATATGGTTTTAAGGTCTGCTTCAAATTCTGGTTTCACTAAGCTTTGTTTCACAGTTTTATCTCACTGCCTAGTGATATAAAGGCACAGGACTTCCCTCTGTGGGAAGGGAGATCACTGCACCAAATTCTCACTTCATGTCTACTTCTGAGAGGGTGCCTAGCCTGATGTCACTGATAACTTTCTGATTTTAAAGGCATTTTCAGAACTTACTGTACCGTTATGGTTACATGTACATGAGACAGTATAGTGTCAAGTGGAAGTGTAAAGCTAACTTGTGCTCTTAAAGCAGTAGTCTTTTTCAGTGTGTTTTGTTCTGTTGTTTTTTTTCTTTTCTGAAAAAAAAACTGGGGATATTGTCTTGCAGACACCATCCAAGTGCAGCTACATGGCTTGCTTATTGATAGCTAGCTCAGGTATCTTCATAGGGCACTGCACTGTGCTGTTTGCTTACGGAGGTACAGCCTTCATATCCATTATATACAATGACTCTAAAGGCTGTAGGAGTCAAGATTTAAAGATTAAGTTTTCCACATTCCATCAGGGTGTTTTCTTAAGCATTTTATTTTGCATGAGTCCCAGTCATGTCTGCAGTAGCACTCTTGCTTGGCAAACACAATCTTTACCTTGGTTTCCTGATTCAGGGAGCATTTTTCCTAATGAATTTTGACAATTTAGTTGACCAAATTTCACGTTCCAAAACCAAAGATCTGTGCAACATATGTTTTAATACTCCCAGTTGCATGGTTTTCAGCTCTGGCTTTTCTGCAAGAATGTTTTCCAGGGCTGAGAAAAGTCACATAGCCTTGTGTACAATATATGTTTGTGCCGTACTTCTTTTCTTGCAGACGTATGCATTAAATCAAAGCTTTATTTTAGTGGTAGTCTTAACTGTGTCTAACTTTACTGTTTTCTGACTATTTTGTAGTGTTTTCAAGAATGAGATTCAGCATTTCTCCTTAAAATATTTTCAGGGGAGGAGGGGTTGCTTGTCTGAAAACTGGGAATACAGAAAAACTTCTAACAAGTTCAATACTGCTCGCTCAGTTACAAAGGGACTCCTTAGCACAACTGCTGCCAATAAGCTTTATACCTGAATATTGGCTGCATCACGATCAGTCTGATTTTTGTTACATTCAAGCACAAGGTAGGAACTCAGGCTTTATTACAGCTTTACTAGTGTCTAGTACCCAGACCCTATCCAGACTTAAACATTTTAAGAATCTCAGCTGGCAGAAGAGCTCTGTGTGGGCTGCCTGCACCACCCTGCAATGCCCAAGACGAGGAAGAGTGAGGACCAGGATGGGTAGCATTACACTAAATGCTGAGGTGCTTAAGGGTAAAGAAAAGAAGCCTGAATTTCATAGAAACATAGAATCATAGGATGGCTTGAGTTGGAAGGGACCTTAAAGTTCATCTAGTTCCAACTCCCCTGCCATGGGCAGGAACATCTCCCACTAGAACAGGTGGCTCAGAGCTTCATCCAGGCATTTAATGTGAGAGGAAGCTAGTGCAGGAACTAATATAATAAATAAGCTGGGAGGTACTTTCAACAGAATCTTGAAGAGAATTGAATGGAGAAAGACTGTAATGCAAGAAAAAAAAATGTTGAAGTGAGGTCCTCTGAGGTAGTCCCAAAAGTTTGTTCAGTGGAAGATAGCTTACACACAGAAATTTTAACGATTTAGGAGATATAGAGGATATAGGTAGCAAAACTTCTCTGAAACAATTTTTGAATATCACTCTGAAGTTTGGGACTCTCTGGCTCTATGTAGATTGCCAAGATACTTGGTGCAGTGGGGCAGGATAAGTAGATGAAAGCAAGTTACTTCTGAGTCTTGTATATCTACATTATACACAGTTTAAGACTACAGATAGTCTGTTTCCTTGGATAAATGAATCCATTGCATATGCAGTTTGAAGTGGGCCAAATAATTGGTTCAGACTTAATGTCTCCTTTAGAGGCTGGAGTATATTTGACATACAGCTAAGCCTCCAGTGTAGTTGCCTCTGAAATAAACTTAATCCTTGTGTACCACCACCATCCTGCATACTGAACCAAGGTTCGGTAAGGGAAGATGATTTGGAATTCACTTCGGAATAGCGCTACTGTCAGAAAGGGGTGATTTTCAGTCAGCGTAAATTTACATAGTGATACTGACTTAAGATAAAACTTCTGGAAAAATGTACACAAAACTGTTTCCAGACATCATTCCCCATTAGTTCTCTTGCCAGACTGTGGATGGGATCTTTGTTTCTTCATGTGCCTTTGTGTTCAATATTAGCACACTGTTCAGACAAAGGAAAAAAAAAAAAAGGTAGTTTGTGGAAAGTTTGCTCGTTGGGACAATATGCTTAATATGTTCCATGTTCAGATGAGCACTTATTTATTGTAAATTGAATGTATGTGAATTACTGTTATATGTTGATCTCATTGTGTCGCTTTAGTTTTTGATTATTAATGAAATGCTAGTAAGTATCGTGTATGCATTATACAGCATTATTTGAATTATTCATGTGTGGCAGGTGGAGTTCTGCACTTTAAAATGTTGCCTTGGCCTAGTGTTTATATTTATTTTGGTGTTTTTTTTGTGCAATCAGAACGCTTTTTAGGGGGAAAAAAGTGTGTATTTGTTCTCTAGACTGAATATTTTCAGTATTGTCAGTGGACTTCCTGTTAGAAAATGAAATGTCAAAACAACCCTGTTTAAAAGTGTTTGCCTAAATACATACTCATGAATGAAAAAAAATTATAATGGTTTTATGAAAGCCAGTATAAATAGTAATGTTTTAATTTAAAAATATTTACAGAGAAATGGATTTTTTTTTAAATTTCAACTGTGATTATGCAAGGCAGGTTAGCAAAAGGTAATACAGTAATTCCTGTTAAATATCTGCTGTTCTAGTGACCAAAGGAGATTGTAACTATTTTTGATTATACATTTAAAAATAATATGCAAGGCCTGAAAAATAAAAAGTCCAAGTTCTTTCAAAGAATATTCCAGTTTTAAAAAAATTAAATATTAATAACATTGCTCAGACAAGCTGCTTTAAAATATTGTTTTAAACATTTCTGGGTGCAATCAATAGCAAATAACAAGGTGGACAGCTTTCAAAATACTGGATTTGTATGAATAAATGGTGCTGCCTTATCTGCAGCTCTGTGTGTAGCATAGTCAATTAATCTCTAAAACGATAGTGTGCAAGCAGAATGTGTTAAAAAAAAAAAAAAGCCAAAGGATTTTGAAGATTTGAGAAAGGACTGGGAAAAAAAAGATGAATTTGAGAAGAGATTTGAAAGGGGCAGTAGCAGAACACAAAATAATGTAGTGTAGAAGGGAGCAAGATTAGAGGAACTCATAAAAACAAGATAATATGTCAGCAAAGTTATAGGTGGGAAATGGTCAGAAAAGAAGATACATTTTCAGGCAATGTTCTATTAAATCACAGATTTCATTCCTTCTGAAAGTAGATTCCAAAGCAGCTACTTACATGCTTTATAATACAAGCCCAAATAGCTAATCATAGCATATCAACCTCTTCTTCAAGATTTAAATCAAAATTACCTGTAACAACTCCAGAAGAAGCCTAATGCTAGAGCACATTATACTTTATGACCACATGTCCTAGGAAATATTTCACATTGGCCAGGTCAGAGACTGAACTAGTCTGTTCTCGGGAAAGAATCTTTGCTCTTGCATTCCCCAAATGTCGTTCCCTGTCATATGCCAGGTGGTGCAGTACTGACTGAGTACAACACAGGACAAGCACTTGGTGTGACTAGAGTAACTGAAAATCAGCTGTTGTAAAAATCTGATTGTTTTAAAGTTAAGCACACCACAGAGAGCACAGCATGTTCTAAAGTACAGAAAAAAAATACCTAATAGTGAAATTCTAGGTACTAGGAACATTGGGTTAAAGCTGGGGGTTTTTAGGACTTGTGTACAACAACTCGTGCTTCTCTCAAGAGAGGAGCCAGCAAACATCTGCAAAGCTCTGCGTACAAAAAGCAGTAACAGCAGCAACAAAAACAATTCTTAGGAACCCAAAAGGACATCAGCAACATCAATAACAATCTGTTGTGTAAAGTTAGTAGAACTGTTAGTGTTTCTCAAAAGGCTGATGAATGTTTTTGGAGGACAGTTTCCTGGACATTTCAGTGGAAATACTTCCTTGGAAAAGGCTGTGAATCAGAGTGTGCTCCCAACAAAAGAAGTCCTCTGCGTTTTCTGCCAGAGGCAGTCACTTCTGTAGAAGAGAATGCAATACTCATGCCTAGACTCACAATTTTTCCCCCAGCCGGGACTCAGAAGTGTATATTTGCTTTAATTTTGGATTTAGCTTGTGGTTTCTCATACACTTGGATTTAGTTTGAAAATAACTATGCCGAATGAATGTGATGCCTGGTAATAGGACAAGAAATAACGGGTACAAGCTAGAACATGGGAGATTCCACCTCAACAGGAGGAAGAAATTCTTTCCTGTGAGGGTGACAGACCATTGGAACAGGCTGCCCAGAAAGGCTGTGGAGTCTCCTTCTCTGGAGACTTTCAAAACCCGCCTGGATACGTTCCTGTGTGGCCTGCCCTGGGAGATTCTGCTCTGGCAGGGCAGTTGGACTTGATGATCTCTTGACGTCCCTTCCAACCACTAACATTTTATGATTCTATGTAATAGGAGGAGTTGGGAGAAGGGTAAGGCTAAAAGGCAATCTTACACCCACCTGCCTAACACTTCAACTCGAAGTATTTGTCCCATCAGGTAGATGTTGTTATGTTTGCACAGCTCTTGCACACAGTGATTTGGCTTACTGACATGAGCCTAGTGGTAACAGTCAAACCCAGGCAAGACCAGGACATGTATTGTGAGCAGCTGACAAAAAGATAAAAACATTTTACCTTGATCTTCCCTTAAGTCACCAAAGGCTTTGCTTAACCAAGTGCTCCTAGGTGCATTTAGGTACAAAAACTTCCTGGAGGTAAGCCTTCAGTAGAAGGGACCAGCGTTACAGACAACTGAGGATTTTGATCTACATGTTCTATTTGGCATTGTGGCTTTGGAGCTGGATTGTGTGCACCTTTAACAGCTTTTGCTGATGCAACTTTTAAAAAGTAGCTGCACACACTCCTTAGCTGAGGAAGTTTGCAGCCCTTGCTTCAATATGAACCTTCCCAAAGGAGAGTTCACACCTCACTGGAGTAAGCTTTTCTGATTCTGGTCCTTGGTTTTATCTACTCGTTGCCTGTTGTGTGTAGGCTCTGGTTGTTTCGTTTATGAAAAATGCCTAACTGGAGTTAATGTTGATGAAATTATCCTTCCTGTTGCACTGCTGTAATTTCAAGGAAGAGCAATGTGTTAAGAAAACTGATATATGCGATTTCTGCTGTTCTGCTTGGTTTTGATAATGCTAAATGGGAAGTCATGTACTGTTGAAACAAAATAAAGAGGCCTTGTGTTTACACCGACCTTCATTTCTTTTTGTGTTTGACTTTGGAGGAAAGAGAGAAAGGTGACAAGCTGCCTAATGAAGATTTACAGCGAAGACCATAAGACATGGCAAAGTGTTGGAGATGCACCAAAATTACCGGTTTCTTGGGAAACTCAGGCATATGCATTATAGGGGTTTGCAAACTCTGCTTAGTATGCATGTCATTTTAGGGAATCTTTTTCCAGATTCAAAACTCTTACAGCTTTTGACATATCTGTATTATCAGATTTATTGGCTTGATAAATCAAATCCAGTGCTTCAGTAACTTTTTATTGTATTGTGTCTATGTAGACTATCCCAAAATGCTTTCTTCCTGTGCTTGGTGGCAAGAGTACAGAGACACATCTCCTTTAATGTGTTTTTCTTGGCTTTCTTCGTTTTCAAAGCTTAGGCCTAAAAATATTCCAAGACTAAGCATCTCTGAAACTCCTCAGAAGTGGAATTCCTTAAAACAAAAAAACTATTGTATTTTGTCCTAGCGACACCAACTCAAAATATAAAATGTATTTAGCTTCCTAGAACCTGGAAGTATTAAATTGGTAGCTAAAGTTTAATCTCAGACCCCGCTTAAACAAATTTTAGTCTCCCAGCCCATTGGTCAAGGTTCATACATGTAAGAAACCCAACTTCCCTGATAATTCATAGAGAGTATCAATTCCAGCAAGCTGTGGGCAGTGCTAATGCTCGTTGTATTCACTTGCTGCTGTAAAAAATGTTCACTGAGCTTTTATTTCCGAGGAGGAGTCACCATTGTTGTATTTTTGTGGCTTGTGAAACAGCAAACCGCTGTGCCAAATGAGAGCAGCGCTGTCTTGCAGCACACGCCAGCCAGCATCAAGCAATCGTCCTTACACCAGCTGAGGGGCTGCGTGTTTTGGGGGCATTTCCAGCATTGTTATATGAAGATTCATATGCTCTGAGGAATAATTGAGAGAAAAGATTTTCAACTGAGTGCAGAAAAGAAGATGTTGTCACAGAAAGATCTTCAAGCCTAAATCTTCTGATCTAAACGTCATCTCAAAGCAGTTTACGTGCAGACAACTCTCAATTGCATCCCTGCCTGGTTTGGGAGCTGCTGCAGCCCTGTAGCAGGTGGCACATCTGGCTGTAGGTGCTGATGTGGGACTGAGACAAGGCACAGCAGTGAGAATTGGGACATGGCATGAGCAACATTCATAAACCTCTGCACTTCAGTATTTTCTCTCTTTAAAAAGAACAGTCGTTGGTAATATTACTCCTGCTTCTAAAACTTTTTGAGTTGCACGAGAAAGGGAAGAGAAAAAGAGTAAGAGAGAAAAGGGAAACAAAGAACAAAAGAAAACATGAAAGGAAGAGCAGGAAGGGGAAAAAATAGCAGAAATAAACCTTTTTCTTCTGCTTTTCCAAGGCTGTATCTTACAGAGATGTTTCAGACCAGTGGGAGCAGGCAAGAGGTAGGGGCAGAGAGGGGCAGGCTGTGAGTGGAGAGTGGTACCTGCCTGTGCTGTTCTTCCACTATTCCTGCACAGACTCTCTACCTTTACTTGTGGAGTAAGTCTCATCAAGGCTGGGCTGTCCGGGCATCTACACTCTTCCTAGCTTCCTGGTGAATCACAGTCCTTTGATAATGTCCCCTCACAGTATTACATGCCATCATCTTTCATCAACATCTCCACTCCTTCAAAGTAAGGCATGTATTACCTAGAGAAGCAACTGCTTAGAAACAACATACAGCCGTTGCCTGACACACCTACTGCCATTTCACACTTTTGACTAGAGTGGCATATAAAACTTCCATGAAAACAGTCTGACCTGTACAGATAGTTGGAGTAATAGCTGAAGTCCAGGATAGGCAAAGGTATGAACGTCCTAGGAGCTACATTTGTCTGACAGTTGTAGTACTTCTTTGAACAGTTCTCCAGTATTCTTGCAGTGAGATCTGCACTGCAGAAAAGAACACAACCTGCCCAAAGGAACACTCAGTTCCTTGATGTTTAGACCATGGAAACAACATTTAAAGTGAAACCACTACAACAACAACAACAAAAAAAAACAAACCAGTAATGTGGACCCTCTAGGATCTCTGGAGTTACCTGATGGTTGTTTAAGGAACAGATGCTACACTGGCTGCAGGGCTGACGAGTACAGGCTGTGAAAGCCTGAAACATGTGCTGAACTCATTAGTGTACAAGTCACCACAATGATCATTATGCGTGTGGCTGCAGGATCAGTGCCAGGCTTTGTGGTTGAGCTCCCCTACAAGGCACTACACAGTAGCTGCCACAGTGCTTGTCCTTGGAGCTGATCCTCTATGGATTTCTAGGTCTTTCCTGAAAAAATGTGATCTAATTTAAAGTGCCTGGCATTGGTTTGGTAATCTCTTCCCACAAAGAGAGGTGCTGCTGGATAAGAAGAAAGTAGATGCAATTTTAAGGTGATGAAAAAAGAAGCATATAGTAAGACCTGTGTGGTGGGAGAAGCTTGGGGGTTTTTCCACATCCTCCTATTCCCCACCTGTACATATCGTAACTGCAGTTCATCTTTAATGCAGCCTCAGGGAATCTTATTCTATATAATTCTTCCCTTGAAAGGCTGCTTAATGATGGCGTGTGTGCTCGAGGAAGTCTTTTACAGGGTCACAGCAGCACCAGGCAAATAGCAATAAATCCCTCCCAAGTTAGTCCTTTTCAGAAAAGTTAATGTAGTGGATTTCGAAGAGGAAAGCTAAGAGTAAACTTTGAAGCAAACTGCTAAGAGTGTGGAAATATGACCATGCAAAAAAAACTCCTTTGAAGAGATATTCCTGGTGGGTGTCATCTGTCCAGCCACTACCACGTGTGCCAGCAGCCCTCCTACCACACCTGCCCCTCTGATGCCATCAAGGGGACCTCAGCAGGGCCTGTCATTGCCTGGATGATAACAGTGTGCCCTCTGAGAGCAATGGACTGCTTTCTCCCTCTGGAAAGGGGGAAGTTTAAGGAGGAAAAACAAACCCAGTACAAATGCTAGCTTTCCTCATGAGAGGAAAGGTCAGATAGCTCTTCTAGTCCTTTTATTCAGTGCAAATGTGGTCTGCAAGAAGGGCTACTTTTATAGAAATGTGCTGAAAGTTTTGCTCCCTTTTAACCTCAAATAAGAAAGAGAAAGCCATACAGGGAGAATGGATTACAATGGAATTTGTTTTATATATGCTTTAGGAGCATATTTAATCCCCGCTTGAGTAAAGAGCACCTGTTGCTGATACTGTCAGGGTGGCTTTTTTCCTAGCGAGGATTGTAAACTGTAATGGGAATACAGGTATTCAGGCACAATTGACTGCAGAAAGAGTGAGACACACTATCAGCACAGTAAAGAACAAAACTTTGTGAAACGTGGAAAAGCAATGGTATTACCTCATTATTACATAATCTCATTCAATTGATGGGTGATTTCAGGTGTGGAGGCCATGAATCATAGAATAACAGAATGTTAGGGATTGGAAGGGACATCAAGAGATCATCTAGTCCAAATCCCCTGCCAGAGCAGGATCTCCTAGGGCAGGCCACACAGGAATGCATACAGGTGGGTTTTGAAAGTCTCTAGATGTGGTGGGTTGACCTTGACTGAGCACAGGTACCCACCAAGTCACCCTATCACTCCCCCTCCACTTCCCTCAGCATGACAAAGGGGGAGAGAATAAGATGGGAAGAGCCCGTAGGGTACAATAAAGGCAGTTTAATAGGAAAAAGCCAAAAGCAAGCTGTGCGCACACAAAGCGCAGAACGAGATCTTATTCTCTGCTTCCC